>CM042137.1:131496497-131515617 GCA_023376005.1 Doryteuthis pealeii | reverse complement strand
TGATATTTTTGTCTTATTTGGTGTGTTTTTGACTCTGGGTTTAATTAGTGGCCTAGGAGATTAAGACTGAAGTCACGGCAGTGGGTTCAGTCCTATTTTCGTATCAAAGTATCCTAAGGCTAAGGAATTTGAGATTTTAAACACATTGGTCAATGTGATGATCTTATTGCGTTGTGTATGTGTTGCTGTGAGGATACTGAGATGTGTCCTATTGGGATTGAGGTTAAGGTACTCACACAATTTGTGTGAGTTTATCATTGAGTAGTTCAATTATAGTCAAAATCATTAATATAGAGCCATGTTAAGTCAATTAGAGTTTAGTATATGTATGATAATGTTATTAGTTGCTCAAAAGGTCTACGTGTGTTTAGTGCTTTGAAAGTGATTGTAAAAGTAAAGTAGATAAGGTACGTCGGGGGCGGCTAATTGTTAGTATAGGGAAAGGGTTGTGTATGGGATATTAAGAGAGGATAAGCCTAAGTAGGACGTAGAGAGATGAAGTGGAGAGGGATTAAAGCATGAGTACTCCAAATGTGTGTTGTGGTACGAAGGTTGAGGATGGGGTATCGAAGCGGAGTTGAGGAGTTGATTTATATGATTGTGTAGGGTAGGGATGGAGATATGGTCGAGGGCGTGGTGCGTGATGAGGTGATAGTTGTGATCTGTTGCGCGTGGCGTAATGTAGGAGAAGAGGGCGAGTGAAGGAGATTTGCGGAAAGTTAAAGGGAGATGGAGGGAGCAATAACGGTGAGAATGACGTTAAAGCGGGTTAGTTAAATTCTGTTGGATAAGTGAGGAGGATAGGGATAGACTTAAGCGTGAGGTAAGGCTGAGAGCCGCCACAACCTACCATAGCTCTTATTTACGGGGCACAGATCCTGTGCTCTTCATGTAAGCTGAAGTTGGGGGGGAAGGTATCGAACTAGAAACTTGTGGTTTGTAGCGAAGGTCTACGAAGAATCTATCCCGCCTTAAAAGATCTTATATGGCTTATTTATCACTATATGAAGGTTTACCATAATATATGGGGGTGGTTTAATATTGAACACTGGTTTTAAAAGGGTTTAATAAATATAATTTTTTATGAATCTCTGGATATTTATGTTTTATTCCCCCTAGCAATATTTTTTGAAACCAATTGAAAACAGTATAATGCAACTAAGTGTAGAATTTTTTATGATACGTTTTTTTTAATTTCGTTATCCGTTTTAATTTAATATTTTTCGTTACATAAAAACTTAAATACACTTGGAGGGCCATTATTCTTGCTAGTCTATGCAAAATAATGGGATGTGGAAAACCATTTTAGTTAAATGTTATGTAATATAGGAAATTAACTAGGTGCCGGTTTAGCTCAGTTGGTAGAGCACCCGCCTGGCAATTGCAAGGTTCCTGGTTCGATACGGGTCCCGCCAACACAGCGATTGAGTAGCACAGACTGAGTAATTTGATATGTACAGTAGAGAGTAGAGCTAACGGTAGGTGTGGTGCTCTATCCCAGCAAAAACAATCTCCTTGGTCTAGCGTTAGCGAAAAGTTGATAGATTACCTCGCTGCCCGGCTGATACCGACAATAGGCTACTCATCCAATCTTCTTTTTTTTTAATCTATTTACTGATGTCAAAGGTCAGTAGGTTCAGTCCCTTTTGTTACGGATCAAAAGTTGAAGATTTAAGAATCTATATAAACATACTATTGTTCCTAAAACGAAAAATAAGACTGTTACCATCTTGCAACACATTCTGGTTAAAAACGAGACCTCCAAAATCGTCCAAGATGAAATACAAAAATGTTAACCAGCTTATCTGATGTTGCTTATCCGCTGAATATTTATTTTTTCCTGTGTGTCGTCACCTCAGGAAAATGATGGACTATTCCATTTTTATTATAAGAAAGGGGGGGTAAGAAAAAAGACATGCTGCAAGAAAGAAGAAAGAAAAGAAAGAAAGAAAGAAAGAAAGAAAGAAAGAAAGAGAGAAAGAAAGAAAGAAAGAAAGAAAGAAAGAAAGAGAAGAAAGAAAGAAAGAAAAAGAAAGAGAAAGAAAGAAAGAGTAGGGTAATATATAGAGAGGGGTGAGCGATAAGGATAATCTATTCAATCGAAAAATGAACATATGAAGAAGGAAGGAAATAGAGAGAGGAGGGAAAGAGAGAGAGAGAGAGAGAGAGGGAAAGAGAGAGAGAGAGAGAGAGGAGGGAAAGAGAGAGAGGAGGGAAAAGAGAGAGAGGAGGAAAGAGAGAGAGATCGAGGAAAGAGAGAGAGATCGAGGGAAAGAGAGAGAGATCGAGGGAAAGAGAGAGAGATCGAGGGAAAGAGAGAGAGAGAGGGGGGAAAGAGAGAGAGAGAAATTATTATTATTATTATACTTTTCACATATTGAACACTTTTCAATAGCTCATAAGTAAACTAATCAAATGTTGTAATAAATGAATTTTCATACTGTGGTACATCCACAGGTCCTGCTATAATAATACATTTCTCAAAATTATTAGATAAACAAAAGAGAAAAAATAACAAAAAATTAAACTTTATGGTCTACAGTAGCAATAGTACTTAACTTTCTTCCTTTTAATTTCTATAGTTTTCAGCATTCTCAGCACCAAATATTAAAAAGGGTGAAATGCATTTTTGTGCCACGTAAAATATCCTTTATTTAATAATGTATCTTTGATTCAAATCCAAGCGTGGATATCTAAATGCCAGTAACGTTTTGCAGGTCCCCACGGCAATCACTTCGTTTATCATTCTGCAGCATTCCTAATTCCAAAGAATTCATTTCGGTTATATTCTTCAAAAGCAATATTCCACAGAAATGTAGATGCCATATCTTTAGGGATGGGGGAGATGGGCAAACAGATTAATAGGATTGATTTGAATGTGAATTCTCGTGCCAGAGTCACGGAGACAAACATTTTAAGTGTTTATTTAGGCAAAATAAATGCAATCTATTAATTCTAATGTGCAAGACCGTCGTGTGTGTCATAGTTTTCAGTTCCAGAAACTCGGTTCCAGAATTGTTATTTACAGACCAAATTTTAAAATTGAGAAGAATTTCATTCATACCGCACGCTTGAAAAAATCCGGATTAGTGAAAATGCCGAATTACAGAAGGATTAACTTTAATCAATATCAGCCCTGTTGGTGGGGTTTAGAATACGCTGACTCTGTCCACTGAATGTTGTCAGGGAAGATATTTCTCCCTACAAAATAGTTGGACTCGTCCAAGGGAACGCATACAAAGATACGAATACGCGAGGTTATACATAGTCGTGTTACGTAGTAGAATTCGTGGACGAAACGCTACAAGTCGATTAGCTATTCATGCTGTTGAAGAACTGCGCGTTGACTTATTTATATTGCTGTACAAAAGTAAGAAACCATGGAGATATAGGGACTGTGGTGCACTTCTGCGTTGCCATTATCCCCAGGACTACTCTCAGTATCTGTTAATCTCATATCTACAGGTCAAATAGATCTGTTTCAAAATAATTCCTTTTCGATAGGACCACGTTATAAAAAAAAAACCTTACGAAACAACTATGCAATAAATGCAAATATGATCGGACAATGAACACGATTCCCTAACCTCTAAGCATAAAATAATTCTAGACGGGTTGATGAGCCATTAAAATCAATCAATCAATCTAAATCGCTTTATCGTATAGTGCCTTGTATGTTCGGCCTAGAACACGCAAGACTGCATTTACTGAAAAGAGGTAATATGCCCATCCAATAGTGTCCTGAGTGGTGAGGATTCAATTCCGGAGTTTTGAGGATTGTGGAGTTACTTCTCCGTTGCTATTATTTCCAGTTAGAGTTCTCTAACCAATAACTAACCGGCTCATAATATGGTGCCTTTTGGGATGGCCAACAAGACGAAGATTGCATCCCATGCGGAGGTAAAGATCCTCATTAAAGAAAACAGGTGTTCTGGGTATAACAGTAAAGGTACGTGGTAATGGTAAGGGTCGAAAGAAATGGACTCGTCGACCAGATTCCAAATCCTGGACAAGGCTGTTTGCATTTCACATTACGCTTACATAAAGATATCATCTTTATCTTTCTATTGTTCTATTACTGGGGATCTTGCTATGGTTGCATATAAGTTAGGGTCAGTTACTGACAGTTTCTCTCCAATGCGACTATTTAATTTAAGTGCACTTGGTTCGAATAATCAGTAACTAAGTGCCATTGAATCCATGTCCACGCTATCCTAACTTACATACAAATGCTCTATCCATAATATTGAGTAGTATTACAAATATAGCATCCGTATAATCAATATCATATTATGGACTCTCTCGTCGATTTTCGACGCATGAGGGTTCGTACAATGAACACCCACACAGTGATTTGTTTATAGTGGTGAATGCTTGTGTTGGACCATCCACACTTTTTGGCACAGTCGATAGGAAAGAATTGGTGCATCAAGGGTTGCCACAAACCCAATCAACGACCGACCTCAGGAATTTTGAATTCAGAGTTATCCCTTTCCTAGACTGGTTACCTACCTAAGGTTGAAGGGCCCAGTCCGTCCTACTATTTAACCCATAACTGGAGGGAATTTTGAATTCAGAGTTATCCCTCTCCTAGACTAGTTACCTACCCGAGGCTGAAGGGCCCAGTCTGCCCTACTATTTAACCCATAGCTGGAGGGAGAATATATAGATTCATACCTTCATAATTCAAGGGTATTAGCGCTATGTGAAATGCCAACAGCTTCGTCTAGGAATTGAACTCGAATCGACGAGTCCATTTTCCACGACTCTAACCACTAGCCCAGGCGCTTCCAACGAATCATATATATATATATATATATATATATATATATATATATATTATATATATATATATATATATATATATATATATATATAATATATATAATATATATATATTATATATATATATATATATATATATATATATATATATCGTTGGGCTCCCGGTGGAATTGTTGGAAGTAAAAAGTGGAAATTATTAAACATGCTCTGTTTAATCTCATCAATTAATGCTTGAATGATGGTGTTTTGGCGTGATTATACGAAAAGGAGAAAAGAAAGTTGTAATAACTACCGTGGAATCACACTTTTGGGTGCAGTTAGTAAGGTTCTCTCAAGAGTTTTGCTGAATCGATTGATTTGGTGCATCTGTCCTGTAGTAATTCTTGAATCACAAAGTCGTTTTAGGTCTGACTGAGGAGCAAACAACGACATGAAATCTTTGGCCAGGCAAGTGCAGAAGTATATTGAGCAACGGGTCTCCCTGTATTAGGTTTTTGTCGATTTGACAAAAGCTTTTGATACAGTTAACAGAGATGCTCTTTGGATGCTATTGAGTAAAGTTGGATGCCCACCAATATTTGTGAATATACTCAAGCGGTTGCACAATGGTATGAAAGCTAGAATTGTCATGAGTGGTAGATTGTCGGATGAAATAGCAATAGATAACGGGTTAAAGCCTTGGCCCCAACATTATTCTCAATATTCTCTTTCTGTAATATAAACTCATGCATTCCAGCATTGAGAGAAAGGTGTCCTCTTGGAATTTAGAACCACATGAAGGGTTTTGAGCTTGAGAAGATTCAAGTTCAAGTTAAAAACATCATACACACTCATTAGAGAATTCCTTTACGCCGACGACGTTGATGTTTTGACTCATACTGAGGAGGAAATTCAAAATAATGTGAACCTATTTGCAATATCGTGTACTGCTTTTGTATTAAAAAATAAGCTTGACGAAAACAAAGGTAATGTTAACCTCCGTAAAAAGTGAACCGTGTATTATACCAACTATAACCATTCACGGTACTTGTTTGGATGTTGTTGAATCTTTCACATACTTGGGAAGTGCACTGACTTGTGATAGCTCTTGGAGGCTGAGATTCACCTACGCACCTAGAAAGCATCTGTGGTTTATGGAAGGCTTGAAAAACGATTATGGTCTAATACCAGCATTACCCATAAAACAAAGTTGAAGGTTTATAGGTCCTGTGTATTGAGTGTCCTATTGTACTCCTCAGAAACATGGACATTGCTTCAAAGTCACTGGATTGAAAAATTCTGAACATCCAGATAAATAACAGAAGAAAACACGCAATGTCTTGATCATTTGTCGAAAACGAGTGTTTGCGTCACATGATTTTATTGAGAAGAATGCTTTTTTTTCGTCTGTCTGCCACTGAACTAGGGATTATTTTAAGGGGTAGCTGTAATAGTATTACGAACTACTTCCTCACATGACACAGCACAACACGGCAACGTAGGAAGATCATGAACTGATAGCAGACGTTTAGGGGTAGAACTACTTACAAACGCTATCCAGGCCTAGACTCACATAATACATATCACTGTACATTCTCAACATAAATAGATATATATATTTCTATCTTATAAGCCTCTGTTAAACTTTACATTATACAACACATCTCTTCACAGTAGCCTTATATTAAAATCATCCTGAAAAATCACACAAGGTCTAATTTTGTATCTAGGTCTTATTTTCGGTGAAACACGTTATTTCTGACGAAACAATGCTACGTAATTATTTCACATCTCCCGCGTGAAAAAAACAAAACTTATTATGTATATAATTAATAATATTTAATTAAATAAGAATAATTATTGTTGTAAGTTGTAATGATTTTCATGTTTTTTAAATTTAGAGATGTTATTTTGTTTTATCATTTCCATCAACACAATTCCTTGTTGAATATTGTTTATTGCTAGATAGCACCGGACAATAGAAACCTATCTCTCCCATTGGTTAGTTTTTTTTTTTCTAGGTTAAACATTCTTTTAACTCTTAAGAAATAAACATATAACATTTGGTAGCACTACATGAATGTATTTAGCCATCTATAGAGGGCAAGAAAATATTAAAAGATTGAAATTCATGTAGGCTTACTCTGACTTTATCAGTTTTCAAAAGCAGATCTGAAAATGTACTGAGCACATCTGATATTCATTTATAATTAAAACTTATTCGGCTAATAATTTTTAGCGACAGTAAAAGTTTTTGCCTTCTCCGTTAAGTTACGTCCTTTATATATATATATATAATATATATATATATATATATATATATGAGCTTCTTTAAAAATCGCATTTTCGAGAAACAGATAGTTACCAACGATTGTTAACTATGTCTTCGCTCCTTAATTTAGATATACGCGGTATATCAATGATACTGAGAACTCTTTACTTATAAATACATCAAACTATATTATTAGGTGATATACATACATACATACATACATACATATACATATATATATATATATATATATATATTATATATATATAAGAAGTAAATACACAAGCGATGTGTTTTTTATATGGCTTTTTTTAGCCGACAATTTTTGGGAGAATATGTGGTTAATTGAAGTCGTACCTAATTTTGAAAGTTAATTAATTAATAATTAATTAGGCGGGCATACCTATTTAAATGTAAGGCTAAACAAATCGAGAAAAATCAATCTCTGTATGTACATTTCGGACTATTAGGCCTCATCAGCAGAGCTATAGATAGGGAGACCGCCTTGTGCGTGATTCGAAACCCGACTGTCAAGCTGACAGGCGAGCACCGTAACCCCTACACCAACCGAATCACGTACAAGGTGGTCTTCCATATATAGCTCTGCTGATGAGGCCTATTAGGCCGAAATGTACATGCAGAGATTCATTTTTCTCGATTTGTTTAGCCTTACATTTAAATAGGTATTCTCGCCTAATTAATTGATTATTAATTAATTAACTTTCAAAATTTAGGTACGACTTCAATTAAGCACATATTTTCCCATATATATATATGTGTGTGTGTGTGTGTGTGTCTGTCAAAACAAAAATTGATAATATATAGGAGAATAACAGATGTACATTATGTGGTGACAAATGAAGCAATCACATTATAAGCGTACACAGAAAACTGACACAAAACGAATACAAGACTGGAATATATCTCGCCAGTCGTTCCAGGATGACAATTGCCTTCCTTGTGGGTATTGTCCTCTTAGAATTGACCAAAAATATTGTAGGATGCCAAGAAAGCGAATAACAAAAGTAATGTCTAGCCGCTTCAGGACAACCATTGCTTTCTCTGACGTTATCACCATGTTGGACCACCCTGTCGGTTGGGACTGTAGCATACGCCGACTGCACCTCTGAAGAGGGGTAAAGCCACTCCAATGAGGTTACCTATTGGCTGTGGGTGGTGATCCGTGATGCTTGAGGATGGATTCCTGGTGGTTGAGCAGTCAAAGACATGCAACACTCCACTTTGACCCTTACTTAGGCTAGACATGCCATCAGCGTGTCCCCTCCGATCAATCGGTTGGTCACGCCAATCTCTAGCACCTATATGATTGTCCTGATCAACCCTTTTATCGTATATGTGTTTGAAGGCAGTAGGTAAGGGTCCTAATGTCCTGTCTATAACGTTAAACTATCGGATGGTGAAGTTCCTATCATGGAACTCTGGGGAGTGTGGAGTACTTCTTCATAACCATCACTCCCAGTCCCACATTGACCCTAAGTGGTAGTACCTGTTAGGGTCCCATCTATCGATTGAATAGAAAAAAGGATTTTAAAATATGTTTAAAGAATTGAGTTTAAAATATTTGAGTTTGAAAAAAAATTGAGTTAGAAATGAATGTTGAATACGCATCAAGAAAGAATCAAATAAAACGTCTTCGGCATAAAATAACCCAACAAGGGTCGACATGCCGTAAAACCCAACCAACCAATCATCTTGGAATTGCCGATCAGCATTGTACAATTCCTTGCCAAACAAGAAGGCCAAGTACAAAGGAATTACTGGCGGGATATCTCGTCGGCCGTTTTGAAGTAGGTAATAGAATTTTATCTAAAATATATGTCTTTGTAATTCATATTAATCCAATAATGTCCTTGCTGTTTCTAAGCGATTTCTATAATCGTTCAAAATGTCTCACTTAATTGCATATTTTAATATTTATACAGGAATATATGTTGTTTTGCTGGAAGAAAACGATCAGCTGATTGCGTTAGCCATTACGACTCTCTTTATTATTCATATCTCTCTTTATTTGCAGGGAAAACAACTTATATATTCTACTTATCTGGATTTATAAAACTCATTCGATTTTTTCCGTTTCTCGACTTATCAACATTAAAAATAGAATGTGTGCCATGATCGCAATGAAAAAAATGAAAAACAGTGAAGGGAATAGAACTAGCGAATCAAAAAGAAATTAGGACACTTAGAGAAAAAGAAAATTACAATTACTTGGGAATACTGGAAATGGGTACCACCAAACAAACAGAAATGTTAAGAAAAAGTTAAAAAGAAAAAGTTAAAGTAAGAAAATAATATTTCAGAAGAACAAGAAAACTTTTAGAAAGTTCTGTAGCAGAAATCTCATCAAGGAAATAAACACCTGGGCTTTCGTTCTTGTAAGATACTCTGGACCATTCTCAAAATGGACAAGGAGTTCCAACAGATAGACAACGGATAAGGAAATTTATAACAATGTACAAGACATTACATCCGAGAGACGACATAGACAGACTGTATGTGCCGGGAAAGAAGGGGGAAGAGATTTCGTCAATATTTAAGATTGTGTAGATGCGACAATCAGAGCACTTGAGGAATATACTAATAAAAGTAAGGAAAGATTAATTGCAGCAGCCGGAAAAAGCAATTTCAACATATACAGAAGCAGAAATACAATAAAAACTATAAAGCAGAAACGGAAAGAAAAAAAACAACTATATGGATACTTCAAGTGACAAACTGCAGATACCACACACAAGAAGACATGATCATGGTTAAGAAGGACCTGGACATGGTTCTCAATAAAGAAACTGAATCTCTCATAATTGCAGCACAATACAATGCGATGAGAACTAAACCAAAGCAAAAATAGCCACAAAACGACATAATAGTAAGTTTAGGATGTGTAGAGACAAATACAAAATGGTTAATCACATTATAAACGAATGCAGCAAACTAGCACAAGGGGTACAAGACAAGGCATGGCTGAGGGGGGGGGAGGTGATCCACTGGGAATTGTGCAAGAAATTCAATGTTCTCTTTGCTGCTAAATGGAATATGCACAAAACGAAATCTGTCGTAGAGAATGAGGCTCATAAAATTATCTGGAACTTTGAGAGACAAACGGATTATTCATTCTTGTTCGATATTATTGTTTTAGATTCAATTTCTTAAAAATCACTTTAAAAAATTGATTTTTGATCTATTTAAATAATAGATGGAACCCTAACAGGTACTACTATACGGGGTCAGGTTGGAGCTGGGAGTAATGGTGATGAAGGGGTATTTCACACTCACGGCAGCTCCAGAGTTGGAACGACACCATTAGATGCAATTTAACGTCATCCTGAACACTAAGCCACTGTCCTCTAGCATATATAGGATATAAGGGACTAGGGTTACCAGAAGGGCAATATGATTGGGACAATTATATAGATGCTAGGGCTTAATATGACCAGCCGATTGATTGGAAGGGGCTTCACTGACCGCCCGTATAGTCTAAGTAAGGGCAAGAGTAGAGTTATCATGGATTCCGCCCTTAAGCATAGTGGATCACCACCCATGACCAAAAGGTGGCTCCTTTTGAAGGATTTTACCGCCCTCCATAGGTGCAGTCGACGTATTCTACTGCCCCAGCCAACAGATCAGGAAATTATTTATAGGAAAAAACACGGTTTTATTCTAATTAGTTAAGTACTATATGACAGTTTTATTCCCAATCAAAGCAATTTCGCTAACTTATCAATTTACTCCACTCCACCCCACGACTGACAGAATCTGGCACAAGGTCAATTTTTAAGTAAATCACAGCTAGTTTGAATTCAGAGTTTTCCTTCTCTTAGATTGGTTGTCTAAGCAATGCTAAAGAACACAGTCTGCTCTGGGGGAGAACAGCTGGATTCGTGCCTTTCTCAGGGGGAGGAGACCAATACCGCTATGGCCGGTTTAGTTCAGTCGTTAGAGCACCCGATACCGACCCCCAACTCGGCGTATGAGCAGCACATATTAGGTAATCTAATGAGTGCAGTAAAGTGGGGAGCTGGCGGTAGGTGTGGCGCTCACCTCACCAAAAACAATTTCTCTCGTCTAGCGCTAGCTGTTTGGTTGATACCGACACTAGGCCACTCCACCAACTTTACTTTAACTTATGTATTGCATGCGCGGGCGTATTCGACGAAATATCTTATATATTTGTTTAAATTCCCCTCATAATTCAAAGCTCCTCCATCCCCCACTACTCAAAATAATTGCATAGGAAATAGGAAGGGCTAAGTAAGACTTTTACCGCCCACACAGAAACAAAATCCTATCCAGAACCCAGATTAAGTGACCCAATGATCTCAGAGATAATTTGATTTACTTTATAATATGGATGGATGTAAATGTAACAATATTTCTTGCTTAGTCTTTTCACTACTTTCGCTGGCAATGGACCTCAATAATGTTGCTGATATAATACAAAATATCTGTACATTTAACACAAGACAAAATATCTGTAGCAAATTCGGAGTCACTAAAATAATTATAATGGAAGAGAGAGAGAGAGAGAGAGAGAGAGAGAGAGAGAGAGAGAGAGAGGAGAGGAGAGAGAGAGAGAGAGAGAGAGAGAGAGAGGGGGGGGTAGTTTTAATTTCGTTTTTCAAACTATATATCAACTCCTTATTAGTTAACCAATACCAACATTTGATTCACGAGAAAGTACATGCACCCTCCGAACGTAATTATTTAAGTTTTAATGTAAGTATAGTAAAGTCGACGAGGCGGCCTAAAGTCGGTATCAGCCATTCAGCGAGGGAGTCTATCCCCTTTTCAAGAGCGCTAGACAAAGGAGATTGTTTTTAGCATCTGAGGTGGGGCGCCACACCTACCATCAGCTCCTTACTTTACCGCACAGATCCCTGTGCTACTCATACGCTGAGTTGGCGGGGACCGGTATCGAACTAGGAACCTTGTGGTTTCTAGCCGAACGCTCCACCGACTGAGCTAATGAAATATATTAAATTAGAAAGACTAACTAAATTAAATAAGAACGCATATATAAACGAATTACACTTATTTTAATCATATTTTAATTGGCCTCTATATAATAATCAGTCATATGATTGATTTTAATGCATTCGAGAATGAAATAATTAAATTAGAAATTAATAATACCAAGTAATTATTTATTAAACCCGGTTTTGTTAAAATCAGTATGCATATTGACCACACAATATATTATGTAAACTATTATTTTTTAGTGATATATAAGGCACATTTCAGGATTTTAAACGCACTAACAACATGGGCTATTTTGAGGAGAATCTAACTCAGATTTTCAATGATACCTCGTTAATAAATAATAAAGGACCCGGAAGTAGAGGCAAAGATTTAGTTGGATTTATTTATTTAAAAACATATAAGATTATTTAATTCCGACTCTTAAACCAAGTTTTATTTGAAAGTCGCATGGGCAAGCAACTGTCAGTTACCAAGTGCCGCCGACTTCATATCTTCGCTAACTTAGATATACATACTGTCACTGATATTGAGCACTATTTACTTATAAATGTAGCGAACTATATATATATATATATATATATATATATATATATATATATGTTGTAGTGGGGTCACATATGCTTCTTAGTTGATATATACGTATTCATATATATATATATATATATGTTGTAGTGGGGTCCACATATGCTTCTTAGTTGATATATACGTATTCATATATATATATATATATATATATATATATATATATATATATATATATATTGTTTGGGATTTAGTATGAAGCATTAGGTGTGAAATATAAGAAACTCAGTTTTTGATTTAAGTTTCGTTTTATTTAGTTATATTTCGGGGATGTTTACAACCCTTCTTCAGAACGAATAGAATGACTTATCTGTTCTTTTTGGCATCTATGTATACTCTTTATTGATTTTGATGGTATCATCTAAGTGACCTCCTTGGGTGGTATGGGGACAGTAGCTCTTAGTGACCTCCTTGCTGACACATAAAATACAGACAAGCAACCGCAAAAACAAACAAACAAATGAGTAGTCGTAAAAAAGAGGCAAGGAGGTCACTAAGAGTGACCGTCCCCATACCACCTAACGAGGTCCCTTAGAGGATACCATCAAAATCAATAGAGTATATATGGATGCCAAAATGAACAGATAAGTCATTCTATTCATTCTGAAGAAATGGTATAAACATCCCCGAAATATAACGAAACTAACATTCAAAAACTGGGTTTCTTATATTTCACACCCAATCTTTCATACTAAATCCGAAACAATATATATATATATATATATATATATAATATATATATTATAAAGAGAGAGATAGAGAGAGAGAGAGAGAGAGAGAGAGAGGAGAGAGAGAGAGAGAGAGAGATAGAAAGAAATTGGTTGGATGCTTCCATCTCCATTTATTATTTTTTTCCTCCCAACTCGACTATCAATCTGCGCCTGTCTAATGTCCATATGTCAGACCTTTAACATTTGTCTGTCTGTCTGTTTGTCTATTTATTCGTGCCTCTGTCAATCAAGTTACCCCCAACGCTCATCTCTCTCCTTCTCTCCCGCTCCCCACCGGGAAACTATTCTATTAGTTTTGCAAACCAATTCTACGCCCCCCAACACTTTCTCCTTTATTGATTTATTTTTCAGTCACCTGCCACTCATTTCAATCTGACCATTTCCGTCATCCCCACTCGATTAAAGACGATGCAACAACAACGAACACATCAGATCAACGGGCCTTCGCGAAATTTCAGATAAACAATGTTTGTTTCTATCACTATTCCTCATTGACAATTCTTCCAGGTTGTGGTTATGTCAGTACTGCTGTATGGCTGCACCACCTGGACCCTAACAAAGCGCATTGAGAGTAAGCTGGATGGGACCTGCACAGGAATGTTGTGTGCAGTCCTGAATAAGTCTTGGAAGCAGTGTTACGTAGCCGTTCGTCACGGTACCAAATAGATATACGTTGTATTCTTCTTACGTCTTACTCAGGTCTATTCTTCCGGTCGTCTTCTGATCGTCTAGTCTTTTGTCTTCTATCTTCTAATGGTCTCGTCTGGTCTTTCTTATCTGGGTTCCGTGTCTGGTTCTGCTGGGGACCATTTCTTATCAGAAGCCTTGTGTCATTGTTAGCTTTTAGTAATAACAACAAGACTTCGATTTACTTTTGATGTTAGTTTATTCCGGAACCCCAGACCAGACAACTGCGCGCGGAGAGTCACATCTTGCTAGCTTAAGCCCTAACTCTCCAACTCTCTAACTCCAACTGTCACTGCAACTAACTGAGTTGCTTACACCTTAAACCGGAAGGGGCTTTCTATCGCTTCCGATTCTCACGATCATCCCAGAAAGCAAGATGAGAGTGAGGTCAAGCATTGTCACTCACTCTCAAGGCCATCAGCTGTACTGATCGCCATAAGGATTTCTATACTACCTTAAAAAGTAATAGGGATCCAATTAATATGTAACAGCAGCACCCCACAAAGAAGCAACTATATGGTTACCTGCCCCCCATCTCACAAACTATCCGGGTGAGACAGACTAGGCATGCAGGACACTGCTGGAGAAGCGGGGACGAGCTCATAAGCGACGTTCTCCTGTGGAAGCCAACACATGGACATGCTAACGTAGGACGCCCACTAAGGACCTACATTGACCAACTATGCGAGGATTCGGGATGGTGCGCAGAGGAGCCCCAGGGGCAATGAGTGATAGGGAAGGTTGGTGAGAGATTGTCATGGATATCCGTGCTTAGTGCGCGAGATGGTGATGATTCCTAGAATTATTATGACACATACAAAACAAAAATCTTATAATGGAGATTCGGTATTTGTCAGTCTGTAACCAAAACTAGCTCACTGCTTACGTCACAATTCCTTGGAGAATTGCGTACGTTTACCAATGAGTATTTAACTTATAGTCAAAATCATCACTATATATAGAATAAATCTTAATGTATTAACAATTATCAATTAGTAGATAAAACTAATTTAGATATATGGAAACCAATTAAAATATAATTAAAATAACTGCAATCTTTTTATATGTGTTTCTATTTAATTACGTTAAAACTTATATACTTACGCCCGGGGCACGCATATTCTTGCTCGTATTCATAGTGACAACATTTGAACACACACATGTTCAAATAAGACCTACCTGCAAGATAAGACCTAGATTATTTTTCAGGATGATTTTAATATAATCTCTCCCCTTAAAATAAGTCCTAGTTGAGAGCGGCATACAGATGAAAGAAATAAGCATTCTTCACAATGACATCATGCGATGCAAACACTCAACATTCTCAGAAAATAATATCTCATGTTATATTTCGGAATGAAAATTAATAAGAGCCCTGTCTTAATTTTGGAGAAGCGCGGTAAATGAGGTGTAATAAAAAGCGACCAAAAATTAAAGTTGCAAGAAATTTACCCCAAATTCATCTATCATCATCCTTATCAAGACATGATGACAGCATGGATTCTGTTGATACTCGCTCATCATCCGTCCCTATCAGTTAGTGCTCTTGGTTCAGTTAGGAAACTACTGCTACTCATCTATCAGGGTGGCATCTATTAAAGAGAAAAATAGCCACCGAAAAATTACAGTCATGTCACGTTGAAATCACCGGTTCCCTTTAGATCACCGAAGTTAAGCAGTGATGAGCCTGTTCAGCACTTGGATGGGTGACCATTTAAGCAACATCAGATACTATAAGCAAACTGATATTAAAATGACTTGATTCGATATTAAATGACTCAAGAAGGATTGATATGGCGTAAAACCCAAAACTCCAGCCTCACAAAAATTATGGAATTTTAAAACTTAGTGGATTTTTAAACTTTACCTAAGAAATTGAAGTTGTGTAGCATTCTGCTTGTGCGGAGGGTTTGGTTATCACACACACACACACGTATATATATATATATATATATATATATATATATATATATATATATATATATGAGAAGTAAATACACAAACGATGTGTTTTGATATGTCTTTTTTAGCCGACAACTTTTGGGAGAATATGTGCTTAATTGAAGTCATACCTAATTTTGAAAATTAATTAATAATTAATTAATTAGGCAGGCATACCTATTCAAATGTAAGGCTAAACAAATCGAGAAAAATCAATATCTGTATGTACATTTCGGCCTAGTAGGCCTCATCAGCAGAGCTATAGATAGAAAGACCGCCTTGTGCGTGATATATATGTATATATAGTCAGGGACAAGTCCTTGTTCCTGGTACCATGTAACACTGTACAATCTTTCAGTTTGTTATTTGGACGAAAAAGATATAGCCTCGAGGAATCTCTTAAAAACAGCAGAAAATAATGCCATAAGAACCAATTGTGTTGGAGCAAAATAATAAGCAGAACAATAGCCAGAATAGGCCACGTGGTAAGAGAAATTAAACAACTAATCTCAGTGTAAGTGAATACACAAAAGGAATACCGAAGTAGACATGACTGGGTGAACAGGGAATTCACTGTGAATTGTACAAGAGACCAAAACTTGTCCATGCTGACAAATAGAATACGCGCAAACCAGAATCTGTCCTAAAAATGGCACCCAGAGAATTGTCGGGATGTTTGAGATACAAACGGATCACCTAATCCCGATCAAAAGAGCAGACGTAGTTTTAATTAACACTAATAAAATAATTTCTCAACTAGTGGATTTTGCCGTCCGGACTGACCACGGAGGAAAAACGGAAAAAATGGTTCTTGCCAGAGAACTGCAGAATCTGTGGAACGTGAAAGTGACGGTGATATAATGGGTCTCTGTGTTAGTTTCAGAAGATAAAGACGAGAGGAAAAGAGAAAGAGGCGACGGTAATTCATAGTAAAGGTTTCATTTCGGTTTCTTTGTTTAACGGTATATCAACCTTCATGGGTTATTTAATGCCAAACCATCCTTATAGAAGAAAGTTGGTGTCACTTGAAGAATAATTAAAGTTCCAATTACCGTCGAACTGGGAAGACAAGGCAACAAACGGTTATAACTCAAATACAAACTCGAATGCTACAAAGTCCACTGCAAAATGACAAAGTATATATAAGACTCCACAATGTCATTCAACTCAAGCAGTGTCCAAGACAGCTGGTATAAATAGGAATCAAGAATGATCCATCCATGAATCTGGGTGATTTGGGTGATTCCATTCCTTGAGTTCTGATTGGCTGCTTGACTGCTTGATTTGAATGACATTGTGGAGTCTTATATATACTTTGTTATTTTGCAGTGGACTTTGTAGCATTCGGGTTTGTATTTGAGTTACAACTGTTTGTTGCCTTCTCTTCCCATTTCGACGGTAATTGGAACTTTAATTATTCTTCATTACTATTTAACCCATAGCTAAGGAGATAAGTTTCACAAATGTATTAGTCCGAAAGTAAACGTAATAGTGCGACTGGAGATCGAACTCGCTTACTCAGATGTCACACTACGGCACGTTAGCCATTACGCCACAGGGACACATCCGTGTTTACTTAGTTTTTTTATTTAACAGTATATAAAATAAGACGTGTGTTTCACCTATATGTGGAGGTCACGCTTCAGGACACCAGAGCCCTTCTATCATTGGAACAAAAAGTAAATCACTTAACGCTGTCGGTACATTAGATAAACCTGTCACACCGAACTGTAACCAAAGGACATGTTTGCCAAGTACGTAGAACGGACTCTTTTTATTTCTCTTATTCAAACACATTCTTATGCACACTTCTCTTTTTGCATCTTTCTGCTGTTATGGTTGGTTGGTGTGTTGGATTTTACTACATATCAACACTTGTTGGGTTATTTTATGCCGAAGACGTTTTGTTTTATTTATTCTTGATGGGTACTTGATGGTTTTATTAAGATCAGTTTTTAACCACTAAAAAGTGTCACCACTAAAACAATTTATCATTAGATTTATAAATAACATAACCATGATAAGATTATAGATTAGTTCCCACTCTCATTATCTTATTCTTAACTAAGACTAAAATAATCTAAAAGCACGTCACTTGAATTGTTGATCGAAAGGACGTATTTCTGGTGGAAATTTTCTTTTAAAATTCCACTATAAATTTTTAATTGGATTTAGATCTGAACTGTTTGCTGACCAAGTCATTGATTTTATCACTTTTTTAAGCATGTGCCTGCTTCGAATTTTCAAGATTTCTTCTTTCACAAGTTTGACACAGAAGTTACAGTTTGGTCTCTTCACAAAGTTGATGGCCAGCCTGAAATCACGAATGAGCATGTGAACAGGATTACAAAACGCATGTAAAACAGGTCCAGGTGTTCAAAGATTGAAGTCACGATTATATATTACAACTTACTTACTGCTGTGCGTGCACGACTTTCACGCTCTTTATATACTTATAACAGGGACAAACTTAAATGCGGGCGCGCGGCACAACACATCTTATATATATATATATATATATATAATATATAATATAATATATATATATATGTGTGTGTGTGTGTGTGTGTGTGAAGAAAGGAAGTGAATCCGACGGTATGTAAGTATATTGAGAAAAATGAAAAAACACAGGTTTAAATGGGTTAAGTGGTGAGTTTATTGGCCGACGCTGCAGTGTTTCGATCTATTAATTAGATCCTCTTCAGGGCATTTGTTGGTATGTGGAAGGTGATAAGAAATTATTTATCACAGAATAGTGAGAAAAAGCGAGAGGTAGTCCTTGTTATTCAGTCCGTTTAACATTTTTTTGAGGTTTGAAAAATGTATATATATATATATTAATTTAAAAGAAAGGAAATGAATCCGACGGTATGAATATAGATAAAAGGATATGAAAACACCACAAAATGCTGTTAAAGTGAAAACATTTTATAACATATTCATTGCCGATATTGAACAATATTTCGATTTTATAAAAATCATCTTCAGAACTTGTTTATACTCCGTGTTATCAAGATCAGAGACAAAGGTCATATGAGTTAAAAAACAAAACAAACCTTGGTGTTGCAAAAAAGAAAAAAAGCAGAAATTAAAAGGTTTTTGTATTTCCTTATGCTTCTGTGGTCATCCATGGCATAAGGTAGTT
>CM042137.1:131478997-131491497 GCA_023376005.1 Doryteuthis pealeii | reverse complement strand
AGGAAGTAAAGAATAAAATGACAGTTATTTTATCTTGTTAATAGATTTCATTTAAGATTCATTGAAGAGATTTTTGCTTATATTCATTAAAATAAAACCAAACAGTTAGAAATCAATAATACTAAGCACATATTTATTAAATTCGATTTTTTAATATTAATATGCAAATTAGCTTTCCCGTTCACACTGTAAACCGCTATTTTGTTGTATATATAAATATAATTGCATGTTATCAGTACGTAGACATAGTTAACAATATTAATAATGTAAGACAATTTTATTAATAATTGAGATTTAGATAAAAATAAAATCATGGAGAATGTGATGTAAATAACTAAAGGAATTGTGACTTGAGTAGAATATAGTTTCGGTTACAGACAGAAAAACACACAATCTCCATTATAATAAGATATTGATGTATGTAGTCATAAAGCTTCGTACATGATTTATCTATAATGATGTATGGCCTGTAGATTTGATATATGGATTGCTGCGATTTCTTCCAATCCGAAATATTTCTAAGTCATAAAAATCCATATATTAAACCTACAAGACATAGATAATTATGTATCAAACACGTATGGAGCTTTATGATTGTATATATCCATATATAATAAAAGGGTTGACGTAGGTGTCCTGATTTTCCAATCTTCTATTACCATATTTTTCTTGGCACAGAAAGCAAAGTTTAGAAAGCCTATTGTTTATTGGACCTTTTAGTACTAATTTTGCTGACATCTCTTCCTTTCTCTCTATAATTTTATATATATATATATATATATATATTATATATATATATATATACGAGTAAGCTTAATGAGTCAGAGACTATGTACCTAGGTTTCTCCTAACGAATCATCAGTATAATTCTGACTGCAAAGCTTACTCATATATATGTGGGTACCAAGTTTCTTGGTATAAGGATGATTCCAAGCAATGACGAAGCTCGGTGGGCCTCAGATACCCACGAGGGAAAATGGTTCATAATCACGATACCCCTGGTATTTAAGGCCTTTTTATTCACAAATATATATGTATATATGAGTAAGCTTAATGAGTCAGAGACTATGTACCTAGGTTTCTCCTAACGGATCATCAGTATAATTCTGACTGCAACTTTTGCAGTCAGAATCATCCTGATAATCGGTTAATTATATATATATATATATATAGAAGGGGGGAAAATATATGGGGCGAAATAGACCTTCGAATCAACAAGCTCCCGCCGAGGGGGAACCAAAAACAAGCGAGTTCTCAGTCTTCTCACAAGCCAGACCCTCTGTTGGTCAACACATTCTTTGTCTAGCAGCTGGAAAATCCGTGGTCCTAGTCGAAATAATCTTTAGCAGTTCAAAATCACATTTCCTATTTAGTTTTGTTTCTGTTCGACTAAAATCCATTTCCTTACTGAAAAGTGCTTCGTCGTCGACTGCTTCTGCTGCTGCTGCTGCTGACTGCCCAGCGCTCGACTCACTTATTATTTTATGGGGATATTAGCCAAACATCCGGGCACATCAGTCGAACCTCGCGTCCGTCCAGTTCCTACATTGCATCTGTTTTCGCATGCGGGAGGACGCGGGTTCGATTCAGGCAGGCAAGACAATGTCTTGCTCTTTTTCCTTTCTCGTTCACCGTCACAATATATATATATATATTATATATATATATATATATATATATATATATATATATATATATGATAGTAAGGTTAATGAGTCGGACTCATTATATATATATATATATATATATATATTATGTGTGTGTGTATGTTTAGGAGTCCATTATAAGTTCGTCCTTACTTCTCCATCAATGTCTAAACATGTCTTACTCTTCTTACTTGGATGGTTTTTGATATAGGAGATAAGTGGCCGTGCAGCTGTTGTTTTGTAGCGTGCTGAGTTCAAGATTTATTCAAAACATCACGCATCATCCTCGTATACTTCGCTTGGTTGTAGCACAGTGCCGGGTGTATAGACACTCAGCGTGTATATGTGCATGCGTATCTTATATATTCTTCTGTTTCTCATTTTATCGAGGTATCTATCATTCAATTTCTATTCCACTTGACAATATATATATATATATATGTCTATTCTCTCTTCAGTTGTCTGGGCCATATCATTCCCCTTCTGAGCCGTTCCGTCAGAAAATAATAATATCTTGCATTCATATAAATGCCATATATTGTCTATATTTTCTTGTCTGAGATGATTCATTATAAACACGTTTATTGATTTTCATTTCCCTTTTTCCCGCTTTAGGTTTGCCGCCATTTTCACACAGTTCAACAAAGCTGGACAGCCATCTTTAAATTTGCACTCTTCCTTCAATCATTGACTACGTAAAAACAATTTCCGAACGCTGTTTATTCAAACAGTGAACCTTACCGATAGACAACTAATGGTTTCTATGTCACAAAATATCCATTTGTTGTTAGAATATCAACCGGAATTAAAAACTGACAACAGCGTACGTCAAGGGGGAGGTAATCGGCTGTTGAAGAAATCATGAAGTCATTTACTCATACTATCAGTTCATAAGTTTCAGGGTTGCTGAGCAGTCAATGGCATGAACACTCCATTTTGGTCCTTACTTAGGCTAGACGGGCGGTCCGAGTGGCCTGCTCCGATTAATCGGCTAGTCATGCCAAACCCTAGCACATTGTCCTAACTCTATTTTCCTTATGCTAAGTCCCAGGCTAGACGGGCGGTCCGAGTGGCCTCTTCGATCAATCGGCTAGTCATGCCAAACCCTAGCACATTGTCCCAACTCTTTTTCCTTATGCTAAGGCCCAGGCTAGACGGGCGGTCCGAGTGGCCTCCTTCGATCAATCGGCTAGTCATGCCAAACCCTAGCACATTGTCCCAACTCTATTTTCCTTATGCTAAGGCCCAGGCTGGGCGGTCCGGTGGTTCGATCATCGGCTAGTCATGCAAACCCTAGCAAATTGTCCCAACTCTATTTCCTTATGCTAAGTCCCAGGCTAGACGGGCGGTCCATCAATCGCTAGTCATGCAAATAGCACATTGTCCCAACTCTATTTCCTTATTAAGGCCCATCGGTCCAGTGGCCTCCTTATCAAATCGGTAGTCATGCTTAAACCCTAGCACATTTCCCATCTATTTTCTTTATCTAATAAATAACTATATTCTTTTTAATCAATGATTAAAAAATAGTTTATTTTATAATTGAATTTCTTTTTAAATTTTCAATTGACTGTTATTAGCTCTAATTTAAATATAACCTAAATTACATTTGAATCGGAAATGGAATAGACAGAATTCGCTACAGTAGAGTTCTAACCATTTCTCAACAGAATTTTACAAAGGTAAAATATCCGTTTAATCCTAGTTTGTTTTCAATTTTCAATTTCCTAATATTTTTACATATATTTATGTCATGCTTCCAAAGAGTCCAGTAAAAATATTTTTATCCGAAAATAGATTTCTCTTAAAAACGTTTTTCCCCTTAAAAAGAATATTTTGAAAAAGCGAAAAGCAGTAAACCAAGTTAAAGAAAATTTTGACAAAAATTTTTTTTTATTTTAGATTATGTGCATGATATGTGCAATAAACGGAATATCTACAATATATGCGAAAATGCATACATGATTTGAGGTTACTCTGAATTTTAGCGTATGTTTAACATACTAGCAGGACCTGTGGATATACCACAGTATGATGATTTAATTATTGCAGAGTCTGATATGCTTATTTAAGAGCTATTGCAAAATAGTTAAATATGTAAAAAGTATAATAATCTCTCTCTCTCTCTCTCTCTCTCTCTGTGAGTTTAATCATCTATATCTATATCTATATTCTCTCTCTCTCTCTCTCAAAGAGGGGATATAAATAATTTACGTTGATTTGCCGATACAAATGTTTAAATACGTTTAAAATATCTACATTAATTTACCAACAAAATGTGACAAAAATACGACTCGGAAAATATCTAAGTTGGGCCGGAAATTCACCTGACGTTGGCTCGCTAATCATAGCGTAAATTAAGGCAAGAGGCCGGGTTCCGTAATTCATAATTTTAATATTACAAATAAAGCAAACATGTAACTTCTTTCTTTTTTCAATTCTTTTTAATTTTACCTTGGATTTAAGCGACGCAAGACCATTTGGAATGTTTCATTTTAAAAATCGGGTGAAATAAAATGGGACAAATATGAAATCTTCGATTAAACGCCAACACATAATCTGAATTTACATTTTGCATTGCATCTTGTACAATTTGGACGGTCTCATTTTTAACCAGAGTGTGTTGCAGGATGATAACGGATGGAAGATTTAGGAACACGCGTATTAATTAGTATCTAACATATATTCTCTAAGTACACTGGCCCACAATATGGAAATAAAGAATTTTTTTGTCAAAATAATTAAAAAAATGTTCTTGGTTATTTCCTAGTTCAGGTTGACCAGAAAAAACAGAACCCACAAATTTTGTAATAAAACTGTTAATTCCAACAAGGGATAGGGTTAAGGTTTAGGGTTAGTTTAATTGGAAAATAAATAAATAATTTGGGTTCCGTTTTTTCTGGTCACTTATGTTACTCAACTAGGAAATAACCTTTTTCTTTCTTTAAAACTGTTTGTACTTCCCCCGAATTCTGATCTAGCAATCTAATATAATTGTGCATTATATTATCTCGATAAATCAGCGTATTTTAATCCCTGTCGACAGGCTGTACTGATATTGAACATTGTAGAAAACGAAAAATCTATTCATTTTTTTTATCTTAACTGTATCTCAAAAAGCAAGAGACATTTTTTATCTCGTAAATGCTAGGACGGTTGATGTTTTTCACAGTCATCTATAATTTCCTATGCTAATGAGTTGTTCTTGTACCATAAATAATTTTGTGTTGTCAAATTGGTATGTCAAATTAATTCCTCTTTACGGTATATCTCGGAAAATGGGAGGGTGGTTACGATTCTGGTCACCATTTTAAGCGTTTAGTTCCCTATTTGTAAATTTATTAGTTGAAAAGAGTGTAGATTCTGTAGCTGATAGTCTGTTGTAATTCCTTGAAATCCTTTATAGAAAAGGGGTTTAGTCTCAGTAGATCTCATTGACTGTAGTGTTCTATCTGGCAGAAAATCCCGTTAGCGACTGATTTGAGAACAGCTTTAAAAGATCTTAAATGCTCAAATGCTTTACTAGACTCGTTTCTGATTGGCCTATTTTTTTACCGGAAATGCATGCTGATGATGGGAAAGTCCATAATATGAGTAGGAATTTTGCGTATATCTTAGTCCAATAAGGATACATGATGGTGCCAAATTTTCTCATAGTAACACATGACAAGTCCAACTGGGTCACATGGAAATAGTTTTTCATGGATATGACTACCGTGGTAAAAATCATTTTCCTTTAGATTTCCCAATATGATGTTATAAATTCAGTATTATTTTTATGAAACTACCAATTCCACAGAAATGCATACTATATACACATGATGCGCGCTTATGAAATGGAATTGGTAACCAGAGTTCAAATTTTGGACGAGGCTGTTTGCTTTTTTCAGTCTGAATTCAATCCCGTTTAACTTTGCTTAAAAATTGACCTTCTCTCACATCCTGTCTGTAACATAAGGGTTGTATTGATACATATTTCTGGAGGCGCAATATAGTAACAGTTATCGTCGTATGAAATGGAATTGGTGACCAAAGTTCAAATTGAAAACGAGTCTATTTGTTTTCTTCGCGTCGCCGTCATGGCATCAGGAAAAGAATGAATCCATATGTTCTCCCCAGTCTATGGGTTATTAGTATGGCAGTCTTGGTCATTTATCATTGTGTCACATCCTATCCGTTATGGAGATGTTGGTTTGTTTTACAGTAAATCAATCCTCTTTTGAAGACTTTCACACTCTTTTATACTAAAGCAGGAGGATCAACCACGGTCAAACACCCAAACATGGATTGTGGAGTTATCGCTCCAGCCAGAAGGAAATATTTCACTGTAAATAATACGAGGGACCTTGAGAATACTAACATGAATGACATTTTATCCTTCTTGAGAGAAATAAAAATATATCGAAAATTATGAATCACATGCGAATATACCCGAAATACACCAAAATACCCAGAAAGAAATTTTGACCTTACCACTTATCTCATACTTTAACAGATTTAGAATTAAATAACCCATAGTGTTATTACTCTATAAAAAAAAAAACAAATGAAGTTAATGAAAATAATTTATACCAATTTGAAGATATTGAGAACTTGAAACATAGAAACTTTTATCAAAATAGCATATTTCGGCGTTAAATGACCCGAAAGGGTTGATATGCCGTAAAATAAATACATCAAACGAAATGAAGTTAATAAAAATTTTTTATACCAGTTTGAAGATATTAAGAACCTAAACATAGAAACATTTTATCAAAATTACTTGTTTGGCATTAAATGACACGAAAAGAGTTGATATGCCGTAGAACAAACAAACAAACATTTTTTAATCATTTAATAATGAAACAAGTCATTTTGATAAACAAAGGACTGAGGTTGTATACGGTTGGAGGAGTTGAGTAAATACATACTCCCTACATACTCACATAGTACTATCTAAAATGATAAGGATTCAAGCCATAAATGTTGTTTACGTTATAACTTAGTTTTCACCATTTCCTTTGAAGTTAATCCCAGGGCGTGCATACTGTGATCTCACACTTACTTACAAAGCGTATCGAAAAAACATTCTTGATATAAATAGTTTTCATTAGTACTTCATATTAGCCAAAGGTTTTCGGGATAATCTAGTGAAGCTTGCTTATTCATGTAAAAATAAAATCTTATTCTCATCTACTTCTATCATTTGATTTTATGTCTCCACATGATTAAATTAGCGACAGAACTGGTCAACACTAATTTGATTGTCAATCATATTAGAACGTTTTCAAAATAATTCTGTGACGTTGATGCCAAATATAGCATCAGTTTTGCTTGACCAATTCTATTTTTTTAGATTATAGATTCGCCTTATATTTCTGAATTCAGTTCATGGAACATTCACTATTACAAAGTAAATTCGTAGCCAAATTTGTCTTTAGTTGTTTGGTCATTTAATTGATTTTAAATCTGTTGTATCGTCGAGGTGGAATGATACACTGAAGAAATTGAGTGCTTAATATATTTATTCAGCAACAGTATCCGGTGCTAACGGACACATAAAACACAAACAATTAACTTACAAGAAAATAGAGGAGGGTCAAATGCGATATAGCCAAACGCAGTAAGATCAACCCGAATATTAATCAGCTTATTAATCAACTGTTTGTCCTTAATCGTAGACTGTTTAAGGCTATGAACCAGGATATCTGGTAGAGTGATGAAGGGGTGCTAGCTACTCTACAACAAACTAATGCTAGAATGTACTTATATATGAAGCCCTGTCGACTGGGGCTGTAAAATACACCGACTGCACCTATTTAGAGGGTTAAGACACCCCCATGGGACCACCTATTGGCAGTGGGTGGCGACCCGCGATAATCAAGGATGGGACCTTGGTGGCTGAGCAGTCCATGGCATGGAACACTCCACTTTGGTCTTAACTTAGGTGAGAAGGGCGGTCAGAGAGGCTCCTCCGATCAATCGGCTGGTCACGTCAAGTGCTAGCATCTATATAATTGTACCGACTCTATTGATCTTATAGCAATCCCCAATCATAATGAGAGGGGGGGGGTAAAAATTATTGCGATTTCCCAGTATCAGGTAGCCTCATGTTGGAACTGCCGCTGAGTTGTTGATGGTAGATGTTGGATTTTGTGTAAAGTATTCAACTCTGCTACAAGATGAATGCTTTACACAAAATCCAACATGGCGCTGCGAACAGGATAACTTCTACACCTCCCCTCTCCCTCCCCCGCGTGCAGGTAAGGCTCTACGAGGAGTGATCTGTTATGCGGGAATAACCTGGACAGGGCTCGAGGGATTTTCGATGGACGAAGGCAGGTTGATGTATCAGTATGTGGGTGTCTAATTGCTGTATGCGCATCATTTCTGGGAGATGTTGGGAGATTGGAATGCATAGATGAAGTATTGCTTGCAGGGCTTGTAAGTTCAGGCATTGCACTTGGCATTGGGGTGGGTTTTGCTTTGGCCTCCAACTTCCTCAAAAAGCTGCGATTCCTGAGAGTGACTCTCCCTGATCCATCGACCCTGATTTGGTACTGACGATCTGGAAGGACAGTAACGATCCTGCCAGTAGTGTTCCACCGGCGATTAAGTGGATTCTGAATGGTTACTGTATCGCCAGCTTGTAGTGGGCAAAGGGGGTGGGTATGTCTATTATACCTTTTGATCATCTTAAAGTGAAGTTGGGGAAGCTTGGCTGGCGGTACCTTAGCATAAGCCGTCTGGGTAGAGGTCTCCTTAGCCTGTTTAAGGATAGACAGGGCTTCTCCCATTGCCGAGATTCCCAACTCTTTAAGCATGGCCCGATCCATCATCTTGAGGTTCTCTCTTGTCAGCTTCTCGCTTGCGAATGTTGTAGCATATCTCCTAGCTGAGTCGGGAGAGATCCCTGCTTGGACAAAATATTCTTCCCAATCTTCAGTTTTAGATCCTGTCTGCAGCGCCATTTCAAATGCTCTTTGTGTGACCAATGTCTCTACTATGGAGGTTCTATGCGAACAGGATAACTTCTACAGTAGACGAATTTTTTTTTTGTTTTTGTGGTAATCCTCTGATGAGACTCAGGTTAATGATGAATCCGATTTTAATTGTGATTATTATATTACAATCTAAATTCATTTCTTTGATTAGAGACAAAAGATTTTTAATTGATAGCAGACAATTCCTGCTTCATGAAAGATTCTTTAAACAAATTAGATTAAATTGATTAAATTAATGATATATTTTTCCAACCCATTCAGAGAAAATTATTATAAAATAACCCAATGTAGAGGAAAAATTATGGAATGATCTTGTAATTTGAATTCCTAAAATAAATACCAAGAAAAAGCGTAGATATGTGAGGAGATTCTTGTGGCCATTTTGATCCGTTTTCAGTGGAATTCTATAATCCTTGTGTTAAGCAGAATTCTTATGTCCTTCAATGTTTAAATAGAAACTTTGTGTCTTTTAATGTTAAACAGAATTCTTGTATCCTTTAAGCCGAGCACTTGTGTCCTTTAGTGTTAAGTCCGAGCATGAGAGATCCGCCCCATATTCCCCTTCATCAAAATGACCATAAGAATATTAACAATATCTAATTTGCTCAACAGTAAAAAGTTTTTGTAGCCGTTAAATGCGGGTTATTTTATGCCTAAAGGTTAGGGAATTGTGTTCCTCGTACATTTATATTTACTTCTTAAAAGATTTTTGTTTTTGCACACGAATACAAATAATTTAAACCAGATCTATTTGATCCTAACCAGTACTCCAAATCCAGGTCTGAGTGGACCTGGGAGTAATAATAATGAAGGAGTATTTCACACTCCCCAGATACATAGAACCGGGGCCTCATCATCAGATGTGGTTTGCTGTCATATCCAGGCAATCGCTTCCTTTGTGGGGGGAGTCTAACGTTTCTGTAGGGGATACCGTCGACGCACTCTAAGCCCCCGCCCCCAAGAGGACGAAATTATGATCGGTATACATTTCTTGGAGATCTCAACGATCAATGCACATGTGTATATTGAAAACTTTGACAATTCTCTGATTCCATTGGCAGAAAATTGGTTCGGTGATCATTTTTCAGAACGATAATGCATCTTGTCGCAGAGCAAAGAGGATTAAGAATTTCCTTCAGGAATAGCTTATAAAATCAATGACATGGCCAATGAACTGTCCATATATATATATTATATATATATATAATTGAAAATTCATCGTGGGAATTTGAAAGTTGGTTCAAGAGAAGGTTCCATCTACCACTGACTGTCATTTTGGAAAGTTGGAACGACTTTGATAAGTAATATTTCTTTGAATTAATGAAACTGATGCCTAAAAGAATGAAGACAGTCAAGAAATCTCCTGGGGGAGCGATTAGATATTAATTCAAATTCTTTTGACCACGAATTTTATCTTTTTATTCAATTCTCACATAATATTTTCCTCAGCATGTCTTGGGAAAATTATTCTATCAATTTAAACTAGCAAGACCTGAAGATATACCACAGTATGTCGATTTAATTATTATAACCATTTATATGTTTGCTTAAGACCTATTGCCAAATACTTCAATATATAACTCTCTAACTCTCTAACTCTCTCTCTAACTCTCTAACTCTCTAAAACTCTCTAAAACTCTAACGCTCTCTAAAACTCTAACGCTCTCTAAAACTCTAACGCTCTCTAAAACTCTCTCTAAAACTCTCTCTCTCTCTCTCTCTCTCTAAAACTCTCTCTCTCTCTCCATATTTTCATTATGTTCGATTGAAACTGATTAGCATCATCGCTTTCACATGTTCACTTCCTCTCTCAAACTTTCCCTTAATCTCTCTCTTTCTTATATTTTTCTGTGTAGCATGTCCTTTTCCTTTCCTTTCTTTATAATAAAAACGGAATTGTCCATTATTTAGCTGAGGTGACGAAATTCATAAGAAATAAGAATTTGGCGGATAAGCAACGCCACATAATCAGCACATTTACATTTCATTTTGGACGATTTGGATGGTCTCATTTTTAATTAGAGGGTGTTACAAGATTATAATGGTCGTAGAATTAAGGAACACGTGTATTAATATATAGATAATTCAGTCTAGTTTGTTTAATGCATATTTCATGATGCCAGAATGTTCAGCTATTAAATAGAAAAGTTTTGAATCTTTATTGGTTTATTTACTGCTAGATGAAAAAGAAAAAATCAATTTCAAGTTAATTCCCAAATATTTTGCTAAAAGTTCTTGCAGTCACTTCTCATTAGTTGTTCATATTCCCCGAATTTCTGGGTATCACTTCATTTGACAAACTGATTTATATAATTAAAATTTCTTCTTTACATTTATTTTTTCAAAAACTTCTAATAATATCGAATTCCAAGTCTACAGTTCATTAAATTGGCGATAATTGATAGTTTTGTTTATGTAAAACGAGACGATATGGAACTACACCGAAAAAGATTGATATTAAAGAATACAAATAAAAGTAAACAAAAATCTTTGATTTTAAATCAGAAATCTCTGATTTTATTCAAAGATTCTATTATAGTATTTATAAGAATTGAATGAATGCGCTGAGATTTTCTATTGAATCCTTTGGGTGAATTGTAATTAAATGACATCGTTCTCAGTGGATCCCCACAGGTAAATCAAGAGAAGTAAGAAAATATAAAAAATAAAAATAAAATACACACAAACATTGGTATGTTGCAGTATTTCGGAAACAATCTCAACAATGAGTAAAGCCTTTGAGAAACTTTTTTTAATTTCTTGTTATTTTTTTATTTTTTCATATCTTAATGGATTTGAAACGGTGTAACATTTTTTTTTATATACGTCGGAAATATATTCCCAAAGGGGGAAGTGGTGACGTAAAATGAAACAATGTTTGCGAGGAAATGAAGAAAGAAATAACGAAAGGAAGAGAACAGGTAACGAATAAATAAAAGTTTTGTAAATTATAATATATAATTGAATAAAAAATAAGTAAATAAAAATGGCGTCAGGCGGAAGTGGGATGAGAAAAATAGCATGAAGAAAGCGTAAATGTCAATATAGTTGTACGCGAGGCAAACAACGCGAAAAACCGAAGCATTGATTAAAATGCCCGCGAATTGAATAATGGTAAACTCTTGAGAGAATATAAAATATCCTAAGCTGAAATGTGAGCGAGAATAGATCCAGTTAGATAATTATTTGGTAGAATAGCGAAACAATGAATGGTAGCATTTTGCAATTACTTCAATACCTGTGAAAAATTATTTCAGCAAATTCTAAGCGATCGCTAAATGAAATTATTTAAAAAAGATGGCGCTTAGGGAAATGGCGGAGATTGGGATAATAATAAATTTACCTCAGAATAAAATATCTGATGGGAAAATAAAAAATGTCTCGGGAAAGGTATGAATGCACCTATTCTTGTGTATAATCCCTCCACTAAATATTTTAACGAAATATCTGGTCATTAGTATACCATAAGGGGCCGGGTTAGCTCAATCGGTAGAGCGTTTGGCTAGAAACCACAAGGTTCCTAGTTCGATACCGGTCCTTGCCAACTCAGCGTATGAGTAGCACAGGGATCTGTGCGGTAAAGTAAGGAGCTGACGGTAGGTGTAGCGCTCCACCCTCAGATGCTAAAAACAATCTCCTTGGTCTAGCGCTATTGAGAAGGGGATAGACACCCTCACTGACACCGACTTTAGGTCGCCCCGTCGACTTAGTATACCATAATGATTAATCTTTGGGTAAACCAATTCCCCATGATTATTTTACGTGAACATGTACTAGCAGCGAAAATAGATTGATTAATTTTATCGGCACATAAACCTGTCTAGAGCAATTTATGTCTAGGGTTAGGGAATAACGTACATTGTACGCTAAT
>CM042137.1:131458997-131473997 GCA_023376005.1 Doryteuthis pealeii | reverse complement strand
TTGAAGTTTATGTCTTTTCTGTACGAGTCTCTCAGTCAATTGCAAAGTCCTTGGGACTTGAGTTGATGCATTGGTCTGGAACTGACCTCCTGTTGCAACATATCATTTAAGGACATTGGAGGTCATCGGATAGCAGAAAATGCCGCTAATGGCCAACTTATCCTCTCTCTCTCTCTCGATCTGGCGTCCGTCAGTCTCGGATCTCAGAACAGATCTGGACAATGTTTATAGAAGATCTGGACAATTGAAAAACCCAAAAACTTAATTTTCGTGTAGATAAGAATGTAAAGTTACTAGAATCTTTGGAATGACGAATGAAAGGCTACCTGTCAATTTCTGATTGGTCGACAGATACCAAGAAGCGAAGAGTGGAAGAGGAGTGATGAGTTGTTCTAAGGCAATAACCACTATAGTAAAATCTTCCCATTATTAATGCTTAATTACAAACATTTCGAATGGAACAGACATAAGATGCATGTTTGTTCTCCAAGGCATTTTTACTTGGGAGTAAAATAAAATATGGGCTCAGAAGAAAAAAAAACAAGAACTTGTGTTTGTTATTAAAAACTATGAACGGTATAAGACAATATATCCTCTAGAGATTTCTAATTTCTTCCTGACTCAAACCATGACGGGATGCCCCTGTATTTATCCAACACTTTCACCATGGGTAGGATGATACACAAGTAAGTATAGAGCATCCATCTAGGATCGAACTCGCTATTCAGTAGTAATGAACACTACAATAGGCCACTCTGCCAACTTTACTTTTTACTTACTACATGGATTGCTTCTGACCCTAAATCCACACATTTCTTCAGAATAAAAATTAAATTATACAAAAATTTACAATCTTAATTTTTCTTTTTTATAAAAGTTGAAAGAAAGCGGGAGATTCTGTCATACAGACAATGGAATCAAAACCACAACACTGCTGAAATCGGCTAGAATACCAAGAAAAATTCTGGAGAGCTGAGTTGACTAGCTGTTACTAGGGCTTCAGTGAAGGCTAGTGGTGTGTAAATTTGCATCGAGTAAAATAGACTAGCGCTATCATCTATATTATGAATTCCAGTCTTTTCCTGAAACAATTTCCTAATCTCTTAATTATAACGAGAATGCTAATAAATGGTAGTTCTAAGGCAATAACCACTATAGTAAAATCTTCCCATTGTTAACGCTTAATTACAAATATCTCGTTAATAGGGTCTGTATTAATAAATTAATTCTTAAGAAATGGATTGTTAATATCTTTTCTGACCCTAAATCCGGACTTTTCTTCAGAAAAAAAAGTCAAGTTAAGCAATACTTTACTCTCTTATCTTTTTTTTTATAAAATTTGAAAGAAATGGGAAGTTGAAAGAAAGTGGGGTATGCTGTCGTACCACATTTTGTATATACCTTATTGTATATACCATCCCAACAACAAATCCACCAATGGACACAGACAGACCCAACTATATCCAGCCAAGAGAATAGTTGAACAGTATAGAATTATAACGATTGTAAAACAACTCTTTTCAATTGACCTCCGAAACGCTACTGCAAGCTACTAAAAACTGTCATGAGTGTCACCGGGGGGGGGTTAAGAATGAAGCACAACATCGGATTATCTTAAGGGAACTAACTCCTTGTTTTCCCATTCCACTAAGTTACCCTGCCACATTAGTAGGTGGGGTTTATATTCTTATGTTTCCTTCTAGACCAGCTGTTCAATAAAGTCGCGTCGTGTAATGGTTAGAGTCATAGGAAATGGACTCGTCGTCGAGAATTCAAATCATGGACAAGGCCGTGTGCCTTTCACATAGCGCTAATACCCCCACTTTCATAGCGAAATCTTAGTCCCATAAAGAACTGAAATGCCTTTCAACGAATAAACTAAATATGGTATCAGTAGCAAAGGACACTTCATGGACTAATCTCTCCAGCTGTTTTTGAATTCATCATTTTTCCTTCTCCTGGACTAGTTGCCGTACCAAGATTAAAGAGTCTAGTCTGTTTTATTATTCAACCATAGTATGTTGGGATGAGATGGATTCATGCCTTTCACAAAAATATTAGCGCGAAGTGAAACACAAGCAGCTGTACCCAGGAATTGAACTCATTTAGCATTAGCCCAGTTTCTGTGACGATAACCATTACGTTACCCACTCTTAATCTTGATATTAATTCAAAACTAACGGTTTAGTAGGAAAAAAACACAGGAAAATGATTGAAACTTTTAAATCTTGTGTTGACATCTTCCGGTTCGCGATAGTGAAAAGTTTTTGGCTGGATGACTGGACGAGATGGACGGCCCAGGCGTCTCTCATCTAAATAGACATTTTCATTTGACCTGATCTGGATACTTATAAAATAAAATAAGAGCTCTAAAAACGAAACTCTTGTGTCATTAATTTAAAACTAAGTAACTACACGTGACGTCTCAGAATCAGAACCAGAAGCAAGCAGTTTAGATCCAGCCAAGATCCAAGATAGAATATGACAGAGAATTAACAGATAGCAGCAACAAGACAATACAAGATGAGTATACAACCACGGGTATACTCACCACAATCAACAATATACGAAGATATAAGAATGACTATAGAAAGTAATCACAATGTTTCTTCTGTATAAATCTTTCTTATGTATATATGTCATCGTCATATCTCTGTAACCAGAGAATCTAGCTAGTATATATGCCTGAATTATTTCATTAAAACATTTTTATTGTATCTTCTCCAACCCCCGCACAACCTCTACGTGCACTTTCCGATCGGTCATCACATTACTAAGATATCATCTTTATTATATCAATTGTATTGATAAAATAAACAAGAAAAAAAAAAGAAAAATTTAATGTATTGAAAGTCCGTTGTTTTGATTCTCTCTGTATGTTGACACAACACTCATGGCATTAAAAGATTATATTGTGATAAATCTCTTAATAATTAATCAATCATTTGGATCACTGTTTACTTAACAAAGTGCAACATTAAGAGATTGGCTGTTACTAAGATTCAAATAATGACGAGAGGTTAAAACAGTTGCATGGAATCTGATGTATTACTGAACATGATCCATATCGCGCTAGTTTTTTAATGAAGGGATAACACTGTATAACACTATAAGCTCTTCTGTTTCTAACTGTACATATATAAATCCTTGGTGATGACACCGTCGTGGGCGGTACCTCTTATTCCCCGTGGGAAGGTTAATTTAAGAGCTTTATAGAGGGATATCTGTCAGATAAATTGGGACCTTCCCTGGATTGCATTTAAAAGCCTCCCCCTCTGAGATAAGCTGTTCTTTCCCTAACTACTCATATTTAGGTTGGTTGGTTGGATTTTACGGCATGTTAACCCTTGTTGGATAATTTTATGCCGAAGATATCTTGTTATATTCATTCTTGTTTGGTATTCAATTTTATTTTCAAACTTAATTCTTAATACTCATTTTCATCTATTTAGCGCTTGGTACTCTAACAAGTACTACCACTCCGGGTCGACCTGGGAGTAATGGCGATAAAGGGGTACTCCACATTCCCCAGAGTTCCAGAATTGGAACTTCTCCAGTAGATGCAGTTTAACGTAATACACAGCACACTAACGCCCTCAGCCACCACCTTCTAGCCTATATATTATAAAAACGTTAGGGTTTTGCCAAAAGGGCAACAGGGTTGGGACAATCATATAGGCATTCGGGGTTGACGTGACCAGCCGATTGATTGATTGGAGGATGCCTCTCCGACCACCTGTCTAGCCTAGGTAAGGCCAGAGTGAAGTGTTGCATGTCATGGACTGCTCAGCTACCTTGGATTCCGTCCTTAAGTATCCCGGGTCACCACTTACGGCCAACAAATTTAACTTAACTCAGGGTTAACTTAAAAGCCCTATAGAGAGATGGATGCAGATAATTTGGGACCCTCAATGGATCACATTTAAAAGCCTTTACCTCGGAGATGGTGAAAGGGAGGGGCCGAAGGTCTAATTGGCCTCAGCAACCCTATTTATTATTGTATCAGACCTTCGACCCGTTATAATTACAAATAGCACCTTTCAATTTCGGAAATATTCAAATAATGACAGAGAAGTTAAATCAATTGTATGGAATCTAATGTATTACGTAGATTTTGAACATGATCCATATCGCGCTGGACTTTTTAATCAAGGGATAAAACTAGGTATACCCAATTTGTCGAAAAATCCGTGTTTTTACAAAAGAAATTTATCCCCGCCCCGCGTTTGAAAAAAAATTATCAAAAATACTGAAAATTTCATTAAAATCGAATAATTTCCTGATTTTTGGTAATTTTTTTTTTCAATCGTTAATGTTACATTTAATTTGTAAAACACATCTTTAAATAGCGTTTACGGTCAAATGCGATCAAAATTGACCAAAAAAATCATTTTAAATGTATTAGAAATAAATCAAATATGTAATATTATTTTGCTTTTTGTTACTAATGCTCATTATGTTACTACTTTTCGACTTAGACAATTTGACCTTAAATAATAGATTTAATTAATTTTAATTCATTTTTAAAATGAAAAGCAGCCGAATTTTTGGGTAACCCTAGATAACACCGAGACAACTTTGATGCATTAGATCTTTTCCATAGCCATTTCTTTCTTTTTTAAGTTGAAAATGTAAATTCATGTTTTTTTTTTACTGATATATCACATAAGTCGTTATTACGCATAATAAACTGTTTGCGTGAATATTCATTTTGGCTTTAGTTGTGAAATATCTTCAGTATCTAGATTCATCTGCTGAATTCTATCTATATATCAATATTATTGTTCCTTAATTGTACGACCGTTATCATCTTGCAACTCCCTATAATTAGAAATGAGACCGTCCGAATTATCCAAGATCAAATGCAAATTTCTAAGTCCTGATTATCTGGTGTTGCTTAAGCGCCGAATTCCTATTTTCTTTCCCTAACTATAGATATTTAGAGTCACTATTACATATGCTTTATTCTAATTTCTCAATGATATGTTAAATCGACAATTCTTTAAAGCCGTAGTTGTGTCCGTGCTACTGTACAGCTGCACCACTTGGACCCTAATGAAGCGCTTAAAAATAAGCTAGATGAGAGTTGCGCAAGAATGCTGCGTGAAGTCTTAAATCGTGGAAACTTAAGTTTCTGACCGCCATCCTTGGCCAGTTGAAAAGGACTTAAAGTAAGTAAGTCCTGAGTTATAGAATCCTTTGGTAAGTGAATAAGTCCTGAGTTATAGAATCCTACGTAGTATCAAAGGTCCAGTGATATAATCCTATGTTCCGTCGTCCACGAAGGTTCAAAGCATTGTGCGTAGGTATGACCAGAACAGCCAGTATAAATAACAATATCAACAGCAGATTACTGCCAGTGATTGGCCAAGAATACGGTCACATGATTATCGCCGAGTCTATAAATAAGAGTAGGCATCTAGCACACACCTTATATCAAGAAAACGCCAACAGAAACAACATTCCACAAAGAGGCGACTATACAACCACTTTCCCCATCACAGAAATCATCCGAACTAGGCATGCTGAACACTGCTGAAGAAGCAAGGACGATTTCGGTGTCTCATATATTCTTGAGATCAGAGGATTATTATTTGGTGACTATCATTAACATTTTGTAACCATAACAGCAAAAACGCACATCAAATATATTTTTATTTACTCAATACACTTAATTGTTCATAGAGAATAAAATTGTTTTTAGTCTTATAGGCAGATGAATGATTATTTTGTGGGGTCTACGTTCGCGCAAGACGTCATTACTTATGTATATACCATTCAAATTTTCTAACCATAACACAGTAAAACCTCATAGAGATATTTTTTATTTTCCCAATCTACTTAAATGCTCTCAGAGAATAAAGAGATTTTCAGTTCTATTTGTAGATGAATCACATTTTTTTCGGGGTCTTTGAAACTCATTTTCTAGCCATTAATCACGTGTGCACGGTTGGTCACGTAATTTTACCGCGAACGCCAAGTCACGTGATTAATGAGATATCATACCGTTGTGTAATCATGTTGCGTTACTGAATATGAGATATACAGTATATAGCCCATAGATAAATCCGACATGTCAACAAGACCTAGAATAACACTGACTACATCACCTGCAGAAGCGAAGGACACCTCCCACAAAAATAAGCATTTTTCTTTGTTTTTTTTTAATCGTATGATAGATAGATAGATACCACAACAATTGAGGATGCTAGGATCAATGAGTAAAAAGAAGCGATCTTCATTTCCTCGCCATCTTATCTTAATAAGTTAAGTTTATTACATATATTAGAAGAAAAAGAAAAGAAAAAAAACAACAAAGATAACTCTCTCCGGGCAGTGTAAAATTTAATTTTTGAAAGATATTGTCTGAGGGGAGTGGGAATTAAAAATTCAATGTCAGAGGGTTTGTATCATAACTAAGTAAAATCATTAAATTTATTGAAGGAGTAAAAAAAACAACAATTTGAAATGGAAACAGTTCTGTTCCTCGTCAAATAAAATGTTGCGTGCGTCCATTAATCATTAATCAAATAATTATTTTGAAATTTTTCAAATAGATCTTACACAAAATCATAAGTATTTATATATTTGTAAACGTTTTGATAAAGTAAACTTGATATTGAAAAAAGAGACTATTTCTTGTTTGTAAATAATTTTCCCATAAAACTCTATACGTTAAATAACATTAAATATATATTAAAATAAAACAAACTATATATAAATACATAATACCGGGAATGTATTTGTTAAAAGATTGTTTAAAAAAAAAAAACAATAAGAATGGTCTAAGGTAGAATACTCGAATTTTGAATGTATATATTACAAGGTTGTTATATTTTTTCTATGTATTGACGATTTTGGGTAATGTTACGTAAGCAGTTTCAGTTACCGAGAAATTGAGACTGAATCTCCATTATCAATAGATATGGTCAGTACACCAAAGACTGTCACTCAAGGGTTGGCCTGCTCTGTCACTTGTGCAGATGCAGATAATTTTGGTGGGGGACACAATATATATATATATATATATATATATATATATATATATAAGGATATGAAAGCACACAATGCTGTTAAAAATGAAAATATTTTATATCATATTCATAGCTAATATTGAACAATATTTCGATTTATGAAAATCATCATCAGAGCTTGTTTTTAAACTGGACTCATCGAAAGAGAAGCTGAAAATAATTTGAATTCAAAACGAAAACATTGATGTTCCAAAAAGCGTTGTCATATCCTTTTATCTATACTTATACCGTCGGATTCATTTCCTTACTCTTAACTATATATATATATATATATATATATATATTTATAGTATGAACAAAAAGTAATAAGACAAGCAGGAATATTTCTTATATGTTGTTTATTCTCAACTAGTTTCGACCTTAGGTCATCGTCAGGAGAAAATTTCTTATTTGAAGAAATTGTTTATAGATTTTTTTTAAATATGTGTGTGTGTGTGTGTGTGTGTTATTAAAAGTTGAGGAATAAAAGTGTATAAAACAACTTCAATTAATATTTTGCCTCAGTGTATTAACAAAGCTTCAGAATTTAAAAAAAAAAAAAAAAGAATTCTGATGAAGGTTCGTTAATACATCGACTCGAAATATGTTTTATCCACTTTTATTCCTCAACTTTTAATCACATTTTTCTGGGTTTTACCCAATCTGTTATTTCCTCACACACACATTTATATATATATATATAAGAGAGAGAGAGAGAGAGAGAGAGAGAGAGAGAGAGAGAGAGAGAGAGAGAGAGAGGGAGAGTTTGTAACGGTATAAAGCAAATTGGGAAGGAAATGAAAATATGAAGATAGCTTTCTTCAATCTTTAAAAATGTTTTTCATTGATTGTAACTTATGTTTATAGTATCTATCGATCTATATTAAATCAATCTTATTAAGATGGAAAGGAAATGAAAATGTGTATAGCTTTATAGTAACTATATCTCTCTTTGTACATAACTCTCTCTCTCTCTCTCTCTATATATATATATATATATATATTATAAAATGGCTACAAGAGATAACCTACTCGAGTTTCACCATAAGGATCTTCAGGGTTAAATCCACTGAATTAATCGAGACACCGATTAATAGCAGTCGATCTCACGTGTGTGGTCATTGCATCGATCTATCTTAAACCTAGCTTATTCAGTCTAAGTAAAGTAAGTAAAGTCTACAGAGTGGCCTATTGTCGGTATCAGCCAGACAGCTAGAGAGTCTATTCCCTTTTCACTAGCGCTAGACCAGGGAGATTGTTTTTTTCCGGCTGAGATGGTGCGCCACACCTACCACCAATCACCCACTTTACCGCACAGATCCCTGTGATACACATATGCTGAGTTGGCGAAGGCCGATATTGAACCAGGACCCTTGTGGATCCGAGCTGGATGCTCTACCGACTGAGCTAAACCGGATATATATATATATGTGTGTGTGTGTGTGTGTATGTATATATGGTCCGGTTTAGCTCAGTCGATAGAGCATATATATGTATATTAAACCTAGCTTATAAAGATACACTGCAAGATGGAGAGGATATGAAAATATCTATAGCTTTATAGTAACAATCTCTTTCTATCTATCTATCTATCTATATATATATATATATATATATAGTTAACTGATTCCCCAGTAATAAACAATGAGAGGAACTGAAACCCGATTCCTTTTCAGGAATTCCCATAAAAATTATATATAAATCCTCATGAATTATCTGTTTTACCATTTTCAATAAAGTTCGTGGTCTGATGAAACTCATAGGTATACACAGATGCCGGTGGGCAGAAATAGATCTATAACCGCAAAATGACCGACTTTTAAGCCTTTTTCTTTGCCATTATATATATATATATATATATGAGAGAGGGAGAGAGTGAAAGAAAGAGAGTGCGAGTGGCAGTTACAAACAATTAATGAAAAAAAAAGGGAGGAAATTTTTCATGAAAGCTTAAAGAAAAAGATAAGAGACACGATGAATATCTAAGTAGGCAATATCAAAATTCCTATTATGAAAGCGAGGCTTCACCATCAGATTTGGCATTTGGTATTTTTAAGGGCAGGAAGAGATGGTTAGGATAGTGAAAGGAAGAGAAAAAAAATATAATTACATTGAAATTGCTCGAGGTAGATTCAGAAAACGATCGATTTATTTCTTAATCATTATTTCGTTTTTGTCTTGCTCCGGTTGACTGTTGAAACATTTATGTTATGTTTATTCTTCGTTTATTTACGTAATTTACCTCCTGTTGGGGGTTGAGGGCAGAAAGAGATATGAAAAAACCTCACCATAGAAATATGGGTCATGATGAAATCAATGTCATCAGGAATTAATGGATATTAAAAAAAAAACATTTATATATTTATTATTTTATATAAAAATGATAAGAAAGGTATCTACAAAATACCAACGATTTATTTAAGAATCGCATAATACGTAAACTATAGCGAGACTAGTGTTTTAAAACTATTAAATACATAGGTTTATGTATTTTACGGTCACTGAGAGATCAAGTTTCCGGGGAAACGATCATTGCTTATATGCTAGTAGTGAGAGTTAATTTAAATTACCAATTGGAGAGCTCATACCAAATTTATAGGGAGAGATTTACAAAGGCTGCGTCAATAACTGTAAAGATTTACACACAGTTTTCATTTACAACTTTCAATATATAATATTTGATATAAGTCAAAATTATACATCTCTTAATTATGTGCTAGGAAATAAAGAACAAAAAGTTGTAAATTGTTTAAAATAGGAATAGAAATTTACTTTTCAATCACCCTGTACAATGTGTAGGTTTCATCTTTAAAAACTTGCCCATTTTAAACTGATAAAATAAAAAAATGTCAAAGATAGTATTTTTTTTAGACAACTAATATATTTGCGAAAATAGTTTTATCGTTTCTTTCCAGTAACAACGAAATCGGTGTAATTCGTTTTTCGTGAACTGAAAGTTGATGAAACACTACTGAGTGCCAGGTATTGGAACAAACATATAAGGGGGCATAAACAGAACTAACGTGAGGTTGCGCGCATGAGTCAAATTTTAATATTTTCATTTCTCAGTACATCGGGTTTAGATTGGTTCTCCGTTAAAAAAAAAAAAAGATACAAAAAAAACCCCCAACTTTTTCGATACTATTTTTTATAGAGGCGTGGTTATCGTCGTAGGAATCGGTGACCCTGGATGAGGTTGTTTACATTTCAATAGTCGGAAAAAATCTTGGGGAAAGCAGAAATCCATCTATTCTATCCCAGTTATGGGCATATATATATATATATATATTGTTTTTTTGTTTATATATTTTTTCCGAAAAAAATCATTTTTTTGTAAACAATCAAAGGGAGTTATCTTTGTGAGCCTTAATTTTGAATTTATCAGCGTCCATAAAATTAACCGAAAAATTGCAGTTATTTACAAATACATAACCGCAAAATATGATCTTGCAGACACACGAGAAGGATTAAATGGTATCCTGACGAAGACAAAAAGCCAGAAACCTCAGGTAGATGCCTACTAAAACCTTTGTATAAACAGCTATATTTAATAAATAAAGCTCTTACATTTGTAATTGAGCACTTTATTTTCCTTATTTCATCTCGGAAAAATTACTAATATATATATATATATATATATATATATATTATATAGAAAGAGAGAGAGAGAGAGAGAGAGAGAGAGAGAGAGAGATAGAGAGATAGAGAGAAGAGAGAGAGAGAGAGAGAGAAGGAAGTGCGTGGTGTAATGGGTTAAAGACATGGGAAATAGACTCGTCGACCCGAGTTCAAATCCTGGACGTGGCAATTATTTCACTTAGCGCTAATACCTTTGGGAAAGGTATGAATCCTACTCTCCCTCCAGCTATGGGTAAATAGTAGAGCAGACTGGGCTCTTTAACCTTGGTTAGGCAACCGGTCTAGGAGAAGGAAAACTCTGAATTCAATCTTGTTGAACTCCGCTTAAGAAATTGACCTTGTGTCGCATCCTGCTCGTGCTGAGGGGTTGGTTGATTATATATATATATATATATATATATATTTAGAGAGAGAGAGAGATAATAGGACAGACTAGGTTCTTAAGCCTTGTTAAGGTAACAAATCTAGGAGAAATAAAATAAGAATAAAGGCATCTATGAAATATCACCGATTTATTTAAGAGTCGCATTATGCGTAATTCTACTGGGCGCTAGGTATTTTGAAATAAACCTATAGAGGGATATGAACGGAAGACGTCCTAATGTAAGGTTAGGCAGCATGAGCCAAATTTTAAAATTTTCATTTTTTATCGGAGCCAGATTGATTCTATCAACAAAAAAAAAAAAAAAAAAAATGAAAATAGAATTTTTTCTTTCTTTCGCTACTACCGTGTTTCTCCGAAAATAAGACAGGGCTAATATTAATTATCACTCTGAAATATTATACGAGGCCCTATTTTAGGGGAATGGCGAGCGTTTGCGTTGCATGATTTAATTGTGAATAATGTTTATCACTTTTGTCTGTCTGCTGCTTTCAACCAGAGCTTATTTTAAGGGAGGGGGGCTTATATTAAAATCATCCCGAAAAATCACACTAAATCTTATTTTGCAGGTAGGTCTTTTATATATAAAACTTTCTTTCGCTACTATTTTTATAGAGGTGTCGTTATAATAGTAGGAATGATCGACTCTGGATGAAGTTGTTTGTATTTCACTACATACTAAAAAAACATGGTAAAAGCATGAATCCTCTTCTATCCCCGCTAAAAAAGAGATTGATTCGTGGTTATTTAGGCAATCGGTGATTGTCATTTTAAAAGATCCTCCATTATCGTGTTGGGTCGCTGGTGGTTAAATGAAACAGTTTTCCTGTTTGACCCTAGAATAATCTTCATTCAATTTCAAACGACCAATTATTTCCCAACGAAGCTTTCAATACTCCAAAGAAAACAAGAGTTGACAACTCCAGATGTCCCGATTGGATTTTGTTCATTCGCTACTTACATAACGTGGGAAGAAAAACCTTGTGAAATTAACAATTTTAATACATTAGTCTAATTGAAAACCTATAAACACACACACACACTATATATATATATATATATATATATATATATATATATATATATATATATATATATATATATATATATATATAATGTTTGGTTGAACTCGAGTGACGATTCCTGTCGTACGAGTTTCTGTTCAATCCTTTCAAGGTGTCTGGTCATCTTTTTGGTGTCAGGGTGGAACTGGTGTAGTAATCCACCAAAGGTATCTGTACGAGCGCTTTCGGCATGTCGATCTGCCATCTTCAGGTTGGAAACTGATGGTATGTTTCGTGGTGTCTCTTTTTTAAAGAAAATGAGCAGTAGCATATGAATTAGTAGTGGGAGGTAGTAACCATTGGTAGTGGGAGGTAGTAGGAATTGGTATTAGTTCGAACGAACGATGCAGAAGAGATTTTGTGGGAAGGGGGTCACAAGTTTGTGAGAAGGGGAGGGGAATAGTGGAAGGGAAATAGGCGGGAAATTATAGGCATTTGATGACATGTTTCGAAGTTTATTCTGATTAAGGTGGGTTTTTTTGTTTGATATATATATATATATAAATAAGAGAAGAGAAGAGAGAGAGAGAGAGAGAGAGAGAGAAGATTCTATTGACAGTTAACAGCTCCCTTTCCTGTTCTCCCTGCTTTTAGAAATCTTCTGATGAAGGGATTTTTTTCATACCAAAATATTAAGAGAATAAATCAAAGGTAAATAAACATCATCGTCACCGCGTTTTTCTTTACACTTGCATTGTAATAGCCTTCAAAACAAACCACCAAACCAATATAAACACAATGCTTCAAACAAATGACAAAACTCATATATATATTTAATATTGATAATATAATTTGGCACATTTATATGTAAAGAGTGCTCAATATCATCAATAGAGCATGTATATCTAAGTTAGGGTAGCGAGGACATGAAGTCAACGACGTTTGATAAACGACAGTTTCTTGTCTAGTGGTTTTAAAATCGCATAAACGAGAAACTATCACTTTCCAAGCGCCACTGTTTTTATGTCTTCGTTACCGTTACCACACACACACACATATATATATATATATATATATATTATATATATATATATATAATATATTTTATATATATATTATATATATTATATGTATGTATGTATGTATATTACTGTTTATAAGTATTATTTTAAATATAAGCTTCTTTTGAAATTATCAATTTTATTTTGTGCTTATCTTTATTCTTTTGTACTTTTTTATCCCAGTCTCCAATCCAATTTTCGATTCCATGACAACCAAGCCTAAATTCATGAATATCCAGAATACTTTGCACATCATTCTTGATTCTAATGGTGAACAGATATAAGTGAATTTATCTCCGATAATGAAACAGACTTCATTGATGATACAGTCAGTTGAAATATAATCTGCGTTTTTCGATGATTTTATTGAATTCGGCTTTTCACAAAATAGACCAAAATTAAATATTCATGAGTAAAGATTCCTCTACAGTATCAACGGATATCTTTTTGCATTGCTCTCTCTCTCTCTCATATATATATATATATATATATATTATATATATATATATATATTGTGTGTGTGTGATGTTGTGGAGTCTACGTGTATATATATATATATAAATATATATATATTTATATATGAATAATTTTGTAGTGGGTACGGAATTTGTACAATGCCTTAAATAACCTAATTTGAGGTATTTATTCAAATGATTAAAAAAAAATAAAAACCATAGACTTGAGGGTAAAATACTAAGTCGATCGCTTCCTTCTTCCAGTTCTGCGAACTTTTTTTTAATCATTTGAATAAATAGCTCAAATTAGGTTATTTAAGACATTATATATATATATATATATATATATATATATATATATATATATATGTCGTAAAGAAAAAGACTTAAATATCGATAATTAACCCTTTGTCTTTACCAATGTTTGCATTGTTCAAAATTATTGAACATTGAGTTCTCAACTTGTACCAAAACAACTTTAACATTCCGTTATTAAACAAGACCCACATTGGAATCATCCTAACACCAACCAGTCTGGCGATTTACTTATATATATATATATTAGTAGAGGAAAAATTAAGGGACTGTTGTAACCTGCTTAGCTAAATAATAACATGGGTAGTCCAGCTGACGTTAACCACAAGAAGTAATTAGGTCCACCTTTTATTCACAACTCAAAAAGATGGCTGAAACGGTGCTTCCGTTTCTTAGTATACCACAGGGTCTACCATGGCAGACACTTAATTTTTCCTCTACTATATATATATATATATAATATTATATATATATATATATATATATAGGTAAATTTGCTCAACTAATTTTATTACTGCTGTATGTTTCTAATATATTGTAGACTTTTGGATTATTTACTGATGCCACTGCAACGGAAAAGTTAATGCGCAATTGGAATACTATATATATATATATATATAGTATATATATATAATTATATATATATATATAATATATATTATATATATATGGAGGATAATGTGCTCATTGAAGTCATACCTAATTTGAAAATTAATTAGTTAATAATTAATTAATTTAGGCGGGCATATGTTCAAATGTAAGGCTAAGCAAATGTTTAGCCTTACATTTTGAACATATATGCCCTAAATTCATTAATTATTAACTAATTAATTTTCAAAATTAGGTATGACTTCAATTAAGCACATATCCTCCCAAAAATTGTCGGCTTAAAAGCCCATATCAAATAAACACATTGTTTGTTTACTTACTCTCATATATATATATATATATAATATATATATATATATATATAATGTGTGTGTGTGTGTGTGTGTGTGTGAGTGTGTGAGTGTGAGTGCGAGTGTAGACCCCGCTATACACAGTATAACTAGATCCGTATGACATTTTCTTGTTTCTTAAATATGAAAAATTACTCAGATTGATGTCATTAGATATATAGGCAGATTTCAC
>CM042137.1:131434183-131458987 GCA_023376005.1 Doryteuthis pealeii | reverse complement strand
CAGGTAACATCCACTAAGCTCTCTCCTCCTCCTGCTCGTGTGGAGGCGGTTGGTAAATATAATATATATGTCGATGATTGGCATCACTGTTCTTAGTATTATTAAATGTGTTCTGCAATCAACTAGGAGGTGCTCGTTTAAGTAATGGTTATTGATGTAGGAATATATTATATAATTACATGATTGATTATGACTTCTTACGTATACTATATATCAAATATATATATATATATATATTATCTTGATCTACATCTTGATGAGACGAAATTCTGGGAAGCTATATAAATAACTTAGATTTTATAAAAGGTCCAATTCTTGATCGAAATAAATTTATTATGGAATTAACGTGTTGTTTTTCCTTCGCTTCAAGATAAATATTTGCTTCTGTATATAATCTAATAAAGATTATTACACATTGACTCTCTGAGTGATTTAAAGATTCACTGTATTTATACACACTGGATCATATAATAATAATACAGTTCTTGAAATCACATATAGAATCATCCCTTAGCTACCAAGTTTTTGGATACCTCTCATATATATACATTTTAAGAGCTAAAACACACACACACACACACACACACCACACATATTACTATATATATATATATATAATATATATAATATATATATATCATAATATATATATATATAGCAGATGTAAACTTTTGATATGTATTTGAAATCCTGGACACAATTTCTTTGCATTTCACATATTACGTTTACCTTGGTATGCCAATCAGGTCAGGAGAAAAGGAAAGCTCTGAATACAATATATATTAAAGACATAAATCGAACATTATTAAAATAAGTTTCAGATCAAATTCAGTTAGGATAAAGTTTAGCATTGAATTTCTCAAATATAAGCAATCGAAAAATAAATGCCATTTGTTATAATCAAATTCCGACACTAATGTACCATTAAATATATGATATGCTGATAAACACTATAACCAAATTTCAAAACAATTTTATTTATTTTTCATTCATAATCGTAATTAATTTGGTGACGAATGGAGGATGTACTGTGAAAGATCCGGTTCGTTAAATTTCCTAGGATACTTGTAAATCTTAACCATTCGTTGTAATTAAAAACTCTTTTTTTACAATTTTTTACAATACCCATTGCTGGAAAGAGGACTATTTGGATTCATACAATTTTCCCAGAGTATCAGCGGAAAATGAAAACAGCCTATTCATGGATTGAAGTCGTTTCGTCGTGTCTATTTTTCTCCGACAATAATCATTACCACAACAAAGCGCTTTACTATAAAAGTTGCAGTTATAAACAACGTCTTTATTTGAATTGTACTATAGCATATTAGTCATCGTACTAAATAGAATACTTCCGTTCATGACCAAGTTATTCTGGACGCTACAAGATAAACAAACTAACCTCGTGGATCAACAAGTTCAGATAAAAATTAAACATTATCACTAAAAGTTGGAAAGAAACAAAGAAACTCAGTGATATTCCCAAGATTATGTATCAGATGCTTCAATCAACGTATATTAACCAAATTAGGACGTCCTATAAGATGAAGCAAAATACAGAAACAAAAGTCTTCCCTTTCGACTCTCACAACCATCGAAATCATAATCTTTTGGAAACAGGTAAAAAAAAAAAAGAAGAAGACAAAAAATTGCGACTCCGTGTACACTAAGCAGCATATATATTTGTCTTATTAATTTCCAGCTTTGCGTAATGCACTGTTTTCCATCTCTGGAAAAATGCGAGAGAAAAAGTGTACATCGTTGCAACCAATTAGTGGGAGCCTTGGGGTTTGACTCGGTGAAAGCCGACTTCGATATGATAAGAAATAAAATAATTATACACTACATTCTGGTGGCATCTTTTGTTTTCAGGCTCAATTTTCTACAAGAAGCAAAAACACATTCTTCAGAATAGAAAGTATATATATTAATATGATATATATATATATATAATATATATATATATATAATGTGTGTGTGTTGTGTTGTATATATGTGTGATGTGGTGTGTGTTGTGTGTTATATGTGTGTGTGTATATATATGTGTGATGTGGTGCTACTTGTGTGTTGTATATAATATGTGTGTGTGTGTGTGTATATAATATGTGTGTGTGTGTGTGTGTGTATATATATGTGTGTGTGTATTGTATATATATATGATGTGTGTATATGTATTATATATATATATATATATAATGGTTAGAAATATGGAAATAAATCCGAAATTGAAAAAACAAGTGTTTTCCCAAAAAAAAATTTAAGGAATTTTTGGGGAAAAATTATCATCGACGCTAAACGTTCGTTTATTAAACCTTCATTCAGGGATGTATTATGGGTTGAAGAAATTGATGGAGTTTTATAGAGACAGGGAGATAAAAAAAATTTTTTATAAAAATTTCTCAAACAAAAAAAAAAAATTTATAAAGATTTTTTTTATCTCTGTCATCTATAAAAACATCCATCAAATTCTTCACCCATAATTACACCCTGAGAAGGTTTAAAAGAAACCGAAACGTTTTAAGCGCCGAAAATAAATCATCTTTTCCACTTCTTGAAAGACCAACCATAAGGCTCACCAGTGAAAAAATTAGGATCTTCCGAATTCAAACAACTTTACGAGTTATAGTGGTTTGAATTTTTGAGTTTTCGTTCTCTTGAACCGATTAGTTCTTACCAAGCCTAATGAAACCAGATTGTTCCTATTTACTCAAGCTGGAGATGAATAGTTAGATTCCATTTTATTCCCCAAGGCTATTAGCGCTTTATATATATATATATATATAATAAATATATATATATATATTATATATATATATATATTATATATATATATATAGTGTTGTGTAGAAATCAGGATTAATATTTATAGTATGTAGATAAATTGTGTTGTATATCGTCAAGTTTGTGTTATTCATTTATTAAAAAAAAGTAATTTATGAAATAGAAAAATTAATTTGCCTAATTAAGAAATGTTTGATTATTGGTCATAAAACAAATTAGTTTATGAAAATAATGTTGAAAAATCAATTGAAAAAGTAATTTATTGCCAGACACTTTCAATTAAATTCAATACAAATATTTCTGTTACTAAGACTATTAAATTTACTATTACTTTTATGGTCTGACACATTGCCTGGAGGGTTACTCTTACTGTAGATGGCTGTTTTCTAAGTAGTCACCCCCTTTAATTAACACCATCTCTCCAAGCTTAACTTCGTTGAATCTAGTGGCTTATTACTATTGACATTAAAACACAAAGGATATGGGTCGGTTTGCGTTCACTTGGATTTAGGGCGTCAACCCTTGTTGGTTATTTATGCCGAAGACGTTTTGTTTATTTATTCATTGATGGGTATTTCAATTTTATTTGGCTTTTAAACTCAGGTCTTAAAAAAATATTTTAAAAAAAACTCTATTTAACCCTAGATAGAATGCGAACAGGTACTACCACTCCGGGTCAGTGGACCTGGGAGTAATGGGATCAAGGGCTACTCCACATCCACCAGAGCCCCAGGACTTGCACTTCACATCAGGATAGTTAACATCCATTACCCAGACATTAAGACCCTCAGCCTCTTAGCACATAATGATAAAAAAGGTTGGGACTTCGCCATAAGTGCAATTGTCGGACAATCCTAATAGTGCTAGGCCTTGAACGTGACAGCCGGCTATCAGAGCGGGGCTCCTCGACATGAACGCTAGCCTAAGTAGAATTTTCATTTTTCAAACTCGTACATTAGAGACCGATTCCATTATCAGTAAAATGGCAAAACATACGAGATTTTTTTTCTATTATACGAGTACATTTCAACTTAAGAATAAAGCAATTTTCAGTCCAATTTTGCAACGGAATAATTTTCTTGGTTCTCTTTCACGCTTAACGTAATTTTTAGGATAAAATTCTATCTTGTATGTCATCTATATTTATCCAAGTTGTGAGGCGCGTGGTCTAATGGTTAGGTCGTATGGAAATGGACACGTCAACCCGAGTTCAATTCCTGGACGAACTGTTGCATTCACATGCGCTAAATACCAATTCTCTAATTATCTACTATGGATAATAGCAGGGCAACTGGGCTCTTTAACCATGGCCTACGTAACCAGTATAGGAGAAGCGAAAACTTCTGAATTTCAAAACCTGTTAAACTCGCTTAAGAAATGAAACTTTGTTGCATCCCGCTCATGCGGGAGGTTGGTAAATAATATATTTATCCAAATTGTCGATATTACGGAGATTAACTGTGCAATCATAATTAGAACTTACTTCGGTCTAATTTAAAACATCAATATCCTCATCGAACCAATCTCAATACGAAATCAAGCATGTTCACGGGTCATTGGTTACTGTAACTATATATATATATATATATATATATATATATTATGAGGAAGAATGAATAAAGAAAAAAAGAATAGAATCGGATAATAAAAGAAGAATTTAATCAAATATCACTTACACATGTGTTTCGGTCAGTTCATCTGTGTGAAAATATTTCGCCACACATCTTTTCATTCCAAAATAAAAATTTCACTCTATAAGGTCCAATGTTCTCTGTGTGCGAAATATTTTCACACAGATGAAACTGACCGAAACACATGTGTGTAAGTGATATTGACTTAAATTCTTCTTTTATATATCCATTCTATTCTTTCTTTTCTTTAGTTCACTTCCAATATTGGTCAGACTCCTTTCCAATTTTCCTTTTTACATATATATTTTCACACACACAACACACACACACACCACACAATAATATATATTATATATAATATATAGTGGCAAGAAGTTCTCAGATATTCATATATCTTTGATTATAGAATTACGTAAGATAGGAAATCCATTACACAATATACATAGTTGCCCATAAGGTCATGGTGTAAGATATGAAATAGACACGTCGAGACGTGTTTCAAAATTTTGGACAATGCTCTTTGCATTTCCCATAGCGCTAATTAGTGACTTCTGGCCACCCTTGTATTATATATATTATTATATATATTATATATATATATATATATATATATAATGTTATATGTATATATGTATTATACGTATATATAGGGCACAAAGTTTGGTTGTTTTAGATGTATTGAAAAACAAAAGAAAGAAAATTGTGTTCTTAGTCTTATTTATGAGTATTTCTAGACGCATCCCTCTTAAAAATTTGAACTGTTCTTTCTCTTGTCTACATTGGGGTCATGTGGTGTTATTTCCGTCCTAACAGTTAATTAAGCTGGTGTCTTTGATGTTGTTATTTTTTTGTCTCTTTGATTTCTACGCTCTGGTGGAAGTGGCCAGGAGTAGGGGTTGGAAAGAAGGTTTTTGTATCTGTTGTTTTTTTTTTTTTTCGTGGTGGATACTATTTAGGTAGCAGGACTTGGTCCGAAGTATTTAGGGGTTTAAATTACTTAGATCGAGTTTTTAAAACGCTTTCGAGTTGTGAATAAAAATGAAATATCAGGTGGCAAAGACATTTCAACGGTGCTGTTTATATATATATATTATATTATATATTATTATAATATTATATATTATATCGACTCCAATAAGCATTATTCTCCCAAAAGATTATCGGCAAAAGCCATTCAAAACAAACCGTTTTACAACTTATCATTCTTCGTGTAATAAGTCAACTAAGAAGCTGGAATATTAACCTACTCTAACAAATCATAAAATCTTAAGAAGTCGTTTAGTGTAGAGGTTATGGGATCGGCCTGTCAGCTGGCAGTCCGGTTTCAAATCACGCACAGGGCGGTCTTCGATCTATGTAGCTTCTTTGCTGATGAGGCCTAATAGGCCGAAATGTACAACAGAGATTGATTTTTCTCGATTTGTTTAGCCATACATTTATAGGTATTCCCGCTTAATCATTATTAATAATAATTTTCAAAAATTAAGGTACGACTCCAATTTAAGCACTTATTCTCCCAAAGGATTTCCAAAAAGCCATTCAAAACAAACCGTGTTTTACAATATATATATATATATATGATATTTATAAATATATATATATTCATCCACAATGTTGCTACAACGTTTGCATCGTGAGTTATATTAGTAGTTTATACAAAAGTGCTCAATTATTTCGTAAAATGTAGAGCATATACCGGCCCTCGCCCAACTCACCGTATGTTGTAGCCACAGGGAATCGGCGGCTAAAGTAAGGAACTGATGAGATGTAGCACTCCACCTTAGACGCAAAAACAATCTCCTTGGGTCTAGACGCTAGTGAAAAAGGGATTAAGACTCCCTCGCTTATTGGCTGATACCGACTTTATGCCACCCTGACGACTTTACTTATAGTTGTAGAAAATGGATATTCTCTTTACCACGTTTCGGTTTCAGGTACACCTCTTATGTAGCGAACAATATGGTATTCAACAGAAAATACAATTGTTTACGAGCATTGGGTATTTGTATTTATGTAGAAAATTCGCGGAAGGAAACGTTCTGCGAATTTTGTATTAAGTGACCCATAATATATGTACTACCACTCCGGCTTCAGATGTCGACCTGGAGAAATAATTATCAAAAAATTTTTTTTTCGCAGTGGATGTTTATTTATCATCACACACTCCTTTTTACTCCAATTGATTTCCAAACTAGGGAAATGCCATGTTTTCACTGAACAATTCGTGTATTTTTGCTTCTTAAGAAATGCCTTAGTTTTGAAAAAGCCATATTGAATGTAAAATAATTTAACATTTTAATGAAACCACAAAACAAATCGGAATAAATAACAATACAGTCAGCTGTTCATAAGGAATGAAAAACAACCCCACAAAATATTAACAAAAAAGTCGGTAAAAATTATAAAAAACTAAAACCAAATTCATATATTTGAGGACAAAGGCCGCATCCCCGAAGACTACTGTATGATGATTAGTCGGAAGATCCCGAACCGCGTAGGTAGGACCACTCCTACGCTTTCTAAGGCGTCAGAAAGAAGACATGAAAACATGCCACATTAACACCAACTGTTTTTATGTAGGTCAGTGCACCAAGGACTGTCATTCAAAAATTGGCCTGCTCAGGCAGCGCAGATAAAAAGATGGACACCACACCATTGTCTTTTAGTAGGAGGAAGGATTCGACAATCATATTTGATACCGAATTAAATAAAACAGAAGTTGAATTTTATTCAAAATTAAGTTGATATTTGCACTGACTTTATTCCTTCATAACCCGATATTTATGCCCCCCCCCTTCTTTTTTCTGACGAGACATTATATATTAGAAAGTCCAATATATGTGTAAAAGTTGATCAAACTTATAAAGAATCTCAAGTATGAAGAAGGAAAAACGGTCGGAAAAGTTATAAGAATATTATTAAAAAACGAATGAAAAAAGAAAGAAAATGGAACGAAAAATTTGAGAAAGAAACAGAAGATAATTTAAGTGAATCTTTTTTTTTTTTTTTTTTTATAAAGAAATCGGCTTTTTTATTGCTTAAAAGAATTGTGCAGTTATTTAAACAAGAATCATGAATGCTGTTAACGAAAGACAAGAAGGGAAAAAGAAAGAAAACAAAAAAAAAAAAAGAAAAAAGAAAAAGAAAAAAAGAAAAAAAGAAAAAAGAGAAAAAAAAAGAGAAAAAAGAAAAAAAGAAAAAGAAAAAAAGAAAAAAGAAAAAAAAGAAAAAAGAAAAAAGAAAAAAAAAGAGAAAAAGAAAAAAGAAGAAAAAGAAACAGAAGGAAAAAACAAAAAGAAAAAAGAAGAAAAAAAGAAAACAAACAAAAACAAAAAAGAAAAAAGAAAGAAAAAAAGGAAAAAGAAAAAGAAACAAAATAAGACAGTCGACATAATTAAAATTTGGACAAAGACAAATCGGGCAATTAAGTTAAAAAAAGTAAAATTGCGCAGTTGGCCTATTGTCGGTATCAGGCAGGGACAATGAGCGGAGTTCTATACAATTTTCACAAGCGTTTAGCCCATGGATTTTTTTTTTACCTTAGTGGAGTACTACACCTACCTCCAGCTCCCCACTTTACCTTCAGAGATTTCAGGTTACAACGAATCTGTGCTACTTCATTAGTTTTTTTAATAGAATGTCGTAGTACTTTCCGTAGAAACACTTATTCAGCCATTGAAATTTTTCAATATTAAAATTTAAATTGATTTCGATTTAAATAATCAATTTATAAACCTGATTGATCAAAGTGCGTATAACAATTACGCAAAACCATCTGCCACATGCAAGGTAAAACCATTTGATACTAATTTTATTTCTGTTTGAATCAGCTGCATCTTTTTCTTTCTATAAACTCATGACGAGCGCAGGAGAGGGTGAGAGAGTCAGAGTCAAATTATCTATACTTTTTAACACAAACTAGTTGCAATAGCTCTTAAGAAATATATAAACTTGTAATAATTAAATCTCATACTGTGTACATCTTAAATAAAATGACTTATTCAAAAAAAAAACCTTTTCTCAATGGCCACCAGTTTCGTTAATATTGTCAAGAAAATGTTTGTGTTTTTTTTATTTTCTCCTTTTCTGGACGTTGACAGTGTAAGAAGAATGTCTGTATGATTTGTTTAAAAAAGATCTCACTTTGCTGTTGCGTTAAAAATGTAAGTAAATTCAAATAAACTAGTGATTGAACAGATATTAGTGTTTTTATTAGAAATAAATGAAACAACTAGTGTTAAATATTTTTCAGCTCCAAAACCACGTTTAAATTAAGGAATCATTGAAGTGACTTTATTTTAAGGGTAATTAAAAAATTGGTTCTATCCATAAGTCCGTTAGTGAAATCATTACATTTTATTTTCTTAGCACTCCGAGCATTTGTTTATCACAATAAAGAATGGAGAACAACAGTTTGAAATCAATCATAATATTCATATCCAATCCTCATCTCACTAAATACAGTTATTTTTAGATTTTGGTTTTGTTTCTCCTTACACCAAAATAATTTAAAATTTGACTTCATATTGTAAACAAAAGGGACATTTTCATGTGCTGCTAATATAGTCAAATGGAAAGTTGTAAATTAATGATATTCATCGTCATTTCCACTATTATTACACGTATACTTAAATTATGCGGGGTTTCACCTCATTATTATTACACAGCCATGTATTCAATTTCCATCCTACCGTTGTAAGTGTTGAAATCATGAAATATTTCCAAGTGCCTCATCTCATTACGTTGATGTCCCTAACTGAAGTCGACAGCCGATACGCTGATATACTTCCTTATAAGGATTACCCAAATGCTATTCAAATGTCGCTCGTACATAACTACGAAAGCTGAAATATTTCTTTCGTCTTCCCTAAACACAGCAATACCTAACGCGATGATAGCGCAATATAGCGTGGTGTTTCCTGCTTCAATTACCCCTCCCACTCGCCTCGCAGTATTACGCTGTCGCAACGTAATTTTAATCTTACTATACAGTTAATTGGGTGCGAAGTGTATATGCGTAGATTCATAGGAAATGGACTCGCCGACCCGAGTTAAAATTCCTGATCAGGCTGTTCGTTCCAAGCACAATACCGCTTGGAAACTATGCATTCACCTGTGTAAATAGTAGGAAGACTGGCGCTACTTAACCATGATAGTAAACCAGTCTAGCGAGAAGGAAAACTCGTTTCAAACTTGCTGTGCGGAGGTTTGATATATATTATAAGCGTCTTCATCGTGGAGGGAAAACCTCTGAATTAAACTTCGGCTTAAGAAACTGACCTTGTGCCACACCTGCTCGTGCGGAGGGTTGGTAGATATATACGTGGCATGTGTGATTACATCAGAAGAGCTGGTGTTACGAAACTCATATGTATATTACATATATTGTTGTGGGTAGAAATAAATCTATTACGCTAAAATAACTTATTTTTATGGCTTTTCTTTACTTATTATAATAAAATTAATAAAAATTTTATTAAAATATTTTTAATGATAATTATTAAACTTTTTTCTTGTTTTTTTTCAATTTTTATATGTTTACCAAAATTTTTTTTTTTCGAGTAATATATATAATATATATATATATATATATAATATATATAAATAAGTCGACGGGTGCCTAAAGTCGAGATCAGGCCAATCAGCGCGAGGAGTCTATCCCCTTTTCAATACGCTAGACAGGCTAGATTGTTTTAGCGTCTAGGTGGAGCGCCACACGTACCATCAGCTCCTTACTTTACCGCACAGATCCTTGTGCTACTCATACGCTGAGTTGGCAGAGACCGGTATCGAACTAGGACCCTGTGGTTTCTTGCCGAACGCTCTACCAGACTGAGCTAACCCGGCCCGAAAGAACTATAGGAACACTATCTTTTTTGAATGACTTAATAATTCTAGTATTTTGTCTAAACATAAATTTATGAGAAATTCGATGAAGCTTTTCGGTTTGATATTGATGGATGAGAATATAAGTGTGAAAAAGCATTGCGTTGGCGGGAGGTTACCGTTCAAACATGCAATGGCCGTATTACAAAACAAAATCCGCGATTCAGCCACAAAAAGAAGAAAAGAAAATGAAAGCAGACCAAATATGAATAGAAATAATGAGACTGACAGAAAAAAAAACCAACCATATGCAGTGTATGTATGTGTGTGTATGTGCACGTGGTGAAAACTATATGTATGTGTATGCATCTGTGGCATTTACTATCTGTATGTGTGTGCATGTGTTGTGTATATGTATCTGTTTGCACGTGTGTTTAAAAAATGTTGTTTCAGAGGGTAAAAATAAATGCAAATAACATAAGAAAAAAAGAGCATTATTCTACAAATATAATATAAATTAATAATAATAATAAAATATAAATAATATAGATAATATATTATAATAATATTAGATATTATAATAATAATAATAATATAAATAATATAAAATAATATATAATAATAATAATAATAATAATAATAATAATATAATAATAATTAATATAATAATATTAATAAATAATAATAATAATAATAATTAATAATAATAATAATTAATAATAATTAATTAATAATAATAATTAAATAATAAATAATAATATTAATAATAATAATTAATATTAATTAATAATTAATAATTAATAAAATATATATAATAATAATAATAATATTAATAATAATAATAATTATTAATAATAATAATATATATAATATAATATTATTAATAATATATTAATAATAATATAAAATAATAATATAAATAAAATAAATATAAATAAATAATAATAATTAATAATATAAATAATAATAATAAATATAATAATTAATAATAATAATATAAATAAATAATAAATAATAATAATAATATAAATATAAATAAAATAATAAATAATAATTAATAATATAATAATAAATTAATAATTAATAATATAAATAAAAATAATAATTAATAATATAAATAATAATTAATAATAATAATAAAATAATCAAATAATTATAATAATATAAATAATAAATAATAATAAAATATAATAATAATAATTAATAATTAATAATATAATAATAATAATTAATAATTAATAATATAAATAATAATAATTAATAATTAATAAATAAATAATAATAATTTAATATTAATAATAATAATATAAATAATAAATAATAATAATAATATAAGCGAATGCAAGCAAACTAACACAAAGAGAGTACAAACATAGGCACGACTCTGTGGGAAAGGTGATCCCCTGAACTGTGCAAGAAATTCAATTTTCACCATACATCCAAATGATATGCACAAAACTAAACCTGTCTAGAGAATGAGACGACAAAATTCTGTGGGATTTTCGAGGTACAGACGGATCACCTAATCCCGCCAGGAGACCGGACCTAGTATTAATCGACAAGAAAAAGAGAAACCTGCCATCTTGTGGATTTTGCTGTCCCACGCTGATCACCGAAATGAAAATGAAGGAAAGAGAAGATACACAAATACTTGAACCTGCCAGAGAACTGAAGAAGCTATGGAAGGTGAAGGTCGTCTAATGTTAATTGGATGCCCACTGGATACGACCCCAAAGCACTGGAAAAGAATTTGAGTGAACTGAAAATCAGAGGAAGAACCGAGACCATTCAAACTACGGCAGTTGGGGATCTGCTAGAATACTCAGCAGAGTCCTGGAGACCTGAGGAGACTTCTATCGCAAGTCCCCAGTTGAACCACCCAGCTACGGCGAGTGTAAAAACCAAAATATATATGATATATTATATATATAATCTGTGCGGACTAAAATGAATAATTTCTAATTTTTCCATTATTTTTTCTTTCATTCATTTCAACAGTTAACGTTCCTTGTGACTGGTGAGAGAGGGGGGTTTCCGAGCTCTATTCCGTTTTCAGTTTTTTAAAATTCTATTTTTAATGTATGTGGATTAGGGACGTCATTGCAGGATTGGTATTTTTATGCAGACTCTGGAGAGAGAGAGAGAGACGAGAGAGAGAGAGAGAGGATTTTCTAAAAAAAAAAAAAAATATATAGTATATTTACGAGGTGTCTTCAAAAAAGCATTAGATACTAAAGCTTGTATTTATCTATTCTAGCAGACCTGTGGATATCGTGGAAACCACAATATGATGATCTAATTATTATAACGTTTGATACGTTTACTTAAAGAATTAGTAAATAGTTCATTAATATAAAAAAGTATAATAATCTGATTTAAACTCTCTCTCAGCTTTTTCCCTGTTTTTCATTATGTTTGATTGAAACAATTAGCCTTATAGCTTCGGCGCACCACTTACCTCTCCCTAGCTTTCCCCTACTCTCTTTCTTCTTTAGCATATTTTCTGGTAGCACTCCTTTTTCTTCCCTTTCTTTCTTTTATTGTAAAAACGGAATAGTCCATATTTATGAGAAATAAAGTCTGCAGTAAGCAACCACAGTAATCAGGATTCTACATTTTTGCATTGCTTTTCCTTGAACGAGTTTGGGACAGTCTCTTTTTTAACCAGAGAGGGTTGCAAGATGATAACGGCGGACAAATAAGAAAAAACCGTGTATAACATAGATGGTCAGTATAAAATATTTAATTTCTTGTTTCAAAATAAAAAATCTTTGGGCATTAGAGACCTACTTATTCCAGCGAAGTTACCATAGATGCGGAAGCAATCTCTGAACTTCCTTCATTGATAGTGTTTATAACTTGTGCAAAAGTTATACAACTTTTGGATACAAATCACTCCGACGAAGGTTAAAGACCAAACATTTAATAACACAGCACATGGATAACAGTTGATACAACGTTTCCATAGTATAAGAGTACATATAAAAAAGAGGTACACAATAAAGATAGACACATTCATGACATGATACAGATATACAATAAAAGCCACAGACATGAGACTAGGAATTAGTCCGATAGCTGTGAGGACTACAGTAATGTAGGGGGCGGAGCCCACAGAGGGTTTAGATAGAATCTACCCCATGTTGGCTTCGTAGTTTGCTTAAACTATAAAGAGGGCGAAAGTGTTTGAAACCGGCGCTTAAATACTGTGCCCCTTGGTGGGCATCATCGAAACTTAAAAAGGGTAAACAACTCCACCAGGCGAATACAAACAAAACGCCTACAGTCGTGAATCTGCCCTCTATATCTTAAATGACCATCAACTTGAGGTGATCTCATATTTAAGAAAACAAGAAAATGTCCATACGGATCTATTTATACTGTGTATAGCGGGTGCTACACTCGCACTCACAACTTCACACACTCACACACACACACACACACCACACCACATATATATATATATATATTATATATATATATATATATATTGAGAGGAAGTAAAACAAACAATGTGTTTATTTGATATGGCTTTTAGCGACAATTTTTGGAGGATATGTGCTTAATTGAAGTCATACCTAATCTTTGAAAATTAATTAGTTAATAATTAATGAATTAGGGGGCATATATGTTCAAATGTAAGCAAACAATTGCTAGCTTACATTTAAAACATATATGCCGCCTAAATTAATTAATTATTACAATTAATTTTCAATTATTAGGTATGACTTTCAGATTGAGGCACATATCCTCCAATATATAATATATATTTTATATATATACTAATATAATATATAATATATATATATATATAATTTATATTATAGTATCCAATTGCCGCCATTTTTAAACTTCCGTTGCAGTGGCATCAGTAATAATCCAAAAGTCTACAATATATTAGAACATACAGCAGTTAATAAAATTAGTTGAGCAAATTACTATATATATATATATATAATATATACTAATATATTATATATATAAATAGTAGAGGAAAAATGAAGTGTCTGCCATGGTAACCCTGTGGTATACTAAGAAACGAAGCACCGTTCAGCCATTCTTTTTGAGTTGTGAATAAAAGGTGGACTAAATAATTAACATGGGTAGTCCAGTGACGTTAACCACAAGAGAATAATAGGTCCACCTTTTATTCACAACTCAAAAAGATGGCTGAAACGGGATGCTTCCGTTATCTAGTATTACCCACAGGGTTCTACCATGCAGGACACTTAATTTTTTCCTACTACTATATATATATATATATATATATATATATATATATTATATATATATAGGTAAATTTGCTCAACTAATTTATTACTGCTTGTTGTTTCTAATATATTGTTGACTTTTGGATTATTACTTATGCCACATGCAACGGAAAAGTTAATTGCGGGCAATTGATACTATATATAATATATACTATATATATATATATTATATATATATATTATATATAATATATATATATATATTTGGAGATAGTGCTCAATTGAAGTCATACCTAATATTGAAAATTAATTAGTAAGTAATTAATTAATTTTAGGCGGCATATATGTTCAATGTAAGGCTAAGCAAATGTTGCCTTACATTTGAACATATATGCCCGCCTAAATTCATTATTATTAACTAATTTAATTTTTCAAAATTAGGTATGACCTTCAATTAAGCACATATCCTCCAAAAATGTTCGGCTAAAAGCCATATCAAATAAACACATTGTTTGTTTACTTACTCTCATATATATATATATATATATTATATATATATATATAATATGTGTGTGTGTGTGTGTGTGTGTTGGATGTGTGAGTGTGAGTGCGAGTGTAGCACCCGCTATACACAGTATAACTAGATCCGTATGACATTTTCTTGTTTCTTAAATATGAAATTCACCTCAAGATTGATGGTCATTAAGATATAAGGCAGATTCACACTGTAGCGTTTGTTGTATTCGCCTGGTGGAGTTGTTTACCCTTTAGTTTTGATGATGCCCACCAGGGGCACCAGTATTTAAGCGCCGTCAAACACTTTCGCCCCTTTATAGTTTCAAGCAACTACGAGCCACATGGGTAGATTCTATCTAAACCCTTCTCGTGGGCTCCGCTCCCCCCTTACATTACTGTAAGTCCTCACAGCATGGACTATTCCTAGTCTCATGTCTGTGCCTTTTATTTGTATATCTGTTATCATTCATGAATGTTCTATCTTTATTTGTGTACCTCTTTTTTATATGTACTCTTTACTATGAGTTGTATCAACTGTTATCCATGTGCGTGTGTATTAATGTTTGTCTATTAACCTTCGTCGGAGTTATTTGTATCCAAAGTATGTATAACTTTGCACCAACGTTATAACACTATCAATGAAGGAGTTTCAGAGATGCTTCCATCTATGGATAACTCGCTGGAATAAGTAGGCTCTATGCCAAGATTTTTATTTTGAAAAAAGAAAATTAACATTTTATACATGATCCATCTATGTTAATACACTTTTTCTTATTTGTCCGACCGTTATCATCTTGCAACCCCCTCTGGTTAAAAAAGAGACTGTCCAAATCGTTCAAGAAAGAAATGCAAAAATGTAAATCCTGATTACTTGGTGTTGCTTATCTGCAGACTTATTTCTCACCTAAATAATGGACTATTCCGTTTTTACAATAAAGAAAGAAAGGGAAGAAAAAGGAGATGCTACTCAGAAAAATATGCTAAGAAAGAAAGAGAGTAGGGGAAAGCTAGGGAGAGGTAGTGAGTGCGCCGAAGCTATAAGGCTAATATGTTTCAATCAAACATAATGAAAAAAAAGCAGGGAAAAAGCTGAGAGAGAGTTAAATCAAGATTATTATACTTTTTATATTAATGAACTATTTACTAATATCTCTTAAGTAAACGTATCAAACGTTATAATAATTAGATCATCATATTGTGGTATATCCACAGGTCCTGCTAGAATAGATAAATACAGCTTTAGTATCAATGCCTTTTTGAAGACACCTCGTATATATACTTTTTTTTCTTTTTCTTTTTAGAAATCCTCTCCTCTCTCTCTCCTCTCTCTCTCTCTCCAGAGTCTCATAAAAATACCAATCCCTGCAGTGACGTCCTAATCCCAATACATTAAAAATAGAATTTTAAAAACTGAAAACGGAATAGAGCTCGAACCTCCCCTCTCTCACCCAGTCACCAAGGAACGTTAACTGTTGAATTGAATGAAAGAAAAAATAATGGAAAAAATCAGAAATTATTTCATTTTAGCCGCACAGATTCTATATATATATATATATATATTATTTTGTTTTTACACTCGCCGTAGCTGGTGGTTCACTGGGGACTTAGCGATAGCAAGTCTCCTCAGGTCTCCAGGACTCTTCTGAGTATTCTAGCAGATCCCAACAATGCCGTAGTTTGAATGGTCTCGGTTCTTCCTCTGATTTTCAGTTCACTCAAATTCTTTTCCAGTGCTTTGGGGATCGTTCCAAGGGCACCAATTACAATTAGTACGACCTTCACCTTCCATAGCTTCTTCAGTTCTCTGGCAAGGTTCAAGTATTTGTGTATCTTCTCTTTCCTTCATTTTCATTCGGTGATCAGCTGGGACAGCAAAATCCACAAGATGGCAGGTTCTCTTTTTCTTGTCGATTAATACAGGTCCGGTCTCCTGGCCGGGATTAGGTGATCCGTCTGTACCTCGAAATCCCACAGAATTTTGTGCGTCTCATTCTCTAGGACAGGTTTAGTTTTGTGCATATACCATTTGGATGTATGGTGAAAATTGAATTTCTTGCACAGTTCCCAGTGGATCACCTTTCCCACAGAGTCGTGCCTAGTTTGTACTCTCTTTGTGTTAGTTTGCTGCATTCGCTATATATTATTATTATTTATTATTATTATATTATTATTTATTATTATATATTATATATATTATTATTATTATTATATTATATATATTATTAATTATTATTATTATATTATTAATTATATTATAATATATATTATTATTATTATTATTTATTATATTATATTATATTATTATATATTATTAATTATTATTATTTATATATTATTTATTATTTATTATTTATATTATTATTATTAATTATATTATATATTATTATTATTATTTATTATTATTATTATTATTATATTATTATATTATTATTATTTTATATTATTATTTATTATTATTATTATTATTTATTATTATTTTATATTATTATAATTATTATTATTATATTATTATTATTATTAATATTATTATATTATTATTATATTTATTAATAATTATTATATTATTAATTATTATTATTATTATTATATTATTATTATTATTATTATATTATTATTATTATTATTATTTTATTATTATTATTATTATTAATATTATTATTATTATATTATTATTAATTATTATTATTATTATTATTATTAATTATTATATTATTATTATTATTATTATTTATTATTTATTATTTATTATTATTATATATTATATTATTATTATTATTATTATATTATTATTAATTATTATTATTTATTATTATTATTATTTATATTATTATATATTATTATTATTTCTATATAATTAATTATTATTATATATTATCTATATTATTTATATTATTATATATTATATTATATTATATATTTAGAATAATGCTCTTTTTTTCTATGTTATTTGCATTTATTTATTACCCCTCTGAACAACATTTTTTTAAACACACACAAACAGATAATATACACACACATGCACACACATACAGATAAGTATGCACACAGATGCATACACATACATATAAGTTTATACACACGTGCACATACACACACACATACATACACTGATATGTTGGTTTTTTTTTCTGTCAGTCTCGATTATTTCTATTCATATTTGGTCTGCTTTCAATTTTCTTTTCTTCTTTTGTGCTGAATCCGGATTTTGTTTTGTAATATCGGCCATTGCATGTTTAACGGTACCTCCCGCCAACGCAATGCCTTTTCACATCTTATATTCTCATCCATCAATATTCAAACGAAAAGCTTCAATCGAATTTCTCATAAATTTATGTTTAGACAAAATACTAGAATTATTAAGTCATTCAAAAAGATAGTGTTCCTATAGTTCTTTCGGGCCGGGTTAGCTCAGTCGGTAGAGCGTTCGGCAAGAAACCACAAGGTTCCTAGTTCGATACCGGTCCTCGCCAACTCAGCGTATGAGTAGCACAAGGATCTGTGCGGTAAAGTAAGGAGCTGATGGTACGTGTGGCGCTCCACCTCAGACGCTAAAACAATCTCCTTGGTCTAGCGCTATTGAAAAGGGGATAGACTCCCTCGCTGATTGGCTGATACCGACTTTAGGCCCCCCGTCGACTTTACTTTATATAATATATATATATATATATATATATATATATACTCGAACAAATTTGGTTAAACATATAATGAAAGTATATATATCATTATATTTATAAATATTATATTATATATAGTAAAGAAAAGCCATAAAAATAGGTTATTTTAGCGGTAATAGATTTATTTCTACCCACAAATATATGTATATACCTATGAGTTTCGTAAAACAGCCAGCTCTTCTGATGTACACACATGCACACGTATATATCTACCAACCCCTCCGCACGAGCAGGTTGTGGCACAAGGTCAGTTTCTTAAGCGAAGTTTAATTCAGAGTTTTCCTCCTTCGATGAAGACGCTATATATATATATCAACCTCTCCGCACAAGCAAGATTTGAAACGAGTTTTCCTTCTCCTAGACTGGTTACCTATCCATGGTTAAAGAGCCCAGTCTTCCCTACTATTTTACACAGGTGGATGCATAGCTTTCCCAAGGGTATTAGTGCTATGGGAACAACAGCCTGATCCAGGATTTTAACTCGGGTCGGCGAGTCCATTTCCTATGAATCTAACCAATACACTTCGCACCCAACATATAACTGTATAGTAAGATTTAAAATTACCGTTGCGCAAGCGCTAATAACTGCGAGCGAGTGGGAGGTGTAATTGAGCAGAAACACCCACGCTATTGCAGCTATCATCGCGTTAGGTATTGCTGTGTTTAGGGAGACGAAGAAAATATTTCAGTTCGTCAGTTATATACGAGCGACATTTGAATAGCATTTGGGTAACCCTATAGGAAGTAATCATCAGCGTATCGGTCTGTCGACCAATTCAGTTACGGACATCACGTAATGAGATGAGGCACATTGGAAATATTTCATGATTTTCAACACTTCACGGTTAGGATGGAAATTGAAATGACATGGCTGTGTAATATAATGAGGTGGAAAACCCCCAAAATTTAAGTTACGTGTAGATAATAGTGAAATGACGATAGAATATCTATTAAAAGTTACAAACTTCCATTATGACTTATATTCAGGCACATCGAAAATGTCCCTTTTTTTTACAATAAATGAGTCAAATTTATAATTATTTTGGTGTCAAGAGAAGAAACAAAACAAAATATAAAAATAACCTGTATTTATGAGATGAGGATTGATATGAATAATTATGATTTTTCAAACTGTTGTTCTCATCTTTATTGTGAATAAACACAATGCTCAGTGCTAAGAAAAGTAAAATTAATGATTACACTAACAGGACTTATGGATAGACCATTTTTTAATTACTTTAAAATAAGTCATCTTCAATCGATTCCCCTTAATTTAAACGTGGTTTTGGAGCTGAAATATTTACCACTAGTTGTTCATTTATTCTTATAAACACTAAATATCTGTTCAATCACTAGTTTAATTTGAATTTACTATACATTTTTAACGACAAAGCAAAAGTGAGATCTTGTTTTAACAAATCAATACAGACATTCTTCTTACATGTCAAGTCCAGAAAGGAGAAAATAAAAAAACACAAACATTTCTTGACATATTAACGGAAACTGGTGGCCATTGAGAAAAAGGTTTTTTTTTTGAATAAGTCAAATTTATTTAAGATGTACCACAGTATGAGAATTTAATTATTACAACGTTTTATATGTTTACTTAAGAGCTATTGCAACTAGTTTGTGTAAAAAGTATAATAATTTGACTCTGACTCTCTCCCCCTCTCCCTCGCTCTCATGAGTTTATAGAAAGAAAAAGATGCAGCTGATTCAACAGAAATAAAATTTATATAAAATGGTTTTACCTGCATAGTGCAGATGGTTTGCGTAATTTGTATACCACTTTGATCAATCACGGTTTAATAAATGATTATTTTAAATCGAAATCAATTTAAATTATATTGAAAATTTCAATGCTGAATAACGTGTATTCTACGGAAGTACTACGACATTCTATTAAAAAAACTAATGAAGTAGCACAGATCGTGTAACCTGATCTCTGAGGTAAAGTGGGGAGCTGGAGGTAGGTGTAGTACTCCACTAAGGTAAAAAAAAAATTCCATGGGCTAACGCTTGTGAAAATTGTATAGACTCCCTCATTGTCCTGCTGATACCGACAATAGGCCACTGCGCCAATTTTACTTTTTTTTTACTTATTGCCGATTTGTCTTGTCCAAATTTAATTAATGTCGACTGTCTTATTTTGTTTCTTTTTTTCTTTTTCCTTTTTTTCTTTCTTTTTCTTTTTTGTTTTTGTTTTTGTTTTTTCTTCTTTTTCCTTCTTTTTTTTTTGTTTTTTCTTCTGTTTCTTTTTTCTTCTTTTCTTTTTTCTTTTTTTTCTTTTTTCTTTTTTTTTTTTCTTTTTTTTTTTCTTTTTCTTTTTTTTCTTTTTTCTCTTTTTTTTTCTCTTTTTTCTTTTTTCTTTTTTTTTCTTTTTCTTCTTTTTTTTTTTTTTTTCTTTCTTTTCCCTTCTTGTCTTCGTTAACAGCAATTCATGATTCTTGGTTTAAACTGCACAATTCTTTTACAATAAAAAAGCCGATTTTCTTATATAAAAAAAAAAAAAAAAAAAAAAGATTCACTTAATTATCTTCTGTTTCTTCAAATTTTCGTTCATTTTCTTTCCTTTTTTCATTCGTTTTTAATAATATTCTTATAACTTTTCCGACCGTTTTTCCTTCATTCATACTTGATGATTCTTTATAAGTTTGATCAACTTTTACACATATATTGGACTTCTAATATATAATGTCTCGTCAGAAAAGAAGGGGGGGGGCATAAAATATCGGTTTGAGGAATAAGTCAGTGCAAAAATATCAACTTAATTTTGAATAAAATTCAACTTCTGTTTTTATTTAATATCGGTTATCAAATATGATTGGCATCCTTCCCTCTACTAAAGACAATGGTGTGGTGTCCATCTTTTTATCTGCAGCTGCCTGAGCAGGCCAATTTTTGAATGACAGTCCTTGGTGCACTGACTACATAAAAACAGTTGGTGTTAATGTGGCATGTTTTCATGTCTTTCTTTCTGACGTCTTAGAAGCGTAGGAGTGGTCTACCTACCGGTCGGGATCATTCGACTAATTCATCATACAGTAAGTCTTCGGGGATGCGGCCTTTGTCCATCAAATATATGATTTGGTTTTAGTTTTATAAATTTTACGACTTTTTTGTATATTTTTGTGGTTGTTTTTCATTCCTTATGACAGCTGACTGTATTTTATTTATTCCGATTTGTTTTGTGGTTTTCATTAAAATGTTAATTATTTTACATTCAATATGGCTTTTCAAAAACTAAGGCATTTCTTAAGAAGCAAAAATACACGATTGTTCAGTGAAACATGGGCATTTCCTTAGTTTGAATCAATTGGAGTAAAAGGAGTGTGTGTGATAAAATAAACATCCACTCGAAAAAATTTTTTTGATATTACTCCCAGGTCGACTCTGAGCCGGAGTGGTAGTACATATATATGGGTCAACTTAATACAAAATTCGTCAGAACGTTTCTTCCCGAATACTTTCTACAAAAATACAAATACCCAATGCTCGTAAACAATTGTATTTCTGTTGAATACCATTTTGTTTCGCTACATAAGAAGGTGTACCTTGAACACCGAAACCGTGGTAGAGAGATATACCTTTTTCTACAACTATAAGTAAAGTCGTCAGGGTGGCATAAAGTCGGTATCAGCCAATCAGCGAGGGAGTCTATCCCCTTTTCACTAGCGCTAGACCAAGGAGATTGTTTTTGCGTCTAAGGTGGAGTGCTACATCTACCATCAGTTCCTTACTTTACCGCCGATTCCCTGTGCTACACATACGGTGAGTTGGCGAGGGCCGGTATATGCTCTACATTTTACGAAATATATTGAGCACTTTTTGTATTAACTACTAATGATACTACGATGCAAACGTTGTAGCAACATTTGATGAATATATATATATATATATATATATATATATATATATATATTGTAAACACGGTTTGTTTTGAATGGCTTTTTGCCGATAATCTTTGGGAGAATAAGTGCTTAATTGGAGTCGTACCTAATTTTGAAAATTAATTAATTAATAATGAAAGGCGGGAATACCTATTAAATGTATGGCTAAACAAATCGAGAAAAATCAATCTCTGTATGTACATTTCGGCCTATTAGGCCTCATCAGCAGAGCTATAGATCGGAAGACCGCCCTGTGCGTGATTTGAAACCGGACTGCCAAGCTGACAGGCCGATCCCATAACCTCTACACTAAACGGACTTCTTAGATTTTATGATTTGTTTAGAGTAGGTTAATATTCCACTTCTAGTGACTTATTACACGACGATATGATAAGTTGTAAACACGGTTTGTTTTGAATGGCTTTTGCCGATAATCTTTGGGAGAATAAGTGCTTAATTGGAGTCGATATATATAATATATATATATATATATATATATATATATATATATATATAAACAGCACCGTTGACTATGTCTTTGCCCACCTGATATTTCATTTTAATTCACACTCGAAAGGTTTAAACTCGGATCTAAGTAATTTAAACCCATAAATACTTCGGCCAATGTCTGCTACCTAAATAGTAATCCACCACAAAAAAAAACACAGATAAAAAACCTTCTTTCCCTACCCCTACTCCTGCCACTTCCAACAGAGCGTAGAATCAAGAGAGACAAAAAAATAACAACATCAAAGACAACCAGCTAATTAACTGTTAGGCCGGAAATAACACCACATGACCCCAACAATGTAGACAAGAGAAAGAACAGTCAAATATTTAAGAGGGATGCGTCTAGAAATACTCATAAATAAGACTAAGAACACAATTTTCTTCATTTTGTTTTTCATACATCTAAAACAACCAAAACTTGTGCCCTATATATACGTATAATACATATACATATACACATTATATATATATAATATATATATTATATATAATATATAATATATATATATACAGGGTGGCCAAGAAGTCCTAATTAGCGCTATGGGAAATGCAAAGAGCATTGTCCAAAATTTGAACACGTCTCGACGTGTCTATTTCATATCTTACACCCATTATGGCAAACTATGTATATTGTGTAATGGATTTCCTATCTTACGTAATTCTATAATCAAAAATATATGATATCTGAGACTTCTTGGCCACCCTATATATATATATATATATATATATATGTGTGTGTGTGTGTGTGTGTGTGTGTGTGAAAATATATATGTAAAAATGGAAATTGGAAAGGAGTCTGACAATATTAGGAAGAATGAATAAAGAAAAGAAAGAATAGAATGGATAATAAAAGAAGAATTTAGTCAATATCACTTACACATGTGTTTCGGTCAGTTCATCTGTGTGAAAATATTTCGCACACAGAGAACATTCGACCTTTATCAGAGTGAAATTTTATTTTGAATGAAAAGATGTGTGCGAAATATTTTCACACAGATGAACTGACCGAAACACATGTGTAAGTGATATTGATTAAATTCTTCTTTTATTATCCATTCTATTCTTTCTTTTCTTTATTCATTCTTCCTCATATATATATATATATATATATATATATATATACAGTAACCAGATGACCCGTGAACATGCTTGATTTTCGTATTGAGATTGGTTTCATGAGGATATTGATGTTTATAAATAGACCGAAGTAAAAGATTCTAATTATGATTGCACAGTTATCTCCGTAATATCGACAATTTGGATAATATATATATTTACCAACCCCTCCGCATGAGCGGGATGCAACAAAAGTTCAATTTCTTAAGCGGAGTTTAACAGGTTTGAATTCAGAGTTTTCCTTCTCCTATACTGGTTACGTAGCCATGGTTAAAGAGCCCAGTCTGCCCTGCTATTTATCCATAGCTGGATATTAGAGAATTGGGTATTAGCGCCATGTGAAATGCCAACAGCTTCGTCCAGGAATTGAACTCGGGTTGACGTGTCCATTTCCTACGACTCTAACCATTAGACCACGCGCCTCCACAACTTGGATAATATAGCTGACATACAAGATAGAATTTTTATCCTAAAAAATTACGTTAAGCGTGAAAGAGAACCAAGAAAATTATTCCGTTGCAAATTGGACTGAAAATTGCTTTATTCTTAAAGATTGAAATGTACTTGTATAATAGAAAAAAATCTCGTAATGTTTTGCCATTTTTACTGATAAATGGAAATCCGGTCTCTATGACGAGTTGAAATGAAA
>CM042137.1:131384183-131429183 GCA_023376005.1 Doryteuthis pealeii | reverse complement strand
TTGATTCTATTTTTGTTTACTTAATTCTACTTTAGTGTGTGGAGCATGGTGGGAAGGCTGGTTTCTTCGTGTAGGATTTAGGGACGGCCGTTCTAATCTATTATTGTATCAATTTTACGATTTGCTACTTAACTTTTCCTTTGTGGATCGTTTCATTTGTGGAGCATTATGGGTAATTTATATGCTGTTGTGTGAGACATCATTTATATATAGCAGTTCTCAGCACGGGAATGTTGCAAAAGATTAATTGAAAACCAGATAATTAAAGCCATTTCTTACCCCTACACAGGATACCAATGAACTAAAACCAAAAGAGAAGCTAAATAAAACACCCCTATGTAATAGCATCTATATATTAATACACGTTTTCTTTAATTGTACGACTATTATCATCTTGCAACACCCTCAAGTTAAAAATGAGACTGTCCAAATTATCCAAGATGAATGGCAAAAATGTAAATCCTGATTATCTGTTTTTGTTATTCCACCTAATTCTTATTTCCTATGAGTGTCGTCGCCTCAGCTAAATAATGGACCATTTCGTTTTTATTATCAAGAAAGAAAGGGAAGAAAGAGACATGCTACACAGAAGAATATGATAAGAAAGAAAGAAGAGAGCAAGGGAAATATAGAGAAAGAGGTGTGCGTGCAGAAGCAATAATGCTAATCTGTTTCAATCAAACATAATGAAAGGATGAAAAGAAGGAAAGAAAGAATAAAAAGGAGCGAGAGAAAGTTAAATCAATATTATTATACTTTTTACATATTGAAGTACTTGTAATAGTTCTTAAGCCAACATAGTAATTGAAATTATCATACTGTGGTATATCCACAGGCCCTGCTAGTTTAACAATATTCATTGAGTTTATTAGTTAAAAATAGAGCAAACTATACAATCAATATATATATATATATATATATATATATATATATATATTAAAGGCGCATGGTGTAATGGTATGAGTGTTAGGAAATGGAAGTGGTTTGCATTTCACATAGTGTTAATACCCTTGGGGAAGGTATGTCTCCAGCTACACTCCCTCCAGCTATGGGTAAGTAGCAGGTGCAGACTGGGCTCTTTAACTTTGGCTAGGTAACCAGTCTAGGAGAAAGGAACTGAATTTAAATCTGTTCAAACCCCTTAAAAATTGCCATTGAGTCACATCCTGCTCGTATGGCGGGCATTGGTGTGTGTGTGTATATATATATATATATATATATATATATATATATATATATATATGGAGACAGTTAATTGCTTCGACGTAGTTGATTCTATTTCTTAGTGTTTTTATAATCGCCGATTAAAAGATTCCCTCCTTTGGATTTTATCTGGCGCTTTTCTGTTTAATGAACGCGTGTGAGCGGAACTCTTAGGATTAAGCAGGGTTAAGTCGATCAAGCAGCAGCAGCAGTGACATCATCATCAGCAGCAGCAACAAATACGAATCGACTTTATGAAGCCACTCATGGATGACCAATCGTTTTGGCAGAAATTTATGGAATACTTACGTGAATGGAAGTTTACTCTAATCAGATTCTCTCGAGAAACGGAAAACAAACAAAGAAGATTTTTCGTTGCCCACAACTTTGAAAATCCAATGTATTCAATCTTCATTGATAATAGGGAAATATTCGACTGACTGTTCTCTAAAAGACAGTCACAGACGGTTTAATGGAGACATTAACAAAATCGGTTTTTTAAAGGCGTGCTTAGCATGAGGATTAGAGACAGAGGAAATGGAATCGGTGATCAGAGTTCAAATCCTGGACAAGGCTGATTTGAATCTACCAGATAAAACAAAATCGACACCTAAAATTTGCCCCAAATAGTTACTTTTTAAGGCTTAAGGAGGGGATTTTTGAAGCCTCATATCCCTGTCAATTCGTCAAAATGGCCGTTTTCTTTGGTATCATTGGAATTTATGCATCGAAATCTATTAGTAAAGACAATAAATCCATCTGCTCCCTCAGCTATGGGTAAATAGTAGGGCAGACTGAAATGATTAGTTCGTGTTTTATTATGTAATTAAGGAGCCCAAATTTGCCATTCAAAATAGAAATTCAATTACTTACGACTCGCCACAATTTAAGAATTATCCAATTTCTTTAGATACCACTAGTAACTCCATTTAGTTGAAATATTACAAAACCACAATAGTTCTCCTTAGTAAATGATTTTCAAAATCATTTTCTAATAAAAAATCTACTAACCCATTTTTTAAAAATGTACATCAAGTGAATTTACTTCCTTAACCGGCAAACAACAATTAGTATAAATATCTCTAGCATCATTTACATTATTAATTCCGACATAACGAGTAATTCAATTGTATTTCTTAAAAATTTAGTCTATTTTAGCACTTAGATTCACCATTCATTTATGCTTAAACAACAGTATTCTATAACCATGACTTATATATATATATATATATCACTCCATGTCCAGTAGAACATTACCTAATTGGTATGAAGTAGGCAATGTTCAACTGAATATGTTATTACATAGACAATCTGATTCCAGCGGCAAAGTTGGTCTCGTTAATTAAATAATAGAATTTCTCGGTATCTTGAAGAATTGTGAAACAAATAAAGCTCACCAGACATTCGTCCCTAACATTGTTAAATGGAAATAATTGTAGGTGTACAGATAAATTCGTGCGCATCAAATATGCATTGATCTGCGCAATGCGGAAGTGACGTAATTGTAATCATACAAAATATTTTGAATGACGGTTCCGACCGTTGGCGGTCACATGTCACCACGAAATCATTCTTGAAAAGGATTAATACATTCATATCAACAATTCTCAGATATTTTGACTAAAATGTCTTGTTACTGTCATGTCACAAGTGTTGACAAAGTGATCAAGTGGTGAGTAAATGAGCAAATGCAAGAGAAGGCTGTTTCTCCTGTAGGCAAGATTGAATGGTATTATTTGTCTGTGTTTTTTAGATGAAGGCTTAATGTGAATAATTTTGATGTTTCGGGCTGTTGTCCTCATCTTTATTAGGGTGTGTATAAACAACGTTTTGGCCGCTGTATTCTCCGGCCTTCCCCCTGTGTATCCGCGCATAGTAATGATCCAAGCTGGGAAATCATTTTTAATTGTTTGACAGTTGATCAAACAAGCGTCGAACTATTAAACTGTCAAACTATTAAAAATGATTTCCCAGGCTGGATTATTACTATGCACGGATACACAAAGAACACCTGAGAAAGGCAGGGAGTATACAGCGACCGAAACTTTGTGTTTATACATACCACAATAAAGATGAGGACAACGATCCGAAAAATCAAAATTAACCCTGAATGGGTTTAATCTATTAGTGTACTTATCTAAACACTAAGCAACCCGAAAATACCTTAGATTCTTGTTTTATCAGCGGTCTATGATGATATTGATGCATCTATTTAAGAATCTAATTAGAAATTTATCATTTTATCGCTTAATTTATTCTATGGTGTGGTATTTATCATATGGAAATCTGATCTCACTGATATGGTAATGCGATAACTCTTCCAAGCCGTAGCCGTATTAGCGCTGTACCACTTGGACTCTAACAATTTGTATAGTGAAAAAAAATACATGGGGTTTACACAATCACGCTGTGTGCTATCTTAAACAAATCCTAAAAAACAGCTGTGCAGCCATGTGCCCCGATCGCACCAACCATCCGAATAATAGGAACAAGAGACTGGTGGAGATGCAAAGACGATGTGGCGTTCTCTCGTAGACATTTACATATGGACACACCAGTTATCTAAGAATGCCGTGTGCAATCTTTAGCAAATCCTGGAAACAGCATCCCATAAAAAAGCAGTTATATTCATGCAATCACACCAACCATCCGAGTAAGATGAACAAGACATGCTGGATACTGCTGGTGAAGCAAAGACGAATCCATGAGTCATTCTGCTGGACGAACCAGTATAGGCCGATCAGCAAAAACCTACGTCATTCAGCTGTGTACATTCTGGATGCTATGAGGAGGAACTCCTAGGGGCGATGACTGTGAGGGGCGGTTGGCGAGAGAGATTCATAGATATCTCTGCAGCCAGCAAGACTTGATGATGTACTGCTGCTGATTATATGCATGCGATAAAATCACCAGTCCCGGGAAACAACAATAACAAAAAAAAAAAAAAAAAAAAGAAAAATCCGATGCTGCACGGCAAAAGCACAATGCCGGAGAAGCAGACAGAGGAGGTCAAAAGATAACATCCGGGAAATGAGGAGGGGGGGGGCTGTTATACATCGGGTCGCAGAGTGCAGCACACGACCTAGATAGATGGCGACTGATTGTCAGAGATTCATCTGTGGCGCCTCTACAACCACCCCGACCTGGGGTTACGAGACTGATGGAATTAGAGTTTTATAATTATCTCCGTTATATCGAGAATACGGATGATTAAAAACAACCTTAAATCACAACTTTTCATCAACTCAAAAGTCAAAAACAAAAAGAAACAAAATGGATTGTAAATGTCCGCACATACACACACAAGGTTTAAACTCAGATCTAGGTAATTTAATTTTCTACAAATATTTTAGCACATCCCCACCACATATAAATCAGCCCATTACCCACCTACAGACCCCACTCAAATTACTTCCAACCCAGCCGTGGAATCAACAGAAAGTAGGGGCAGCACAGAAAACATTAAATACATGGCTAGATAAAAACACCATCTGACCCAAAATGACCACAGACAGGCGACAACATTTAGTCTAACACTAACTTTGAAAAAGATGGACGTACGCTCCACGAAATATCAGTAAATAAATTTAATTTAGAAGATAATATTCAACTCAGTTGTGCATTTATTTCAGTCATTTATTTCATGCTTCTAAACAACCCATATATATATATATATATATATATATATATATATATATATATATATGTGTGTGTGTGTGTGTGTGTGTGTGTGTGTGGATGATATCAAGCGTTTCCTTGAACTGGTGTGTTTAACAAACGCGGAATTTGAAATAAGTGAAAAAGACAAATATAAGGAAACGGGGAAAATCACACCAGTGAGACTGGGTGTGAGGTCATTAAAAAGACACCAGATAAAAAAAGATCGGACTGACGAGCCCAAAAAAAGTCGAAATAAATCTATATCCAAATCAAAGTATCTATTCATTTATTATACACACACACATATATATATATATATACACCCTGAAGATTCGCGCTACAGCGAGAAACTATAATCGGTAATTTTAAGCCATTCGATTTTAAACGTATATATATATATATATATATATATATATATATATATATTATAATAAATACGCTCATCAGATATGCCGAAAAAGAACTTTTTGTGGACTCCACAACAACATTATATTATACATACATACATACACACACACATTATATATATATATATATATATATATATACACCGGTGACGTGGGCTGAGAAATATGCTGGAATAAGCAAATAAGAATTTGCCGGTGGAGATAAAGATAATTAAGAGTTATTGAAAATGAAATTAAATGCATCACATGACCTCTTAAATGTCAACTAGACTTTTTCGAGTGTTTATCCTTACAAACCTCTGAGCGAAACTTTTAAAACATAACTTAACAAATTAGAAAAACTGAATAATAATCTTTATCGGTTAAGCAATCACTACCATGCTGCTTAGGAATAAACGCCACTCAGGTATTGAAATAATAAGATTTTTAGTCATATGTATGTATGTAATTGCCCTCAAATCATTAATATTATATATATATATATATATATATATATATATATATATATATAAATATAATGGTGTAAAGATTGGTTTTGAAAACTTATAACAATACAAAGGAAGAAAAAGTAACGAGTATGTTGTTCATTTACCCGTATTTTTATTTTTTGATGTTTCCTTAATATTTCGGTATTAAATCCCATCTGCAGAATACCCCGAAGGCCATATAGGAATTTTATGGCTTTCCGCATCAATCCATGTTAGAGTGGGGGTTGTAACGTGTGTGTTTTTATTTGTTATTAGTGTTTTAACGTACTAATATTTTAATGTACAGGCATCATATCAGGTTCAAAAATGGACGCTGGGTTTAAGATTTTAAGAAGAAATTCAAACGTATAGATTTTCTTTTCCTTTGTTTTTATTGTATTAATATTCTAACGTGCATCGTCATATAGTGTTCGATATGGACGGTAGGATTAAAATGTTGCTGTGATGAAATTTAAACGTATGGATTTTATTTTCACTTGTTTTTAATGTGTGAATTTATATATATATATATATATATATATATATAATATATATAGTTAAGAGAAAGGAAATGAATCCGACGGTATGAGTATAGATAAAAGGATATGAAAACAACACAATAATATCATTATTTTCGTCTCCGCTATTGATTAGTCTGAAGTATAAACAAGCTCTGAAGATGATTTTTATAAATCGAAATATTGTTCAATATTAGCTATGAATATGATATAAATTTTCACTTTAACAGCATATTGTGTTAGCTCAGTCGTTAGAGCGTTCGGCTAGAAACCACAAGGTTCCTAGTTCGATACCCGCTCTCGCTAACTCAACGTATGAGTAGCACAGGGATCTGTGCGGTAAAGTAAGGAGCTGATGGTAGGTGTGGCGCTCCACATCAGATGCTAAAAACAATCTCCTTGGTCTAGCGCTATTGAAAAGGAGATTTGCTGACTGGCTGATACCGACTTTAGGCCGCCCCGTCGATATATATATATATATATATATATATATATATATATATATATATATATACATGTGTGTGTGTATGTGTGTGTGAGAGAGAGTATGTGCATGTGTGTGCGCGCGCGCAAAAGTAGAAGACGGTTAAGAAACCTAAGCTTATTACAAACCACTGAGAAATAAATCCCTTAAAAAAGCAATAATGACAATCCAATATGCTGACATTAAAATTCTTTGATGTTATTTAATCAGCTGAATAGAAAAAAAACAACCATATAATAAACATATAAAGTCATAAAATAATCTAGTATTGAAATCCTAGGATATTTAGATTCTGATTCTTTCAAAAAACCCAAACTGATAAACGACTTTAATCTTAGTAAATCCTCTTCTATACCAAAGAAGATTTGACTTGATTATTGGTTTATACCCCACCCCACCCCCAGAATTATGGAATCATTCTTACAAGAAAACTTCTTAAAATGCTGAAATGGCAGATTATCGTTAAAACATGTTTAAATGGATTCTGTGATCTAGAAATATTAGGTTAGTTGATTCAGTGATTCTCTTTTTATGAAAGATAAACATACAGAGAACTGAAATGTTATTATGGTTATTAAACATACTAGCAAGAATATGCGCCATCCGAGCGTAAGTATTTCAGTTTTAAGTAAGTAAAGTCGTCGGGGCGGCCTAATGTCGGTATCAGCCAGACAGTGAGGGAGTCTATCCCCTTTTCAATAGTGCTAGACCACTAGCTGTTTTAGCATCTGAGGTGGAGCGCCACACCTACCATCAGCTCCTTACTTTACCGCACAGATTCCTGTGCTACTCATACGCTGAGTTGGCGGGGGCCGATATCGAACTAGGAACCTTGTGGTTTCTAGCCGAACACTCTACCGACTGAGCTAAAATGTAATGAAATATATTAAATTAGAAAGACTAAAGAAATTAAATAAGAACGCATATAAAAAGATTACACTTTTTAAATTATAGTTTAATTGGTTTCTATATAAAATCATTCATGAGATTGATTTTAATATTTGAATATGTTGGAGAATAAAACAATAACATTAGAGACCAAGTAATTATTTATTAAACCCGGTTTTGTTAAAACCAATATGGTAATTAACATAACCATACATATAATGTAAACCTTTATTTATTAGTGATATATAAGACTTTAAACGCTCTAATAACATGAGCCTTTTGGGCCTGTGGGTCCAGTGGCTTCGACCACTGGACTGTTAGTGAAAATTAACGGCGTGATCCCAGTTGGTCTCCCATCAGGCAACACCTAACTCCTAGATTTAAAGTTTGTGGATGTTCCCACATTAATTGGACCTTGTATCTGACCTGCATAAGTGGAGGGGGGGCGTGGTAAATGAAATTAATAATAACATGAAGAGGTTGAGCCAAATATAATTCAGATTTTCATAGAGAAATCGTTAATAAATAAAATTTGTTCTATCAATGATTTTAAGCATAAATTAAATACTCATTGATAAACATACGCTATTTCTAAGGGTATTGTGACGTAAACAGGGACGTAGTTTTGGTTACAGACAGACACCGAATCTCCATTATAATAATAAGATAACTGAATCTTGATTACTTCTGGATGTAGTTTTTTCAACTAGTATATATACGGACAAAGAGTAAGAGATTTGAAGTTACTTGAATTATTTTAGCGTGTTGTTAGACTTGGAGTTTACTGTCTTCAGTATTTGTTTCATTTCCTAGCGATGGAAATTTGAAACGGGCATGTTTACAATTGTGCAGTGAATTTGAATTGATTTTTTTTTTAGAAAAAAAGTTAACTGCAAAGACAACAGTTTTTATTTAATTAAAACACTTTCTACAAACAATACTTATTTACCTACGCAATATAAGAGAGGCGTTTGTGCCCACACTCGATACGGATAGTAAGATCCCTTACCGTATGCTGTCGTTTAAACTAGAGACAGGCGTGTTTAAACTTGTGTTCAGTGAAAAGTATTTACTGACATCACATCATGTCAGTCATTATAGTGGGGAACCACGCACAAACCGAAGCTCATGCATGGCTACTGTTTAAAAGTTGCGTGTATACTCGCGGCATTCCTCTTTTGAGGCACCTCAGGCAATGGGCAATAAACTCAGCCCTGTCTCGTTAAACCAAAGGAGCAGGTGTTGCCTGGGGGAATGACCCCCCCCCCCGGATCACGCTGATATTGTTGTATACTCTCTTTCCTTACTTTCTTACTTCTATTCTTCTAGCGTCTCTTCTAGCGTCTGGAATTCGTCTTGGGGACTTCGTGTCTGGTCTTCCGGACATCGCCAACTCAGCGTATGAGTAGCACAGTGATCTGTGCGGTAAAGTAAGGAGCTGATGGTAGGTGTGACGCTCAACCTCAGACGCTGAAACAATCTCCTTAATCTAGCGCTAGTGAAAAAGGGATAGACCTCCTCGCTGTCTGGCTGATACCGACTTTAGGCCACCCCGACGACTTTACTTACATATAGAGCAGCGATCGGTGGTTGAATTTGAAATTAAGACCACTTATCGGTTGGGGCATTGAATACGCGGACAATATTTCGTGCAGAGGGATAAGATCCCCCCCCACACCTTCTTAAAAACCCTGAACTCCTGGGTATGTCGGAATTTTTAAAAAATCCTTCGGGTCTTCAAGTCGTCACTCGTCGCAAGTGTTGTCAGACTGATACAAACAACCGGTTCTCCTCGCTGAAAACAGTCGTTCCCCCACGAGAATGCGCCGGTTTTTATGCCTCCTCACCGACCACCGTCACGTCAAGCACATATGATTGTCCCAACCCTATTGCCCTTATAGCAACCCGAACCCTTTTTATCATTTTTGTGCTTTAAGGCGGTGGCTGGGGGTGTTAATGTTCTGGATATGACATTAAACTTTATCTGATGGTGTACGCCTTCATCATCATTACTCCCACATCAACTCTGACCCGGAGTGGTAGTACCTATTAGGGACCCATATATGGGTTAAATAGATTTCAAAAAAATTAGTTAAAAAAATGTGTTAAGAATTGAGTTTTAAAAAGAAAAAATTAATTAGCCATAAATATTGAATAAAACAAAACTTTTCGGCATGAAATAAACCAACAAGGGTTGAATTGCCGTAAAATCCAACCAGGCAATCAAACAACTAATCAAAAAGCATCCAGACTGAAACTGTGATTTTCAAAGGCAGAAATGAACAATGACTTTAGTTTTCTTCAAAATACGATGTGTATTCAAAAAGGAGATTTTTTTTCTTGCCTAGACAAGCTTAAGTAGACAATAACTCAGTCTACAAATACGAAAACCAAAATAAGTTCTGCTTCCCTTCTATAATCACTCATAGAGCCACATACCTACACATCCATAAAACACTTTAAATAATATTTTGCATCAGACGAAGTCATTGTAATTCACAAAAGGACAATGTTGTTTGAAAATACACAACATTTGATTAATAGAACGCGTTTGAATCGCTTGTTCTGATTGTCTGCATATCTTGACAGAACCAGAAATGAGAACTTTAAAGTGTTCTCATGATTCTTTAGAATAATTGTTATTTTCTTTTTATTGGTCTTCTCCTACATGTCAACGTTTTTCTTCATTTCTACGGGTCGGGCGAATTGACTTGATAATATTGCCAGCACAAACAAGACAGCGATGAAAATGTCGTTAATGTAAATATCATTCCTATTGCGAATAGAATTACTTCAATTTGGTCTGAATAATATCTTTAAATGGTCTCGGTTTTATTTATAGTTAAATGGCACGGCCTAACTTTCTATAAAGATTTAACAATAGATTTCACATAAGATTAGTTAATAATCTAAGCATTGGAAATATTTATATGAAATGTATATCGTGAATTTATATTTAAAAATGTGTCAGGTCAGGACAAGACAGGTCTTCTTTCTTACCTGGTACTAGCACCTGATTATATATATATATATAATCCAGAAGTCCAGAGAAGAAATCTTCCTTACGACACAAGAGTTTTTTTTTAAACTTGTCGGAGTTTGAGAGCTCAATGTGTGCTCTTAATGTTAGAGTCACAGAGCAAATTTATAAGTAAAGAAATAACAAAAGATTTAGAGATTTTGCATTATAGTCTCCCTGAAAGAGACTATAATGCAAAATCTTTAAGTAATATATATATATATGTGTGTGTGTGTGTGTGTGTGTGTGTAGAAAGTTTTGTAGAAAAAACAACAAAATGTTAAAAGTTTTGCTGACAGAAATCTGTTTCGACCTTATGAAGATGTCTTTATCAAAGCAACATTGTAAACGGAAAGACGAAATAAATATATCATTAATCATGAGGCACAGAACGCTTATAATTTTTTAAAAATAAAATTTATTTATTTTTAACATAAATACGCATCTTTTAAAATTTTTTTGAAAATTCCGGTACTGATCGTGAGCGTTCTGTGCCTCATGATTAATGATATATTTATTTCGTCTTTCCGTTTACAATGTTGCTTTGATAAAGACCTCATATGGTCGAAACAGATTTCTGTCAGCAAAACTTTTAACATCTTGTTTTTTCTACAAAACTTTCTACACATATTGTCGGATTCAATATCCATTTTACCTTATATATATATATATATATATATATATATATATATATATATATATATATATATATATATATATATAAAATCACGTTAGGTTATCAGCATGGATTTCCTTGAATCTCTCTCGCCAATCGTCCCTATCGGTCATAGCTAGGCAGGTCTATTGCACGGCATATAGAATATAACAGTGGTTTTTGATAGTCAGGCTATACTGATGTGTTTATGTATAGGTGTCCGTCGGAAAATGTCACATGAATTCGTTCTTGCTTATCCTACATTGCATAGCATTTGTTTGCCTCATCTGGATGGTTTGTCTAATAGAAGGCAGGTAACCGTACAGCTGTTTTGTTTGTGGGATGCTGCTTCCAGGAAACACATACGCACGTCGTGTTTCAATCCCGGCTGATATATAACCTATCAATTATGAACGTAAATGTAGCGTACATCTTGAAATAACGGTTAGTGGAAAAAGACAAGAGGGTGATGGACACACCTTAACCCTGTGTTGACCTACGCTGCCGGTTCACTAGTGCGAACGTGGGTAGTTAGCAAGAGAAAATCAGTTTGGCTGGGCGCTGAAAGGAACGAACCGTAATCGCGTCTCACGTCCAAGTAGACAAGTTTTCGTACGCGTGTTGTTGATCTGGGATCTTAGAATATTAAAATGTGTGCTTAAAACAAAGCAAAGTCTTGTGTTGTTCATTAAAAACTAAAGTAACAGCACAGGACGTCACAGAGTTGGACAAATCCAGAATAACAGAAGATCCAACTAATTAAGAAACATCTACCAGATCTAAAGATAAACAGATCCACCATGAGATAGAGTTTAACGTCATACCTAGGACACTAAAACTCTTAGCATCCACCTTCTAGCACATATATGATAAAAATGGTTGGGGCTTGCCATAAGGGCAATAGAATCGGGACAATCATATAGGAGCTAGGACTTGGTGTGACTAGCCGATTGATTGGGGGTGGTATCTACGACCGCCTGTCTATCCTAAGCAAGGGCCAAAGTGGAATATTGCAAGTCATGGACTGCACAGCCACAAAAGTTCCATCCTTAACCACCACGGGTTGCCACCCACATCCAACAGGTGGCCCCATTGGATTGGTCTTACCCATCTGCAGTCAGTATAGTTTAAAGCCCCAGCCGACAGGGCTTCTATGCAGTTTAATTTTAGTCCCAAAATTCTATATACAGTAATAAATTAACATTTTATTTGTTCTGCTTGTAACTCAATTTCCTCAAGTACATATCTACCAACCCCTCCGAACGAGTAGGATGTAGCACAAGGTCAAATCTTTTTAGCAGAATTTAACAGGAAATTCAGAATTTTCCCTCTCGTGGACTACTTGCCTAAAAAAAGTTAAATAGCCCAGTCTGCCCTGCCATGGAAGAAAGAGAAACTCAAAAATTCAAGTTAAGAAGATGAACGTACCTGTATGCAGCCACAGGTATATAAGGATACTCTGTACGCAAGAAATAAGGTATACTATACACGTTGCGATAACCGCCATAGAGCTACCCAGAATTAATGAAGAAATACATGTACACGTTAATTTTAGGATGGGTATACAACATCACTTATTGGGGAGAAAAGAGGCTGATATTCTTTAGATCGAAATCATTTTATCAACAAACAGATTAGCTAACACCTAAAATGCAAGCAACCTCTCATATCAATGTATCTGCGTGTTTTTAAGAATCTTGTTCCTTTAGATCACTAATTTAATCTAATGAGATGGAAAAACCACCAATTGTAAATAAGAATGAAAAGTTAAAATGATTTTTGGAATGACGTATGAAAGGCTACCCGTCAATTTCCGATTCGTCAGCACAAGGCAAAGAAGGGAGAAAGAGAGTGATGAGTTATCAGTTTGGGCTGAGTGTTGGAAGGGAACAGATGCAAGACATGTGTCTGTTCTCCAAGGCATTTCTACTTGAGAGTAAAATAAAATATGAGCTCAGGAAAAACAAGAACGTCTTGTGTTGGTTATTAAAACCTACGAAAGACACAGGATAATAAATCCCCTAGAGATTCCCAGGTTGTTCCAGACTCAAACAGCGAGAATGCCCTCCAATACATCTAACTACAGATCCACTAACGGACACGGATAGGCCCAGCTACTCTGATCAAGAATAACATAGCCCAACTCCGATAATAGTTGAACAGTAAAAAGATAAGTATAGAATTATTACTACTTGCAGGACCTGTAGATATACCACAGTGTGATAATTTAATTTTTACAACTTTTGATATGTTTACTTAAGAGCTATTGCTAAATAGTTCAATATTTGGAAAGTATAATATCTTGATTGATTGATTGATTGATTGATTTCTCTCTATCTCTCCCTCCATCTATCTATCTATCTCTCTCACACACACATTTTTTCTTTCGTTTCATCATGTTTGATTGAAACAGATTAGGATTATCGCCCCCTCTCTGTCTTTATCCTACTCTTCGTTATTAGATGTTTTTGTGTAGCATGTCCTTTTCTTCATTTTCCTTCTTTATAATAAAAAAGGAATGGTCAATTATTTAGCTGAGGAGACGACACTCATAGAAAATAAGAATTCGAGGGATAAGCAACACTAAATAATCAGAATTTATATTTTTTTTCATTTCACCATGGTCGATTTAGAAGGTCTCATTTTTAACCAGATGGTGTTGCAAGATGATAACGGTCGGAAGATTAAGGAACAAGAGTATCAATATATAGATTACAACCAACTCCTTTCAATCGAAACACTACACTAACACCTCAAATTCAATCACCCACGCAGATATATCTGTGAGAATTTTGTTTCTTTCCATATTTTCCTCAGCAATTTTGAAAATGTGCAATTAATAAGCGAATGTCTGTTATTTTGGTTTTGCTCAAAATGTCAATACACAACATAAAGAAAAAAATATTTTCTAAATGAAATTAGTTATTAAAAAATAGCGACAGCTGTTATATATAAACATACACGGATGAATAGACATGTACAAAATAAGGTAGATAGATATACACGTACAGACTAACATAGATAGAGAAAGACAGTCATATACAGAATAACGTAGATAGGTAGATAGAAAAATATATAGATAGGTAGAAGGATATACATGTACAGAATAACAGATATATTCATAGGTAGAAAGATTGATAGATAGATAGGTAGGTAGGTATAAAGAAAGATAGGTAGGTCGATAGAAAGATATTCATGTTCAGAATAAGATAGATAGATATTCATGTTCACAATAAACATAGATAGATAGATATTCATGTACAGAATAAACATAGATAGATAGATATTCATTACAGAATAAACATAGATAGATAGATATTCATGTACAGAATAAACATAGATAGATAGATATTCATGTACAGAATAAACATAGATAGAAAGATATACATGTACAGAATAAACATAGATAGAAAGATACATGTACAGAATAAACATAGAAAGATATACACATGTACAGAATAAACATAGATAGAAAGATATACATGTACAGAATAAACATAGATAGAAAGATATACATGTACAGAATAAACATAGAAAGATATACAGAATGATAGATATACATGTACAGAATAAACATAGATAGAAAGATATACATGTACAGAATAAACATAGATAGAAAGATATACATGTACAGAATAAACATAGAAAGATATACATGACATTACCAGAATAAACATAGATAGAAAGATATACATGTACAGAATAACATAGAAAGATATTCATGTACAGAATAAACATAGATAGATAGATATTCATGTACAGAATAAACATAGATAGATAGATATTCATTACAGAATAAACATAGATAGAAAGATATACATGTACAGAATAAACATAGATAGAAAGATATACATGTACAGAATAAACTTAGATAGAAAGATATACATGTACAGAATAAACATAGATAGAAAGATACACATGTACAGAATAAACATAGATAGAAAGATATACATGTACAGAATAAACATAGATAGAAAGATATACATGTACAGAATAAACATAGATAGAAAGATATACATGTACAGAATAAAACATAGAAAGATATACATGTACATGATATAAGAATAAACATAGATAGAAAGATACATGTACAGAATAAACATAGATAGAAAGATATACATGTACAGAATAAACATAGAAAGATATACATGTACAGAATAACATAGATAGATACATACAGAATAAACATAGATAGAAAGATATACATGTACAGAATAAACATAGATAGAAAGATATACATGTACAGAATAAACATAGAAAGATATACATGTACAGAATAAACATAGATAGAAAGATATACATGTACAGAATAACATAGATAGATAGATATACATGTACAGAATAAACATAGATAGAAAGATATACATGTACAGAATAAACATAGAAAGATATTCAGTACAGAATAAACATAGATAGATAGATATTCATGTACAGAATAAACATAGATAGATAGATATTCATGTACAGAATAAACATAGATAGAAAGATATACATGTACAGAATAAACATAGATAGAAAGATATACATGTACAGAATAGATAGAAAGATATACATGTACAGAATAAACATAGATAGAAAGATATACATGTACAGAATAACATTGATAGACAGATATACATGTACAGAATAACATTGATAGACAGATATACATGTACAGAATAAACATAGATAGAAAGATATACATGTACAGAATAACATAGATAGAAAGATATAGTACAGAATAACATAGATTAAAGATATACATGTACAGAATAACATAAATAGCTAGACAGACATGTACAGAATAACATAAATAGCTAGACAGACATGTACAGAATAACATAAATAGCTAGACAGACATGTACAGAATAACATTGATAGACAGATATACCTGATCCGACTAACATAGATAAACATAAAGATAAATATGTACAGAATACCATAGATAGCTCGATATATCTACAGACATTTATAGATAGATAGAAATAAAGAGAATAACATAGACATGTAATCTAATATAGATAGTCAGTCTGAGATAATTATCCAGATAAGACCAAGAATCGATAGATTTAAAACACGTGTGATTACGTTGAAAATAATTGTTTGTTGTTTGAAATAACAAAAATGTCCATCATTAGGCTTTGGACACTGACGAACATATATATATATATATATTACGTATAAGCGCATTGCGTGAAGTATTGATTGGAAGTCTAGGCATGTAGACCATTGTTATTCTGACTTGGTGTCCTAGTCCTCTTGCTTTCTGTCAAACTAAGCCATGTATAATAAATGGCACACCTTGTTGTAGTGTCATGGTTAGCAAATTTGACTCGCATATCTATTGCTGTTAAATTAGTAAATTCGATCCTAGTGCATTTTTCACAGATATACGATTTAAAATAATTAATACTAATAATCTTCAAGCAGTTATATGGTTTCAAGTATTCCTATCTAATAATAATAATTTGCACACATATGGTTTCGAGTATTACTATCTAATATTAATAATTTCCGCAGTTATATGGTTTCAAGTATTACTATCAAATACTAATAATTTGCATTCAGTTATATGGTATCAAGTATTCTAATAATTTACCTCACAGTTATATGGTATTATGTATTCCTATCAAATACTAATAATTTGAACACAGTTATATGGCTTCAAGTATCCCTATCAAAACTAATAATTTTCACTCAGTTATATGGTTTCAAGTATCCCTATCAAATACTAATAATTTGCACTCGCTTATATGGTATCAAGTATTCTAATAACTTTCCTAACAGTTATATGGTATTAAGTATTCCTATCAAATACTAATAATTTGAACACAGTTATATGGCTTCAAGTATCCTATCAAAAACTAATAATTTGCACTCAGTTATATGGTTTCAAGTATCCCTATCAAATACTAATAATTTGCACTCGGTTATATGGTATCAAGTATTCTAATATTTTTCCACACAGTTATAGGTTATCAATATTCCTAACAAATACTAATAATTTGCACACAGTTATATGGTATCAAGTATTCCAATCTAACATTAATAATATTTAATCTGCGTATTGTCTGTATTTTTATTTTAATTTGTTACACGACGTTTTAACTGGTATATTCTCCGATCTTCAGGTGTAACGTATACCACCTTAAGGAAAGAAAATGTTTGCTTTAGTTTGTTTCTTTGCAGCGTAATGCAAAAAAAGATAACGAACAGATTTTTGAAAAAGGAAAATTTTTGAAAATGAAAAATGGAAAATAACCATTTTTTTTTCGTAGAATTTCAATTTGTCACTACTCAAGCGACAATAATGGACGCGAAATGAAGTTCTGTGACAAGATCCGAAAACCTACACTATAGAGAAAGAACGAGAATCACTTTTCTTAATCGGGGAATATTTCGCTCCAACAGTGAGCTAAGGTTAGGGTGCTTTGTGTGGTGTAATGGTTACGAGCGAGCTTAGTAGACAATTCATGATTAGTTTAATTCTCCCTAGATTTTCCATACTTACTGGCCTAAAGCTTAGTAAATAGCTATATATATTCATACATATATGAAACTTGACGTATTCATTGTTGTATAATGAAGAAAAAGGATTTTTTTTAATCGCATGAAAAATTATTTGTTTTACAGTCACCCATGCTTCGTCATTACATAAATTTGAAATTTAAAAAAGAACATTTGAAATTTTGTATAATATATATACACGTGTGTCTGTGTGTGTGTGTGTGTGTGTGTGTGTGTGTGTGTATGTGTTATCTTGAAAGGAGTTAATCAGTTTTCCGAAAGAGTTATTATTGGTAAACCAAGTACTTTCGGTTCTTTTCCAAACATTATCAAGACTGATTTTATTTGTCTAAACTATCATTTTAAAGACTGTTTATTAATTTGCTAAACTATTGTTTGGTTTTTTGTCAGAAAAGAAACGAGAGTGCTTGATCTAGCAATAATAAATCTTTCGGACAGTAAACTTGATCGAAAAAAACTTGAACACAAAAAGGATTTCTATTTTATTTAACCAAAGTTGCTTTGAATGAAAAGATGCAACCCGTGTGTGTGTGTGTGTGTGTGTGTGTGTGTGTGTGTGTGTGTGTGTGTGTGTGTGTGTGTGTGTAAGTAGACGTCGGACACTGTTTTCTTTATTTATTTCATTTGACCTTACGACACAACTTCATTAATCGGATTACGAAGTTCTTTATTGAGACTGACCTTTGAGCAAAGGTCCCTAAATTCATTTTATTTTCGAAGACAATCTCCATTTGGTCTCTGGGGATAAAATGAATTTCGTTGCTCAGAAAATAACATCAGATCTTTTCAAAAAGTCCATTTTCCTCTTCGATGTGTTCCTGTCAGACTGTTTGATAATACATTTATTCTTAGAGTTTAAATTATTTGAAAGAAATGCCTAAGTTTTTTTCGAGACAATAGTATCAGACAGAGTCGAAGTCATTAATTGGATTTGAAAAACTCAGTCGTCACTAGAAACCAGTGAGATTATTGGTTTTACATGATATTACCAGGTTACTGAATGACGAAGTAACTTTGAATCAAACACAATTATTGTTTCTCCTATTCGAGAGAGAAGCAGAGAAGTGGGTACAAGGACAGAGGGAGACTGGGACAGAGAGACACAGAGAGACACAGAGACAGATAAAGAGAGACTGGGTCAAAGAGAGGGAAGTATGTTTTAGGATTACGCAATTTACGGTATAATTCCGGTGGTGTAGCAGACTTTTTTGCTGCCAAGAGTAGGTACAGTAATTATGGGACAGTTATCTTTCCTATGAGAGAGACATACATAATTATGGGAGAGTGATTTGCTAAAGTGACTACTCTTTTCTCAGCCAAAACTCCCAATGTCATTGGTAGCACATTATGTCAAGATATTTGATGATGATGATGATGATGATACAGGGGAAAATAGTTTCATGCCTTTTACAAGATGATTATTGAGGAATCAATGTAAATATTAAGATACGTTAAAAATATTTTTTTTTGTTTTCTACGGATCTTTATTCCAAAATTATTTTCACGTTCACGTCTTAAAACGATATATTATTAAAATTCACATTGTTTGTAAATATGCGATTGATTTTTTTAATGGCATATCAAACTTTGTGTTTAATTTAATGTCAAAACTATCCTTGTGAAAGAACAGTAATGGTACTATTTAACCTATAGATGGGAGTGTATATTGCCTTGACCAAAAGTGACCTTCAAGATATATCCGGTCGTAGATAAAATCTTATTGACTACCGGAGGACAAGTGTGATAAACAACGCATAGAGACAGAAAATGCATGGGTGTAACCCATGGCCACTGATAACCACAGGCAATGCGTGTGTGTAACCAATGACCAATAGAAAACAAGCTTTTGGGCGAAGAGGTGTGTCTGCAAGAAAGCTGTGTGGGTGTCACTGTCAAGGAGGTGTGGCCATGTGAGAATTCTAAGACTATATAAAGTCTAGAATTGTGGTTGAAATTCAGTGATCGCTTGCTGTTCAAACTCCCGAAAGCTTCTTTGCGTGTATGAACTCTCTCGGACGACTCTTGCTCTACACAAGCTTCACCATCAAAGAATAAGAAATATATTATATTTTTATATATACGTGTTCCTCGTTGTCAAGTTGAAGCGGCGGTAAACAGTAGGAGTGCGAGGGAGGCCTTAACAATAGTCATGAAGTGGACGTAATAGCATGACTGGAGTTCGAACTCGCTTTACTAGAATATCGCAGTCTTGCACGTTAGCAACTACGCAACGGAGAATTCCCTTGTAAATTAACCAAGAATAACAACACATTATAGCGAGATTTATATTCAGGCAATGTACTTAATATTCTCTTAGTAAAGAAATCAATTCCCCATTCAATTTTATCAAGTGAATGATACATTTTGTGGCGTCTTGTATCGCGCTGAGAATCATTATTTTCATTAGCCAACTTCTAGATATGACGGTATATCTATGAAATACTAATTAGAATCCTTCAATCTCTCCAAAACAAAAATATCAATATTATCATGGACGCTTGTTGCAACGGTTACCCAAAGGATTATCATGCGTCTAATTCAGGATATTACTAACATATACAGTGTGCATATGATCCTAGATCTTCTGGAAGTTTTTTCATTGATGTTTTTGGTTTGACTGGGTATATTTTGGTATAAACCTCGAAATTTGATTCATTTATAAATGTTAGATTCTAAAAGTAATTATATCATAAGAATTAACGAGGTGTTAACTCAATGGTTAACACCCCTTTCTTATAAATGCATTAGGTTTTCTAAAACCAGATATATTAAACAAATCCCGACAAACAGACTTTATTGTCTAAGCAAAGTCCAACAGAAAGAATACAAAACAGGACCGATAAATGTCCAAAAGAAGAAGTCCTATAAAATGAAGAATAAAGGTTGGGACTTACTGTGCACTCCATGAAGAATACATGGCTAAATCTCTATGAAAGTATAGTGTATATTATCAGGCACATGTGCTGCACGCGAAAATGCCGGTATCTGGTGAGCTAAAATCTTTCTAAAAAAACAGAGTATTGACGGTCCGCGTACAGACACATATATACGCCTGTAGGTGGGGCTATGCTCCCCTGTCTAAAAGGATGGAGACAACTCGTGTGTCGTTCTGAAGACTGGAAAATCCAGGAGAAAGAGAGTTTAAATTTGGGGGGACTGCCTTTCAGGTTGCAACGCCACCTCGCAATAAACCATAGCAAGTAAGAGAAGATAATCCCAACAATATTATTATAGATTCTATATATCTCTACCTTGTGTCTCTGATATTCTGCTGGTGGATAAAAAATATTTAGTAAATTTTGAGGCATTATTTTCAATTTGATTGTGAAAAGTGGGAGTAATTGAAGCAAAATCAGCCCATACTACCAAACTGCCAATAACTGGTTTGTGGGATTTAAGGGTAGCGACTTGTCTTTTGAAATAATTCCTCGGATTTGACGAGCATCAGTTTAAACTCAAGGAAGATAATAAACTCACCACTAGAACAGTGAGGCTTCAGCTTTGTATATTTTGAGATTATAGATTATCCTATCATTGAGATTACCACCAGGTTCACTATGACACGGAATGTTAGAGTATATTCTATGAGTCAAATAGATCTCTTCGAAAAGTATTAGTATTGGATAAACATTCTTGAGACCATATAACTATGTGCAAACAAATAATTATTAAATTGGAATAATTACATAAAACTATAGAATTCCAGATGAATTATTTGTATTAGATACGAATACTTAAAATAACATAAGAGTGCAAATTATTCCTATTAAATGAAGAATAATAAAAGTTCCAATTACCGTCGAACTGGGAAGACAAGGCAACAAACGATTGTAACTCAAATACAAACTCGAATACTACAAAGTTCACTGCAAAATGACAGAGTATATATAAGACTCCACAATGTCATTCAAATCAAGCAGCCAATCAGAACTCAAGGAATGGAATCACCCAAATCACCCAGATTCATGGATGGATCATTCTTGAGTCCTATTTATACCAACTGTCTTGGACACTGCTTCAGTTACACTTAGCTGCTGTTATTCAAACCAACAGTAGGCTAACTGACTTCAATAGAATACTTATGTCAAATAATGTGACGTGGAAAAACCCAGGATTTTACTCACACGTTTTTTTAATAGGGGAAATTAACTAAATTAAGGATGACGTGTGAATGGCTTACCAGTTGGCTTCTGGATGATGGCGACAACGGAACGGGGAGTGAAAGGGAGATGGTGGGAGGAGTGAGTCTGGCCTAAGTTTTTTGGATGAGGCGGACGGGAGAAATTGGGCCGAGTGTTTGTAGCTGATTGTCTGTTATCCAAGCTATTTTTACTTTAAAAAAATTTACTAGCAACTTTAGCAACGTTTTACTAGCAACTCCACAAGACAAGCACATCCCAAGAAAATCATGAATAATTTCCAGACTCAAAGAACATAAACAATGCCGGTCGATCCAGACTACTGGACACAGAAAAACCCAGCTACTTCGATCAAGAATAGCAGAGACCCAATCAGATCCAGTTTAGAGACAAGTATAAGATAAGAAAACAAATTACATGTTCCTATATTAGACGACGCATAACATATCGAAAGTAATGACCTTACATACACATACTTCAAATAGATTCTGCTATGTCACATATATATATATATATTTACCAACCCCTCCGTACGAGCAGGATGTGACACAAGGTCAATTTCTTAAGCGGAGTTCAACAGGTTTGAATTCAGAGTTTTCCTTCTGCTAGACCAGTTGCCTAACCAAGGTTAAAGAGTCCAGTCTGCCCTACTATTTACCCATAGCTGGAGGGAGAGTAGGGTTCATACCTTTCCCAAGGGTATTAGCGCTAAGTGAAATGCAATTAGCACGTCCAGGATTTGAACTCGGGGCGACGAGTCCATTTCCCATGACTTTAACCATTACACCACTTGCTATGTCACATATAGAGATTTACCTACAACTTCATTTCTTTTAATTAAGCCTGCAATGTTAATATAACTGTACAAACAAATAAAAGGGACTTGTAATAAACCTATCTTCTGTTATTTTTAATCCATGAAAAATAAACTAAGAATAAATCTGAGACAAAAACCTACTTTATTTGATATCCGAACATTCTGGTTTAATGGAACCAACTTTAAAGATTTATAATTTGTTCCTCAACCTTACGGTGAAAATATATCGATTATTAATTAAAATAAATTATTTTAATTAATTTGAAGTATGTTCCCCGAAACCAGAAAGTTTGATTGCAATGAAATGTTGAAAACATATTTAGCTAAGATTAAAACCGAACAATTACAAACGTATCAAATTACTGGGTTAAATAGCCCATAAGAGTTGATATGTCGTTAAATAAAGTATTTAACAAAAAAAAAACAAAACACCACTGCCAGCGTTCGTAAATTTCAAAATGTAAGCAGATAAAACATAGTGGGGTTCTTGAGAAATTTCCATTGAATTCAAATCGGATTTTAAAAAACGCTTTGGGTACAAGGTAAGGTGCAGATTTCGAGCCTGCAATCAATGCATCATTGTATGCACAAATTTCACCCTAGTTGTATAATTACATGCAGCGCATATCCGAATTTTTCTCAGGAATAAAACTGCATATTTTCCAGGTCGGCACACACAGATTTGAGTATCCTGCGTATGATGTTAAGGCTCCAGGTGAAGCCCCCTTTCATTGCGTTTGCACTAAGGTCTACCCTAAACCGGAGTGATAGAACCTGATAGTCCAATCAATGAGTCCAATAAAGCAGATTATTATTTTTCGATAGGAATATTTGATGTCATTTGACTGTGATTGATTTATTTTAAGAAAAGTTACTTGAAAACAAAATTGGTTACAAAGGATTATCATTAGTTTCTTCATCTTAGGCCTTTAGTTCTGTTGCATAATCTATGGTAGCATAGATTATTGACAATACTTGTTGCGAAAATGGAAAGTTACAACGGTTGGGGACCTTTTTATCCCAGAGGTGGTAAAACCCGCAAATCACGTGAAGTCACGTGAGAACTAGTTAGCTCGTCAGTTCAAAGCATGATGTTGGCAAAGAGAGACAAACTGGAACTCATCACTAACTAGAACGCGCACTTTGTTAATTAGTTAAGATTGGGAATAAGAGTTTAAGTAACTTGACGTTGTTGGTCAATGTAATGCTTAGCTAGAAAAAAATCAACAACAAGATCCGCCAACAAGAAGTAGAAGATAGAATTCAACACTGCGACTAAGCGATCACGAATGGCCAGAGAAGAAGAAAGAAGTAAGTAATGCAATTATGCATCTCTTTCTTTCTTTCTCTTTCTCTCTTTCTTTCTCTCTCTCTCTTCTCTTTCTCTCTCTCTCTTTCTTTCTTTCTTTCTTTCTTTCTCTTTCTTTCTTCTCTTTCTTTCTTTCTTTCTTTCTCTTTCTTTCTTTCTTCTCTTTCTCTTCTCTCTCACACACACACAAAAGAACACTTGTGTATATACCCAACATATGGATATATAACAGTTCTTCTGTTGGTAAATCCAGTCTGTATTGAGTTTGGATTCAGTTGGTTAACCCTTATTTAGTTCCTTGAGATTCTTGGTCGCTGACTGGCTGATACCAACTTTAGGCCGCCCCGTCGACTTTACTTACTTTATATGACAAAGACATTGTCATTAGCAACGCGTCAAGAGTTGACAGCTGTACTTTAATAACCGTGATTTTCCTATTCAATTGAAAAAGCCATTTGACCGACCAGTTTTTAAATAATACAAAACACGCAAAGTGGTTTCGTTTAAGATTAAAAGTTTAATTTGAATTTAAAAACTGAGACGTTAAACCGTTGAATCATATCAACTTTTGTTGGTTTTATTTTTGTTCTTGGAACAAAAAGTGTGATTTGCAGACGATATATCGGAAAGCTCTTCTCCATTTTGTTTTATTAAGAAAATAAATAAATAAATAAAAAGCAGAACCATTCTGTTGTATTTAATCAGTCCAACAATAGGAAAAAAACATGGGAACTGATATTATGGCACGTTACACTGCTAAGTCTTCTTGGTATTGCATTTATGTATTCTTCTTTTGTCTAATTATATGCTCAGTGAACAGCAAGGCGCCAATCAGATCATTAACGTGAAACGTCGTGATATTTAAAAGATCACCTCCGCCATCTTCACTCTTTTAAGACATTTATTTTGCTTCTCTAAGAGGAGATGATACTTATTATGAATATAAAGAACAATTCACGTGGAATTTGGCGTGACAAAAAAAAGTGTACAATGGCGTCGAGTGATGACAGATTTTTGCTCAAAGCTAATTTGTTTATTTTCGAACAAGGAATGGAATGAATAATTTTGATATTTTGGACTGTTGTTCTCATCTTTGTTACAAAATGTATAAAGACAACATTTTGTCAGCTGTATCCTCTGGCCTTGTTCAGGTGTTTCTTATCTACCGTACACTAAAGACATCATCAGACCATAACACTGAATTCAAGCGTGGTTTCGGAGCTTTGCAATCGTTACTACTAGTTCCAGTTTATACATATCGCAATCAAGATGACGGCAACATTTCGAAACATTACAATTATTCACACCAAGGCTCACCTAAAAGAATACAGACAAATACGAATTGAATTGCTGATATATTTATAAGTGTCCAATGAAAAACCTATTATCATCATAATCATAATCATCATCAAAGAGTGCCAACAGCAAGGGTTCCTTTGACTTTCCTTAGGCCTTTAGACTAGATGGGCGGTCGGTGAGGCCCGCTCCGATAAATCGGATGGTCATATAAAACCCTAGTACCTGGTCACATCAAGCCCTAGCACCTATATGATTTTCCCAACCCTATTGCCCTTATATGGCAAGCCCCAACCCCTTTTTATCATATGGGTGCTAGAAGGCGGTGGCTGCAGGGTCTACATCCCTGGGAATTACGTTAAACTATCTGATGGTGAGGTTCCAGTTCTGGAGGTTTGGGGAAATTGGAGCACCCCTTCATCACTATTGCTCGCTGGTCCACTTTGACGCGGAGTGGTAGTACCTGTTAGGGTCCCATCTATGGGTTAAATAGTATTTATAAAAAAAATTGTATTATCCATTAAGAATTGATTTATTTCAAAACTTTATCGGCATTAAATGACCCACTGTGGTTGATATGCCATAAAACAAAACAAACCAAACCAAACCTAGTATCTATATGATTGTCCCAACACTAGTGCTCTTATGGCAAGCCCAACCCTTTTTATCATATCTGTTCTAGAAGGTAGTGGCTGGGGGTTTTATTGTCTTGTGTATGGCCTTAAACTATCTGATGGTGAAGTTCCAATTTTTGAACTCTGGGAAATGTAGAGTACCCCTTCATCACCATTGCTCTCTGGTCAATCTTGACCCGGTGGGGTAGAACCTGTTAGGGTCCCATCTATTCGTTAAATAGAAAAAGTGAGTTTGAGAAAATGTGTTTAAAATATTGAGTTTTAAAAAAGATGAGTATCTATTAAAATGAATAAAACAAAACGTCTTCGATATAAAATAACTCACCAAGGGTTGACATGCCGTCAAACCCAGGCAACCAATCGGATGCTATTTAGTTTCATGCCTCTGACAATCCGTTTTGTTGTCGGGTGAGGGTTCTTACCCGTGTGCAGAGGTTTAAATCTGTGTCAGGGCAAAAAAAAGGTCCGAAATAAAGTGGCCAACAATCTGAACTTGTCAGTTTGCAGAACAGGCCGTCACGTTAGGGTAGGTTGATTTTTCACCTTTTTAAAATATCAAATTCTATCAAACAGTGAAAGTTGTATGTTGGTATAATAAATACTGATACCAAAAACTAGACTTCTTATTTGCGCCATTATTTGAGGAAATAACATCGAAGATCGTCTACTAAAATGCACCAAAAAAATTCTCGTTTTCGCACCATTTAGCCAAGAAATTGTTTAGAACATTTAGCAATTTCAATATATAAACAGAGATGGTTATCATTTTAAACAAAACAAATGAAATATAACTAGAATTCAAATGTAGCAAGGTTGCTACACAACCTAGAAAAAGCAGCACGAAATGTCGGCCTATACGTAAACTCTGATAAAACTGAGTTCATATCTTTCAAAAACAAAAGCGACATCTCCACCATCGATGGCAAACTCCTAAACTCGGTAGAACAATTTAGATACTTAGGCAGTAACATCTTCTCCACAGAAAACGACGTTAATGCACGTATAGGAAAGGCATGGGCCGCTATAAATAAATTATCGGTCATATGGAAATCCAATCTCACAGACAAGTTAAAGACAGTTCTTCCAGGCCGTTGTCGTATCAGTGCTGCTGTATGGCTGCACCACCTGGACCCTAACTAAGCGACTAGAGAATAAACTAGATGGGAGCTGCACAAGAATGCTGCGGGTGATCCTGAACAAGACGTGGAAACAACACCCTACGAGAAAAAACAGCTGTACGGTAACCTGCCACATATCACCCAAACCATCCGAGTAAGACGGACAAGACACGCGGGACACTGCTGGAGAAGCAAGGACGAACTCATAAGCGACGTCCTCCTGTGGAAGCCAACACATGGGCACGCCAGTGTGGGCCGACCAGCAAAGACGTACATTGATCAGCTCTGTGCGGATACATGATGCTACATAGAGGACCTCCGAGAATGATGAGCGATAGGGACGGATGGAGAGAGATTGTCATGGATATCCGCACTAACAGTGCGACATGATGTGGTGGTGAGAATTCAAATTGAAAATATGCCCCCATACTAACAACACCTCTGATATGCTATTTTTTACTTAATAATTAAGCTGTAACAGTAATAACATTTTAAAAAATTGAAATAAATTTCCTCAAATAAAGGCAAAGTTTTGAAAGAATATTTTGTGTGATAATTGTCTGTTTATTTGCAACTCTTGCTACCTGGGAGTCGTCCCAGTCCTAAAATCAACCCATCTTACCGTCACGTACAGTGGTACTGGTTTTAACAGACCACAGATGACCATTAATATCAACATTGTAATATCTGACAGACCTGCTGCTGCTGCTGCTTATCGACGAGACTTTGTAGTCTGTGATAAAAGGCGAAATCCAACCATCATTGATTTTGTCGGTGCAGACGAACAACTGTCGGATTCAGACACCGCACTATTCCAGGTGTGACTGAAGCGCTAAGAACTATCAGAGCTGGACTTACGACCGTCAGGGGAAGATTGCAGGGGAAATCCCATAAAAAACGTACCTGCCAAGGATTATGTTCTTAGAAACTATTTCAATCCTGAAGAAAATTCTTAAGCTTCTTATTAAGTTTTGACTACTTTGTGAAATATGTTACATAAATATATTCTCTCTCTCTCTCATATGTATATATATATAAATATATTTTTATTTATTTTATTTTGAATTTTGACATGGCAACACACTTGGAACATTTGACCGGATGACAGACGATATTAGGAACACTTTTTTTCTCCACAAACTTTTTAAAAAATTAAAAAATTAAAAAAAGAGAGAGAAATAAGAAATTACAGTTATTCGCCCATAAAGGAGGAGAAGAAGAAAGAAAAAAAAAAGGAGAGGAAAAGAAAATAAGAAGAGAAATTGTAACTACACAAATAAAAACATAAGCACGTCTATTTCTGAAAATAAACTCTGATGATGAAGCTCATGCTTCGAAATCGATAAGACAAAAATAACATCTTTGTTTTTATTTTTCATACGCATTGTATTGGCCTTCAAAATATTAATATACTATAATATATATATACTAGACAAAACGTGACCAGTTAGGTCACCCATTGGACTCTGGGTAGATAATTGGAATTAGGGAAAGTGAGTTTGCAAAGTGAATTAAATTTTGAAAAAATAAATACGGCCGAAGAATTTAAAAAAAATCATTTTGGGAGGTTTCTAAGAAAGGTAATCAAGATATATATAGAGAGAGGGCAAAAGTGACAGGCAGAATGCTAAGTAAGATACGGGTCAGTTCTTTTACTTAATTGCAAATTACGACTAATTAGAACCAATCAAAATGGATTTTTTTTAAAGATATAACTCAATCCTAGAACTAAGGGATATTTTGATATGAATTTTGTGTCAAATTAAATAGGAAAAAGCCTTTAGCAAACAATCATTGATTCACTCAGCTTTTGTATAAAAATAGATATCTAATAAGTCTATTTATATATTTATGCAACATGGTACTCTCAACGATCAACCAAAAACCGTGACGACCATACAACCAAGAGAATCGTGAATTTTCTTAATGCTTTTAACTCATCATTGACCGTCTATGTTTATTTGTATCTTAGACGTGCAGAAGAAAATAGAATGCAATGACATTAAATGTGTCAATATCCAGACAATATCAAAATAGAATCAGAATAAGTTAACGTAAGACAATGATATCAAATAGCAAATGCCATCTTGTAAACAACAGTTCAAATATACATTAAGCTTCTAACACAAACATGGAAAATAATAAGTCAGATTTTAGAATAGGTTTTCTTTTTAGATTTCTCCATTGTTTCTCTTTATCGTTTAATGTCTTTTCTCTATTTTTCCAGTCTCCATTTCTTTCTTTTTTTCTTTCTCTCTCTTCTTTTTTCTTTCTTTCTCTCTCTTCTTTTTTTTCTTTTTCTTTCTCTCTCTCTTTTTTCTTTCTTTCTCTCTTCTTTCTTTCTTTCTTTCTTCTCTCTATTTCTTTCTTCCTTTCTTTCTCTCTATTTTCTATATTTCCTTCTGCTATTTCTTCTTCCTTCTTTCTCTCTCTTCCTTCTTTTCCCTACTTATTTCTTTCTTCCTTCTTTTCCTACTTATTTCTTCCGTTCTTCCTTCTTCACTTTTCTTTCCGTTCTTTCTTTCTTCTTTTTCTACTTATTTCTTTCCGTTCTTCTTCTTTCTCTACTTATTTCTTTCCGTTCTTCCTTCTTTTCTCTACTTATTTTTTTTCGTTCTTCCTTCTTTTCTCTACTTATTTCTTTCCGTTTTCTTCTTTTCTCTACTTATTTCTTTCCTCTACTTATTTCTTCCGTTCTTCCTTCTTTTCTCTACTTATTTCTTTCCGTATCTAATTTTTCTGTCTTTCTTGGTTTTATATAATTGTTTTCGTTTTTATTTCATCTTTATTTTATTTCTAGCTTCTTTTATGGCTTTTATATGTTTTACCAGAACAAAACTCTTTATCGAATCTTTTTTTGTTTTGTTTTCTTTTTCTTTCTTTTTTCTTTTGACAATCCTCAGTAAAACCGAGGATAAATCTTAATCCACACAAACCGGATCTTTGAAACTTGACGGCGTTCTTATGCTCTAAGACACGGAAGAAAAATATGTTTGGTATTTGAGGATTTTTATAGTAAATAGAAAAGTCTGCAGTCAAAGTTTCAGATGCAAGTGGACGCCCTGAATCTTTTCCGTTGGTTGTGAGACAACGAAACTAAAAACAAAACATCCGTCTGAGCTCGGCATAAAAATTGGCAATTTAATGCGATTAGAAAAAGGGACTGTATAGAGATTTCTACCCCCTATAAAAAATTGAACTCGTCCAAGGAAATCCATAAGGGATACGGACTACATAATCGAGTAGTCGATTTTGGGTTGTTGTTAGTTGCGATAAAGAATTGATTACTGTTGTGGAAACACTGAGGGTTTGATTATTTTATAAAGGTAATAAACCTATGTTAACTTTTCTTCCAGATTCCAATGTTGTTATTTGATAACTCAGACAGCACAATGGATTATATAAACTAAGTAATGCACAAAGAATATTATTGATGAAACAAATAAAGGAGTCCTAGAGAACTGAGAAAACTTGCTTTCACTCACATTATAGTAAAAAAAAAAATTTTTTTAAGCTACTTAAATCCTGTGTAAAAAGCTCCGAATAAATAAAATGAATTAATCAAGTGGATTTTTATTGTATTCACCAACCTCTCTCTGCGAATAGGATGGGATACAATAACAATTTCTGATGCGGCGTTTAACTGGTTTTATTTCAGAGTTTTATTTCTCCTAGACTGTGAAGAATAATTAAAGTTCCAATTACCGTCGAACTGGGAAGACAATGCAACAAACGGTTGTAACTCAAATACAAACCGAATGCTACAAAGTCCACTGCAAAATGACAAAGTATATATAAGACTCCACAATGTCATTCAAATCAAGCAGCCAATCAGAGCTCAAGAAATGGAATCACCCAAATCACCCAGATTCTTGGATGGATCATTCTTGATTCCTAGTTATACCAGCTGTCTTGGACACTGCTTGAGTTGTACTTAGTAAGCTGCTGTTATTAAAACCAACAGTAGACTAACTGACTTCAATAGACTGGTTGCCGTACAAAGGTTAACGAGTCCAGTTTGTTTTGTTTTACGGAATATCAACCCTCTTCTGGATCATTTAATACCAAATCAAGTCATTTTGATAAACAAATGGTTCAGGTTGCTAACAGTATCTGCTATATTTATACCCAATAAAGTATTGAACAGGCTCATCACTGCTTGACTTCGGTGATCTAGTGAGAACTAATGCTTTCAGCATAAGAGAAATGTTAAAGTTTAGTATACTCTACTTTTTATCCATAGGTGGAGTGAGAATAGTTGGATTCATACCTTTCCCAATGCTATTGATGCTATGTGAAATTCAACCATCCTCATCTAGGATTTGAACTCGTGTCGGCGTGTCTATTTCCTATGGGGATGAACATTACGCACAGGCAACTCTATTGGTGCATTTTGATGGCAGCATAAGGACATTAGTATAATTGTAAGCTAGGCATCGAAATCTATCAGAAAAGACAATAAAATTGACACCAAACATATTCACGAAAATTGGTGCTTTTTAAGGCACTGACACGTTTTTTTTTTAAACATATCTCAGCCAATTCGTCGAATTGACCGTTTTCTTTTGTATCATAGTATTGTACGCATCAAAACTTATCAGAAAAGATTTTTAAAATACCTGTGTTTAAATCCTGATTGTAAATAACAAAATATTGTTTATTTCTGTCTTTATTCACTTGTTTACTCGTTTCCAGTCATTTGTCTAGAAAAGAGTAAACAATAAAAAGTATTTTGAAAGATTAAGTACATTTTCGAGGTTTACGTTTTATTTCAATGTCTTTTTTTTCTAAATAACTTTCATCTTTCATTGTCTGATTTGTTTACCAAATGATTAAGCGATTTTCTTTTCGCTTTTATTCCTACATTAATTTTTAGCCAAAAAACAATATTAAATTTTAAGTTTTGCAATAGAGAATGCCTTTTTTAAAACCAAGAACATAATATCCGGATTATTAAGTGCTAATTACTGAGCAACAAATCAATTTCTTTTATAGACATAAACAAAACCGAAACTTTGGTGCAAAGAGGCCAGTTTAATAGAGTACATTGACTTCATCCAGTGCTGAGGTGTAAGACACACTAAAAATAATACCCTGGATCCAGTAGTATAGTTTTATTTCTGAAGCTTTGTGGAGTGTGGAGTTCTTCTTGACATTACTCCCAGGCAGACCGACTTGAAACAATAATACCTGTTATGATACTGCCAGTGGGTTGAACACATCTGTTTGAGATAATGAAATATTGACTTGCTGAAAATAATTGTGAAGATGCATCTTTGTAGGATATATAATTGGAGACCATAATTGTTAAACTAACTTCAGCAATTTTCATAGCATGGTTGTTGAAGAATAAGAACAAGAAAAGAGTACAGCAAAGGAAAGAAAATATAGAGAAAATAATAGAGTGAATAAGAAATGTTTTTAAGTTCTATTTTTAGCGATGTAATAGAATTAAAAACTTCTCTTTATTCTGTTCATTTTCATTATTTACAATTTTAAAGTAGCTATTAATAGAGTTTTTTCTAAATAAAATTACCTTATCTTTTATTTTTTTTTTTTTTTTAAAGTTGGAAATTTTACAAAATTCGAACTCCCAGGTTCATTCCGACTTGAAACAATAATACCTGTTATGTTACTGCCTGTGGGTTGAACAGATCTCTTTGATATAATGAAATGTTGACTTGCTGAAAATAATTGTGAAAATAGATTTTGGAGACCAAAATTTTAGAACTAACTTCAACATAGAATGGACACAGTTTTCGTCTGAGGTAATGGACACGGTTTTCGTCTGAGGTAATGGACACGGTTTTCGTCTAAAGTAATGGACACAGCAACCGGAATACAAATCTTGGACGAGGCTGTTTGCGTTTCACTTCGTGCTAATGCCTTTGGGAATGAATTAATCTTTTTTCTACCAGACCCCAGTTAACTAAATAGTCGGACAGACTGGGCTCTTTAGCCTTGGTAAAGCAACTAGTTTAGTAGAAGAAAATCTCTGAATTCAGACCAGCTGTACTTCTCTTATAAATTGACTTTGTGTCATATCCCGACCATGGAGGAGGGTTTCGGTAAATACAAACTTAAGCATGAAATAACCAAACAAAGGACCAATCAACATCTGGAGTACAATATATATTATATATATATATATATTTATAGAAAATAAAGTATCTGACTCTCGCTTTAGAAAATTTCATCTGTTAGTGTGACTCAGTAGCTAGCAACAAGTCTGAGCTAGTATCACACCGAGAAAACACAAATGAAATGTTTTCTTGATAGCATGCACAACGTGGGAGGAAACGAGTCTTTCACTGCTGACCCTCATTTATCGTTTACGATAGGAGAGTTCACCATATATGAGAAGAAAAAATGGATATGAAATCCGACAGTGTAAAGATGTATATAGTTTAGAAAAAAAATTAGCGTCGGCTATGTGTAACTCAATCTTTGACTTAATTTTGTTGGGTTTTTTTTTAAACTATATATATATATATATATATATAATATATATATATATATATATATATATAAGTAAGTAAAGTCGTCGGGGCGGCCTAAAGTCGGTATCAGCCAGTCAGCGAGGGAGTCTATCCTCTTTTCAATAGCGCTAGACCAAGGAGATTGTTTTGGCGTCTGAGGTGGAGCGCCACACCTACCATCAGCTCCTTACTTTACCGCACAGATCCCAGTGCTACTCATACGCTGAGTTGGCGAGGACCGGTATCGAACTAGGAACCTTGTGGTTTCTTGCCAAACGCTCTACCGACTTAGCTAACCCGATATATATATATATATATATATATATATATGAATGAATGAATGAATGGAGCACTCTGTGACGACCTTTACACACAAAGCGATGTGTGTATTAAAACTGTTAAAAATCCCTTTCTCATTCTGTAAGTGAAGACAGCCGAATGGTTAAGGTGCCGGACTGACACCCAACCGACCGGAGTTAAATTCCGGCTGTAGGTAGCTTACAAAATGTCTAGCCACACTGAGGAGACTTGATAAGTCGAAACACGTGTCTGTGGATGACCCTATATATATATATATATATATAATATAAATAATGGTCTTATTTTTTGGTTAGGCTGTTTCTATTTTTGTCCATCCGTTCGTAATTAGGATGATCGTTTAGTACATGTGCGTCCAACCTTAAATCAAAAGGTTTATCCTAATATTTATTCAGCTCCCAATGAAGAAGAATTCGATACATGAGGAAGTGATTTTAGTACTTGCTAGAAGATCCATAAATCTATTGGATCCTGTTAGGCAGGATGGGTAACAATTAGAATCATAGGAAGCTTTTTACGTTTCACTTTGTACTAATACATTTAGAAAAGGCATGAATCCAACGCATCTCCCTATAGCTATAGTAGGTCAGTCTCGGCTCTTTAGCCTTGGTATTTGATCGGTCTAGAAGGAAAACTCTGAATACAAACCAGCACTACTTTGCTTAGAAACTGACCTTTGCTGCATGTTGTCAGAGACGACGGTATTGGGAAATGCACGCATGCAGTCTAGCTGGAACCGGTACTTTTAACCCTAACCTAACAGTAAATCAAACGACAGGAAATAATCATTGGGTAATTTTGAACCTAACAAATAAATATTTCCAAGAAAACCACCATTTTTCTTTCTAGTTTTAATTTTCTTTTTTTTTTTCTTTCTTTCTTGTTGATGCGAACTGGCGATGATGTTGAGATTGTCCTCTTTAAGTAAAAACTAACTGAAAGCGTTGTTTTAACAATTAGCAGAGACGCTGGCAGCTCGTCTCGAACGTTCACGTGATTGTCCGGCGGAAAGACTGATTATCGACGGTTGGAAAACAAAACATCTTTCTCAAGCCGTTAGCAGAAGATGGCTAACGACTGAACTAAGATTGTGTAAAATTGGATGTTTATAGAAGAAAAAAAAAGAGTCAAAACAGAGCAAAATGGCCGAAATACATGTCAATTACAGAATGTCTGACTCCTGGGTAAAGAGGTGACAGCTCTTTCCGGTCGCACATGTTTTTTCATCTGGCAAACCGAGATTACGTTAATCAAAAACCCCTCTTGGCGCCTTTCAACCTCAACGGGAAATGGTTATAAAATATTTACAAGACAAACTTACTTAAAATCTTACTAGAAAGTAAGATGGGAACTTCACAAGAATACTGAGTGTGATCTTGAACAAATCATGGAAACATTCTACAAGAAAGCAGCTGTACGGCCACTTGCCCCCTATCATACAGACCATCAAAGTGAGGCGAACAAGACATGCTGGACAATGCTGGAAGCAAGAATCAACATAAGCGGCATCTTCCTGCGAAAACCAGTACTTGAACATGGCAGTACGGTCTTTTTAGCAAAGACCTACATTGGTCAGCTCTGTGTGGATATTGGACCTAGAGCGCAGAGAACCTCCCGTAGATAATGAATGATAGGGACGGTTGGCGAGAAATGTTCATGGATATCCGCGCAACTAGAGCGATAGGATGATGATTATTATATCACCCAGTAAGTGAAGAAGTGTGGAGCACCAAGTTAGAATCAAGCTCACTAATAATATCTAGCTCGTAATCTTTACTTCGCATTGCTTGTTATTTGCTACAAGTCGCAAATATATTGCTTGACCTGCTAATCAACGTACACCGACTAGATGCCTATTAAAAAAATAAGCCGGTCATAGTTAACGGAACAATCGGTAATATTGACCTTTAAGTGACTAAATTTCTACCATAAAATTGTACTTGCGCATTATTTGAAATTAACTTAATTATTACTAAAAATACATTTTATGATATTTTGGAGTTAATGAATTAATTTTATAATGCATCAGTTATTTCATGTCAAACTTTGATTTTTTTCAGGTCACCTGATAAATTGTTGATAAATCAACACTGAAAATTTCATTAAAATCGGATAAATCCGATTTTTGGTAATTGTTTTTAATGGGTAAATTTATTTTATAAAATACGGATTTTTCGGCAGCTTTGGCAGTGCCCATATAAAATGAATTAACTGACGAATAAATCAGAGTGAAGTACCATTGTTCTTTTTTCGAGAAGAAGCATGTAAACAATGGCAGCAATCTTTGATTCGACACAATAATCACGGAGAAAACACGACGCTTTTCAAATCCATTTTAATGCATGTTCTTAACTCTAAAGTATCATAAAATGTCTTTAGTAACAATTAAGTTCATTTCAAATAATGCGCAAGTACAATTTTATGATAGGAATTTAGTTCGTTAAAGTTCAAGATTACCGAACAATCTACTCCTAATAGATTAAATATAGATTTCGGTTTGAAGTTTTCCAATTCCGACATGAAGGCACCCCAGTTCGAAACGATGGTTTCCGATTCCGACAAGAAATACAGGAAGACCGGACTGGCGAGAGAAACCACGAACGTAGTAGTTCGAAGGTGCACGACTGTGTTTGGCATGCAGAATGAGATCAGAGGCAAGTGGGGAGATTGAACTCGCATTCTCCTGATCGTGAGTCGTGGCCTGACGCATGGGAATGGCTAAACTATCCAGAGTGGCCAGGATATGAAGGATTGACGCTTGTGATTAGTGTCGCATGTGCTGGTCAGAGTAAGGAGGCCGGATGAACACTGTAATTGTGTATTTATTTGACCAGCCCTCACAAACCGGGGAAAAGCTGGCAGCAGCATTTTGGCTGTGGTGACGAGTGGACGAGAGACAAGATCTTTTGATAGTATTGGTGAGAAGAGTGCAGCATTGCTGGGAGAGTAAAATCGTCGGACTTAACTGTGCCCAGAGAACATTCTTATTACAACATCGGCCTAAACGTAGTTTATATAACAAAGAAGAGGACAAAATCTTTGCCTCTTTGACAAGGATGAATAACTCTGAATTCAAATGCTTAAAAAAAGATTTTGTGTCGCTTGTTTGGAGGGGTTGGGTAAATTCATAAATGTTTACGAAATAATCCAATTTGTAGAATAATAATATTCTTTCTCTCTTTTTTTTTTTTTTTAATGGAAACCAATTTCAGCCTATCGCAAACAAATCAGGATAATTTCCGTTTCACAACCTGCGGAGTTTTCAATTTTCATAACACGGTTGTTGAAAGAAGAAAATAAACAATGACCAAGACAAAGAGAGAAATGACAGCATCAGCACCACAAGTGTTCTACATAAAATGTTCAAATCACAAACATAAACAAAACCGAACCTTTGGTGTAAAGAGGCCTGTTAACTAGAATACGCTGACTTCATCCAATGTTGAGGTATACGACCCACCAAAAATAATAGTAAGGTTTTATTTCTGAGGCTTTGTGAAAATTTGATTCTCCTTCCTCTTGGCATTACTCCCAGGTTCATTTTGTCTTGAAACAATAATACCTGTTATGGTACTGTCTGTTGGTTGAACACATCTGTTTGAGATAATGAAATATTGACTTGCTGAAAATAATTGTGAAGATGCATCTTTGTAGGATATATAATTGGAGATGATAATTGTTAAACTAACTCCAGCAATTTTCATAGCACGGTTGTTGAAGACTAATAAGAGCAAGAATAGAGTTCAACAAATGAACGAAAATAGAGAGAAAATAATAGACTGAATAAGAAATGAATTAAAAACTTCTCTTTATGCTGTTCATTTTCATTATTTACAAGTTTAAAGTAGCTATTAATAGAGTTTTTTTAAATTACGTTATCTTTTATTTTTCCAAAAAAAAAAAAAAGAGAGAAAATGTTCTAACTTTAACAAATTTTGAAAGATTAAGTAAGGAAAAAGGACCTTGATAGAAAAAAACTAGAAGAAATAATAATAGGAAAAAAGGAGAAAGAGAAAAATATAAGAAGAAGAAGAAGAAATAATAATAATAAAAAGAAGAAAGAAGAAAGAAGAAGAAATAATAATAATAAGAAGAAGAAAGAAGAAGAAGAAGAAGAAGAAAGAAGAAAAAGAAAATAATAATAAGAAATAAATAATAAGAAGAAAGAAGAAAGAAGAAATAATAATAAGAAGAAGAAAGAAGAAAGAAAATAATAATAAGAAGAAGAAGAAAGAAGAAAGAAGAATAATAATAAGAAGAAGAAGAAAGAAGAAATAATAATAAGAAGAGAAGAAGAAAGAAAGAATAATAATAAGAAAAGAAAGAAGAAAGAAGAAAGAATAATAATAAAAGAAGAAAGAAGAAATAATAATATAAGAAGAAAGAAGAAATAATAATAATAAGAAGAAGAAGAAATAATATAAGAAGAAGAAGAAGAAGAAATAATATAAGAAGAAGAAGAAAAATAATAATAAGAAGAAGAAGAATAATAATAATAAGAAGAAGAAATAATAAATAAGAAGAAATAGATATAAGAAGAAATAATAATGAGAAGAAATAATAATAAGAAGAAGAAGAAATAATATATAAGAGAAAAGAAATAATAATAAGAAGAATAGAAAAGAAAGAAGAAATAGAAAGAGAAATAGAAAGAAGAAATAATAATAAGAAGAAGAGAAGAAAGAAGAAATAATAATAAGAAGAAGAAGAAAGAAGAAATAATAATAATAAAAGAGAAAGAAGAAATAATAATAAGAAGAAAGAAAGAAATAATAATAAGAAGAAGATGAAAGAAAGAAGAAGAAATAAGAAGAAGAAGAAGAAGAAGAAAGAATAAGAAGAAGAAGAAGAAAAAAAATAGAAGAAGAAGAAAGAAGAAAGAAGAATAAGAAGGAGAAGAAAGAAGAAAGAAGAAATAATAATAAAGAAGAAGAAGAAGAAGAAGAAGAAATAATAATAAGAAGAAGAAGATAATAATAAGAAATAAAATAAACAAGAAGAGAAGAAACAATAACCAGGAGAAAGAGAGTAATGGCCACATCAGCACACAAGGTTCAAAATGAAATATTCACATCACATGACAACGAAGAAACGCTGTGTTGTTCTCATAAACAAGTTGAAAATCAAATGCTTATTGATGTATGTTCAATGTTATACACATCGTTTTAGTATTTTTTTTCCTTCGTCTACGACCAGAACTAATAAAGATTTTTATTTCTATTTTCTATTTATTAAAACTTGGTTAATTTACTGTGCTTGTTCATTTAGACAAACATCATACTGCCAATGACCGAAAGGTCGCTGTTTTTATCCTGTTTGTTTAACGCTCCAATTATATTACATAATTGAAATCAATATTGTATATGTTAAGGCCACAGTTATAAAGCCGGGTTCAACACAAAAATACTTCAACTCATCTTGTTCGCCGTGTTATTTATTGACTGTCCACCAGTCAGTTGGAAATTAGGTAATAATTGTTGGACCTAGAAAGGTTACATGGCGTCATTGGCTTTAAAATAGTATACTAAATCTAACACTATGTATATACACAGTAACGCTTAATATTGTAGTATATTACTTATATCTATCTTTGACACAAAAAAGCTCATCTCTATAATAATAATATGAAACAGTTAATTATATAATAAGCGAATGCAGCGAACTAGCGCAAAGAGAGTAAAAGACTAGGCCCGACTGGGTGGGAAAGGTGATCCACTGGATATTGTGCAAGATATTTAAAATTTCACATACAACTAAATGGTATATGCACAAACATGAATCTGTCTTGAAGAATCTGACGCATAAGATTCTTTGGGACTTTAAGATACAGACGGATCAAATAATCCCAGTCAGGAGACCAGACCTAGTTTTAATTAACAGAAATACTTGGACTTTACCAGAGAACTGAGAAAACTGGGAAACATGAAGGTAAAGGTCGTACCAATTATAATTGGTGCCCTTGGAACGGTCTCCAAGGGTCTGGAAAAGAGTCTGGGTGAACGGGAAATTAGAGGAAGAATCGAGCCATCCACACTACGGCATTGTTAAGATCAGCTTGAATACTCAGAAGAGTCTGGAGACCTAAGAAGACTTGTCACTCAGCCTCCAGTGAACCACCGGCTAAGGCGAGTGGGAAAGAACTCTAATGGGACGAAATAATAATAATAATAATAATAATGGTAAATGTCGTACTTATCATAATCGGTACCCTTGCAACGGTTCGCAAAGGTTTGGAAAAGTGTTTGGGTGAATTGGAAATCAGAGGAAGAATCGCGACAATCCAAACAACAGCATTGTCAAGATCGATTACAATACTCAGAAAAGTCCTGGAGACCTGAGGAGACTTACAAAGGTGAGCGTGAAGAACTTTCATGGTAATATAATAATAATAACAATAACAATAATAATAATAACGGTTGTTAAGGGTTAAAATGTAAACATGCCTACTAATTGATACGTTAGCGACAACAGATAATAACATATGTATCAGAGAGTAAAATACCTGTAAATTGAAATTGAAAAAAGATGTTGCACCTTAAAAAAACAACCACTGTGTCAGCTCTGAGTACTACTATCAAGAAAGGGGCAGATAAACACATTAACAAGATATCTGGTAGATCCAGCCAATATGAAATATTAAAAATTGCATTTTGCGGAACTGATTATCTACTTAGGAGCATACTATCAATGTGAGTGAAAATTAACATACAAAAGAGACACCCCATGAAAATATAAAATAAAAAGATAAAAAATAAGCAAAAAACATTGATATATAAAATTCATATAATCACTTATTTCCTTACCCTAGGACTTGGGTAGATGATCGTGAATGCCCACAAAAAAGAAAATGATGTCAATATGGATGCGATTAGTAAAAAGAGAATATATATTCACATTAACTTTTCTTTACATTTTTTTCAAATTGACAATCTTGTTTAAATTCTTTCACTTACTGTTAAGAAGAATTTCATGTTTAAGGGAGGGGGGATCTTAAATCTCCCAGTTGTAGGCAAATTGTTCGGACGAAAGAAGACAAACACACTGGAAATTTAATACATGTATTGACAAATAATACAAGAATTTGTTGCAAATTTTATTGGCATTTGCTACTAGACTTCTGTGAGGTGAAATACTGTTCGTTGGAGAAGTGACACTAACAAGGGTATTCTGGTCGCTGGTTGTAGAGTTCTGTAGAGACGCGTCCGTTTTGTCGGTTCTCGTCCGATAACTAAAAGTAGGGGATGCTATTTTAGAAGCTTCTCGCCTGGGTAACTGTTCCTTTAAATGACGGTGGATGGGGCCCTCTTCAAGATGACTATTTAGGGCCTCAGCCTTCTGATAAGTTTGCTGTCGAAACGGCCTTCAGAAAGTATGCTGTTAAAAACGCCTCCGTCCAGGTCGACGGCCTACAGACAAGTTCAGCCTTTTTGGGGGGCAAGGTGGTGAAAGCGCTTATTTTTGCGTGTCTCCTCGATAGCTGCTCCCTGATAAGTCATGGGGTTTGGATTTGGCGCCAACCTTCTCTTGGCGATTCGCCCTCTAGCGGCAGGGGAAGATAATTCTCAATCAGATTTCCGATACTGTAAACAGAGTGATTACAATCAAGTCACCCTGAAAGCACCGGTTCCAGCTAGATCACCGTAGTTGATGAGCAATGAGTTCTAATACTTAATTGAGTGACCACTTAAGCAACAGCAAGTACTGTAAGAAACCCTGAATCCTTTGTTTATCAAAATGACTTGATTCGCTATTAAGGAACCGTAAAACCAAACAAACACATAACAGTGAGATTTTCTTATTTAAATGTAAGAAAAATGTAAAGTTGTCAGAGTGGTCTATAGTCGGTATCAGTCGTACAGTGAGCGAGTCTATCCCTTTTCGCTAGCGCCAGAAGATGTTTTTGTTGAGGTGGAACGCAACACGTACTGTCAGCTGCCCACTTTACCACAGAGATCAAATTACCTAATATGTGCTACTCATATCGCTGAGTTAGTGTGGGCTGTTATTAAAATCGGAACCTTTCGATTCGTTCTTCCAACTGAACGAAGCTAGATAAATAAATATAATTGATTTAGAGAAAACTTTATCGTAACTATTTATTTACTTTATCAATTTATTTCATTTTCTTGTCCGCTGCTTCTGGACGGTATTTGTGGTATGGATATCTGTAAGCATAATAATATACCGTTTTATGGGATATATCATCTTCACAAACTAAGATTCAAATAAGGTAAAAGCCACAATAATTATTTCGCTTTTTCATACTTTTGAAACAGTGGATTAAGAATTTGTCCCTGGAAATGTTTTGCTATCTTTATAATCTTTCATTGTTAATTGTTTTTGTTGTTATCATTTCGTCCTTTGAAGAGTTAGAATAACAAGTTCTGTCTATTTGGTGATTGTTTGGCAAAGTTTCAGGCAAAAAAGATACGTAAACAGATTGTCGTTCTTGCGTTTATTGTTCATAAACAAATAAACAGAACGGTTATATATATATATATATATATTATATTAATATTATATATATATATATAGAGAGAGAGAGAGAGAGAGAGAGAGAGAAGTGGGAAAGAGAGGGGGAAAGAGAGAGAGAGGGGGAAGAGAGAGAGAGAGGGGGGGAAAGAGGAGAGAGAGGGGGAAAAGAGAGGAGGGGGGGAAAGAGAGAGAGGGGGGAAGAGAGAGAGGGGGGAAAGGAGAGGAAGAGAGAGAGAGAGTGAGAGAGAGAGAGGGGGGAAGAGAGAGAGAGGGGAGAGAGAGAGGGAAAGAGAGGAGAGAGGGAAGAGAGGGGGAAGAGAGAGAGAGAGGGGAGAGAGAGAGGGAGAGAGGAAATAGAGGGGGAGGGGAAATAGGGGGAGGGAGAGGGGGAAGAGAGAGAGGAAAGAGAGAGAGGGGGAAGAGAGAGGGAAGAGAGAGAGGGAAAGAGAGAGAGGGAAAGAGAGGAGAGAGAGAGGGAAAGAGAGAGAGAGAGAGAGGGAAAGAGAGAGAGAGAGAGAGGGAAGAGAGAGAGAGAGAGAGAGAGAGAGAGAGAGAGAGGAAAGAGAGAGAGAGAGAGAGGGAAAGAGAGAGAGAGGGAAAGGAAAGAGAGAGAGAGGGAAAGAGAGAGAGAGGGAAAGAGAGAGAGAGGGGAAAGAGGAGAGAGGAGAAGAAGGAGGGAGGGAAAGATGAGGAGGGGAGGGAAAGATAGAGAGGGGGATGGAAATATAGAGAGGGGGATGGAAATATAGAGGGGGATGAAATATAGAGGGGGATGGAATATATATATAGAGAGAGAGAGATGGAGAGAGATGGAGAGAATGGAGAAGAGAGAGATGGAGAGAGATGGAGAGATGGAGAGAGATGGAGAGATGGAGAGAGATGGAGAGAGGATGAGAGATGGAGAGATGGAGAGAGAGATGGAGAGATAGAGTAGAATAGGACCTGAAAACCTTAAATTATTGTTAAAATTGTTTTATTTACTGCCCTTCATCATACTATCATTTTCTAACATAAATAAAACCGCATTGTTTTGTTTGTTTTTCTCTTCATCATCGTTAAGAAATATTCAAGTTATCTTATTTAACTACGATTTCTTAAACTATTTTTAATGTAATTCCTGTTATTATAATGTTTATTTCAAACTGTTTTTCTACATATCGTGTTGTGTACATGACGATTTGGATAAAATTTAAGAATTAAAAAAATATTCTATGCCTGAAAAACTTTTACCCGGAAAACATTTTGTCACTAAAAAGGTTAGTTGTTGAGAAATCTATTTGTTTATATATTATTATCAATATTTGTTATGAAATTATCAAATGCGAGCACCTGTGTGTGCGTGTCGTAGAAGACACGACATGTGGAATTCTGAATACGATGAGTTTTGATATTTTTTAAAGAATTCATGTTTATGTAATGACTTCCATAAAATTAAAACGGAATTCTCATGCTCTTCGAAAATCTCCTGGGATGTGTATTTTTGGTAACAAAAATATATAGCCGCTCATATCAAAGAAAAAAAAAGATCTTATTCTTTTAAAAATAGGAGAAATTATAGAAAATGATTTTTTACTTTTAAGTGATTGTATCCTATTTGATTCGGGAAATTGACTATTTTTTTTTGGGGGGGAGGGTGAAATATATGGATAATGTATAAAAGATCAATGAAAGACATTCGAAAAATACTGTTTTACACGTACACAAACATACACATTTACGAAGCACGCTCGTTCCCTAGTCTCATTCATAGTCCATTCCTGTTGTGGACTCTCAGTTTATATATATATTATATATATATATATATAATATATATATCTTATATTATGGAGATTGTGTGCTTTTCTGTCTGTAACGAGAATTATTACTTCATATCACTATTCCCTTAGTTATTGACATCATATTTCCCCATGATTCGTTTTTTTATTTAAACCTCAATTATTAATTAAATTGTTTTATACATAATTAATACTGTTACCATGTCTAATACTGACAACATGCAATTATATTTATATAACAAAAATAGTGGTTTACAGTGTGAATGGGAAAGGCTAATTTGCATATTGATATTAAAAAAATGTGATTTATTATATGTGCTTAGTATATTGATTTCTAACTGTTTGGTTTTATTTTAATGAAATAATCAAAACTCCTTCTTCAATGACTCTAATGAAATCCCTGAGAAGAAAAAAAATATCAGTAATTTTATTCTTTACTTTCCTTTTTAACTAAAATACTTAAATGAAAAAAATAACAATAAAAGACGAGATTGATGGAAGAGTAAGTTTCAGTTGTTACTATTTTTTATTATACTCCTCTGTTTCAAATTCTTTTTATCGGTATTCTTATTTAGTTTCATTAGGCCTTTCTAATTTAATATGATATTTTAATTACATTAACACTTAAATACTTGCACCCAGAGGGTGGCATATATTTGCTGTTAAGTAAAGTAAAGTCAGGTGGACTAAAGTCGGTATCAGCCAGTCAGCGAGGGAGTCTATCCCTTTTCAATAGCGCTAGAACCAAGGAAAGAAATTGTTTTTAGCATCTCGAGTGGAGCGCTCACCCTACCATACAGCTCCTGTCTTTACCCGAACAGATCCTGTGCT
>CM042137.1:131377698-131384173 GCA_023376005.1 Doryteuthis pealeii | reverse complement strand
CCGAAAAAACGTTTACCACGTCACAAAACATACACTTACGAAAGCACGTTCAGTTGCCCCCTAGTCTCATTCATATAGTCCATTCCGTGTGAACTCTTCAGTTTATAAATACTATATATTATCTAGCAATATATGCCACCTCCGGGTGCAATACTTTAATTTAATGCTAATTAAAGTTATATCAAACTTAGACAAAGCTAATTGAAACTAAAATAAGAATGCAGATAAATATGATTGGAAACAGACGGTGTGCATAATCAAAAATAGAACAACTGAACTTATCTTCTATCACTCTCGTCTTTCATTGCTTGCTAAATTTTTTCCTAACTTTAATAACTCTTAGTTAAAATAGGAAGTTTAAAGAAAATTAAACAGGAATTATTTCTCTCGTTAATCGATTTCTTTTAAGATATTGAAGAGATTTTTTATCAAATTCCATTAAGATAAAAACCATACAATTAAAAATCAATAAATTACGCCACATATTTATTAAATCAAATTTTAATTTCAATATGCAAATTAGCTTCCTGTTCAACACTGCTAAATGCAATTTTAGTGTTATAGTATAATACATTGCATATTATCATTTGTAATATTGATTAACAGTTTATAATGTAAACAGTTTATTAGAAATTGAGGTTTTAAATAAAAATAATAATCATGAGAGAATATTGACGTACAATAACAAAGGGATTGTATTAAAGTAGTGTACTTAGTTCGGTTACAGACAAAAAATAACAAATCTCCAATTACAATAAGCATACTAAGTAAGTAAAGTCAACGGGGCGGACTAAAGTCGGTATCACGCCAGTCAGCGAGGGAGTCTATCCCCTTTTCAATAGCGCTAGACCAAGAGATTGTTTTTAATATCTGGGTGGAGCGCCACACCTACCATCAGCTCCTTTACCGCACAGATCCCGTGCTACTCATACGCTGAGTTGGCGCGGGGACCGGTAATCGAACTAGGAACCTTGTGGTTTCTAGCCGAACGCTCTACGACTAAAGCTCAGCTGCCAAAGCCAGTATAGTAACAGAATACATACTAGGGAGGAGGTAAAAAAAAAACAATATTAAAACAAAAATAAAGCAATATGAAGACTGTAATGGTAACAGAATATAATAGGAGGGAGGGGGTCGGGGAAAAAAGTCTCACCTTAATTACAACAGTTCCGGTGTTGTGGATGGTCTCCTTGGCGACCGGAATGAAAAACCAAGGAAAGATCTCTGCCTTTTTTAAAAAAAACTATGGCACATGCCGTAGCGGGGAGGAGGATGCCCATTGGCTGGCGATACTCGAAGCAAGTAGCACTGGCCAATGGGAAGCCACCACCTAGCCTTGGCCATGCCAAATAATCTCTTATAAAAGAATACTGACACAGATGCCATGTACAAAAAAGCGAAGCACACAATGAAGTAGCAGGATACTGCTGGGAGGCAAGCCGAAATTTTAACATTTTGACGGGTCACCTGTGCGACCTTTAACGTTGAGAGACCCGAAACTGTAATGATCACAGTAAAAACATTACTGATGATGCATCCCAGCGCATCTTAAAGATGTATTTTCCCAAGTATATATATATATATATATATATATATTATATATATTATTATATATATATATATATATATTAAATTATTTTAAAATGTATATTCAATTAATCCTGAGAGCCACCAGGTGTGAAACCTAGGTTGGTAGTTTTCTAAATCTTTAAATTTTCTCTTCTCTAGTGTATCGACCCACTTTTACTATTCTAACTTCAACAAACTCTTTTCGGCGTTTTTTTTTTTTTTTTTCTTTTTGTTTTGTTATTCCCTTCACCGCTAGCGCCAAATTTTTTTCAGACATTAACTATGATTTCTTCTTTTAATATTTCCCACAGATATCAATTATTGTACATTTCTTTATACAAAACCTGCACTCATTTTTTTTTTTTTTTTTGCGCCGTCACACCGTTATAGAAAATAAAAATACATATATTATTTATTAATTGATTATTATATAAGATTACACAGATGATTGTTTTTAATTCGTGCTGAATAAAAATAATATCAAGAAATAAAAAACACCAAGTAATTATCTATTAAAGCCAGATTTTTTAAAACCCAATATGCATATGATACACAGCGTATACTATGTAAACCTTTATTTCTTAGTCATATCTAACACGCATTGCAACTATCTTTCAAGGCCAGTTCGAAATTACAACATCTTTAACGTAGGAGGTTGTCATGTCAACAAGTAAACCAATGGATTCCGTGATCAAATGACCGTACATGTATCTACTATTCGACCAAGAAAGGCGAAGAGAAAACCGAAAGATAGACTGAACGTATCGCAGTTTGTCCGAGACAACAACTCTCATGTCTTTTAATTTTTTTTGTTTTTTTTCTTTTTTTTTTGGACAAGAAGCAAAGAGCAAATGTGCATTGGGACGATTTCTAAGGACAAACACAAGACGAAAATTCTCACATCTAGTTGATAGGATAAATGTCCTCTTGTCAGCAGGAAACAAGGAAGTTTTAATGAAGAATTAATAAGATGTTGTTTGTCCGTCACAATTTAGCAAAACATGCTTTAACATATACGTAAAAGGTGCGTAAACGCACACAACACCACACCACAATATATATATTAATAGTGGCGAATAAAGGTTAAAGTTATTCAGTAGACCAAAACGGAAAAAATTAAAATTGAACCACGAGGTATAAAGAATAGTTTTTAAACAGCACAAACGACGACATAACACTAGCACAGCAACAAACCGGCCCGCCTATGACGATTACTCTACTCTATCTACTCCTCCTCTATATATATGAGAGAAATATAATGAAATATCTATATAATAATAATATAATATACATATTAATATATCAATATATATACCTACCTATATATAATATATATAGAGAAGAGGAGAACGAGAGAGACGAGACGAGACTAGACAGACAGATAGACCGACGAGGATGAAAGAGATAAGAGAGAGGATAGATGAGAGAGACAGCGATAGAGAGAGAGGTCGAGTAGTTGTGTCTGTATGTAGAGCAGACAGAGAGTTGTGTGTGAGTGAGTATGTGAGAGAGAGAGAAGAGAGCATGTCGCGCGTACTGCGTGGGGTACCAAAAATGTGGCCAATTAAATCAATTACTAATACTACTATGAAAGATGCAAAAATGGCTTACTGGATAAAAAGAAAGTAGCAACGTGTGCGAACAAGAATTATACCAGCAAAATCATAAAAAAACCCATTAGTTTCACATCTTCACGGATTTTTTTTTCAATCATTTTTATATCTTTTTAATAGCATTAAAAACAAATTCTGAAAAGAGGAGAAGCTTAAAACTCATCACGGTTTGCAATCTCAGAGAATTGTAAAGTTTTTTATAAGACTTATATTTTGTAATTATAAAAAGTGCTATACAATATTCTAACATTGGTATCATCACCTTCTACGAACGTCAATATTTTAATATAACATGTGAAAAATACTTTACGAACGAGAAATCCTTTATCTTTATGTAAATACTTGTCACCAAATTAGCTACCTCCCCCAATTTATTATGGAATTTGTGTATTTTATTTTTCTGTTCTTTCTTTCTTCCCTTCTATACAAAAAAGAAAAGAGGACAAGGACAGAGAGAGAAGGAAAACAATCTAAAAGGACAAGTTTAGTGTTTTCCAATATATGAATTTTATTTTTTATTCTAGGCTGTCTTCTGTTCTATAACCGAATAAATAGATAATTTATATATAATATATATATAAAAAATTACTCTAGTGATTCGTTTAAGGAAAAGGCAATTAATATATATATATACATATAATAGCACAAGCTCATCCCAATATGTGACTCGTGCCTCTGTGTGATGGTGCGGTGAAACGGTCCCACACCGAACATACCTCGCCGAACCGAACCTGATCGTCTAATCCCGATGGATAACGGGATCTCTATGCTACGCTCAGCGCCGTAAAGTGTTTATAAACACTATTTAGACCCAGCGTTACGCCCAGTATGCCAACATTCAATCGCAACACAAACCCTCGTCAAAATATGTTGAATTTTATTCTTAGTTTGTTAAAACAGAAAATGTTCAACTGAGCAGCACTCCTTCCAACCCTGGCAATTGAATTCTAAAAAAGTGTCAACGCCACGCGAAAACCTGTTTTTAACATCCACTCTGCACATTTGTTGGCTCCAGCATTAGCCAATCCTGTGCACAGAAACCATTGTTCAAAACTCTATATGAGCTAGTTTAGCTGCTAAACTAGGAGTTGATTGTCCCTAGTGGGGTCTAACTGGCAAGGTGGGTATTATGTTGAAAAAGTGAAAACCTTCCAAATATATATATATATATATATATATATATATATATATATGGAAATACGGTGAGGAAATTAATCCGACAATATGAGAAGAAAATATTTTTAAAATATAACAAACACAGGATTTTATGATCAGGGGAAACAATTTTATGTGTCAATACTTAAGCATTTCAGTATATTGTACCATCTTCAGGACACTATACACTTAACATCTTTCATTTTGTCCCTCACATAAACATTACTTAACAGTGTCCTGAAGATGGTACAATATACCGAAATGCTTAAGTATTGACTCATAAAATTGTTTCCCCCCAATCATAACATCCTGTATTTGTTATATTTTTTAAATATTTTCTTCTCATTATATATATATATATATATATATATATATAGCGGCACATGTAGACTTTGCTTTTGCGAAAAATAAATAAATTTCTGATTAAACTATTCTTTAATACCCAATTTTAATTTTCTGCTTTGTCTATTATTTCTAATAACCTTTATTCCAAATACACACACACATTAATTATTTGTGTGTGTGTATGTAAGAGAAAGAGATATGAGTGTGAGAGAGAGAGGGGGATATATAGAAAGATAGAGAGAGAAAAAAGATAATATATATGAAGATTTTACCGGTCTTTGAGCTGAGTACTAATTGAGATATTCTTCGTATTTTTTCTTAGGTTAAAATATCATGCAACATTTTTTCATTTTTGAGCCAACGTAATCATTTTATACATTTTAATTGACTAGTTTATTACATAATTTATTTTCTTTTTTTTTGTTCGTAAACTTTATTTTCTATCAAATGTGTAATGGTAAACATATCCAAACTTACATGGAGTTGAATTTACCCGCCAAATTCTTTTAATCATTAATAAAGATTGAACAAAACGCTGAATAAATTTTATTCAGAGAAACGATATAAAACTGGACAAATTTTCTTTAACAATTATTTACACATTGTGATTACAAGACCATTAATTAATTTGATAATTAATTTTATTTCGACTAATTAGAGAATATATCCCTAAACATGTATGGAGTTTCAGTTTATCGATAACCCTGCTAATCTGCGCACACACACACACACTATATATATATATATGAGAAGTAAACAAACAAACAATGTGTTTTGATATGGCTTTTTTAGACGACAAGATTTGGGAGAATATGTGCTTAATTGAAGTCGTACCCAATTTTTGAAAATTGATTAATTAATAATTAATGAATTAGGCGAGCATAACTATTCAAATTTAAGGCTAAACAAATCGAGAAAATCAATCTGTATGCCTAATAGGACGAAATGTACATACAGAGATTGATTTTTCTCGATTTGTTTGGCCTTACATTTGAATAGGTATGCCCGCCTAATTCATTAATTATTAATTAATTAGTTTTCAAAAAATAGATAAGACTTCAATTAAGCACATATTCTCCCAATATATATATATATATATATATATATATATATATATATATATATATATTAGAGCTTTAAAAGGTATTTTGTTCATTATCACTTAAATGAAAAAATAAATAAATAAAGGGATAAGAGAAAAAAATGGAAACAAGCTGACTAGTTTCGCTTCTCGCTCAATAGAACTAAATATCGAGGAGAACCAAATTAACAAAGAATGATTAAGACACACACACACACATATCTTATTATAATGGAGATTGTGTGTTTTTCTGTCTGTAACCGAAACTAAATCACTACTCAAGTCATAATTCCCTTAGTAATTGACGTCACATTCACCATGAATTTATCCTTATTTTAACCTCAATTATTGATAAAATTGTTTTACATTATTTATACTGTTGACCATATCTACATACTAATAACAGGCAATTGTATTTATATATACAACAAAATAGCGGTTTACAGTGTGAACGGGAAGGCTAATTTGCATATTCATATTAAAAATGTAATTTTAATAAATATATGCTTAGTATTATTGGTTTTTAACTGTTTGGCTTTATTTTAATGAATATAAGCAAAAATCTCTTCAATCAATCTTAAATGAAATCCATTAACAAGAAAAGATAAGTGTCATTTTATTCTTTACTTATTTTAACTAAATACTTAAATTAGAAAAAATAACAATGAAAGACGAGAGTGATGGAAGAGTAAATTTCAGTTGTTCTATTTTT
>CM042137.1:131357698-131372698 GCA_023376005.1 Doryteuthis pealeii | reverse complement strand
AATCTTCTGATGGAAATTTAAAAGTTCGGCAAAGATCGTCAAATTCCGTTAAATCCCGTATTGTTGTTGCGTCTTGCGGGAATTTTTGAAAATCATTTAAGATATGTTTCTTTTCTTTTTTAATACTATAAAAAATAAGGCCTCACTCAGACATATTGAAATAAAGATTTTTTTTAATAGTGTGTTTGAAGCATTAATCATAAAATGTAATAAGATATTTTTTGAAGGCAAAATAATGCAATTTATGTTGGAAAAACATTATATATATATATATATATATATATATATATATATATTGGTTGAATGCGAAAGACATTTCATATCTGATGAGTTTCTTTTCGACCTCTTCCAGTTGTTTGGCCAGCTTTTTATGCCGATGGAATTTGGTGAATGAATCCACCGAAGTTTCTTTCACGAGTACTTTCGGCACTACTTAGTGCCATCGTCTGTTATCGAGTAGTGAGATGTTTTCGTGGTTCTTTTTAAACAGTGTAGCTACAAGAGTAGTAGAAGGGACTCACAGAATTATAAGAAATGTTATGGAGAATGGGGGAGAGGGAGAATTGGTGGGATTATTGAAAAAGATCGAAAAGGTACTCGTCAGATGTGAAATGTCTGTCGCGTTCAACCAAACAGGTATAAAGGAAAAATGCAGCCAATGTATACTATATATACCTTTATACTAAATCGGCTCTACTAACGTATTAAGCACTTTATATTTTTTATAACCCTGACTTATTCGGTTAATTATTGGTTAATATTTGTATCGACCGTCGATATTGCGATTAATTCGATATTCTATTTCCCGGTAAGTCCTCGCCAAAGGTTACAAAACGAGCGCTTTCGGCAATACAATTTGCCATCCTCAGGTAGGAAACGAGGGTATGGTTTCGTGTCTCGTTTTAAACGAGAACGAGTAGTAGCAAGGAATTAGAAGTGGGAGGTAATAACCATTGGTAGTGGGAGGTTGACACCAGAAAGATGGCCCGAAAATTGGAACGGATCAACGAAAAACTTGTCCGACAGGAATTGTCTGTACAGTTCAACAAAACTTGTGTATATATATATATATATATATATATATATATATATATATATATATATATATAATATCTATGCTACACTATATAAATATAAGGTGTAATACACACACATAAATACATTATACTTTATGCGATACTATATAAATATAAGATGTAATACACACACACATCTGTGTTTGAATAGTCTATATCTTTTCAGTGCATATACCGTAATTGCGTATATGGGTTAGAATATATGTACACTGTGACACACATGTCCCCTGGTTCAAGAACGTAGTTTAGATATATACATACTCAACCCCCACACACATACACACCAAGTCACCAATGTATATATATACTGTGGGGTTTTATGTATTATAGTACAAAGGAACTCGTGTTTAGCGCGAGCAATCGACTCTTTGCAGCCGTTCCTTGTAAGGGAAGACTGATTTTACTGAGGACGTCCTGAATGAATAAGCTTGTCTTCAGAGAGAATCGTGATTATCCACATGCCGGTCATTATTGACGAAACAGCAATGTCCTGTTTAGATGACATGTAATCCCAGCGGGTAAAGGTTGACGGCGCTGTTATTAGGTCAAATGGAACTATTTTATGTCAGATTAAAAAGGAGATCGTCAATTCGTGTCTAAGCAGCGTGTCAAATCATCTACTGCACACGGGAACAGATTTGAATGGAATTGGGAGAAACAAATACGTTGAGGATACCCAATGTAAGAAAAAGGTTACAAATTAGAGGAGTTCCCACGGTGTAGTGGTTGGTTGGATTTTACGGTATGTCAAATTTGGAGTTTTGAGGAATTATTAGCAGAGTGGTCATTATCAGTGATATAGCTGTTATATATATAAAAAAATATATATTAGTTTATACTAGCGGGACCTGTGGATATACCACAGTATGATAATTCAAATATTACAACGTTTGATATGTTCACTTAACAGCTATTGCAAAATAGTTCAATATATAAAAAGTATAATAATCTTGATGTAACTAACTATTTCTTAAAAGGGATACGTGGTGTGTGAAATATATACATTAATTTACCGACAAAAAAAGTGACAAAAATATAACTCGAAAATATATTAATTGGGCAAGGAAATTCGCCTGATACTGGTTCGTTAAGACAGTGTAAATTAGGGCAGAATGCCGGGACGACATGAGATCAAAATTACCAAAATATATTCCGTAATACATAATTTCAATATTACAAGTAAAAACATGTAACTTTTTTTTTTTTTTTAGTTTTACGTTGGGCATGTAAGCATGTAAGCGACGCAAGATCATTGGAATGTTTCATTTTAAAAATTGGGCGAAATAATTTGGGACAAATGAGAAATCTGCGATTAAGTGACACCAGATAATCTGGATTCATATTTTTGCATTGCATCTTGAACAATTTGGTTGGACGGCCTTATTTTTTGTTGCAGGATAGATAATAACGGACGGAAGATTTTGGAACACGCGTAAAATATTATATTAAAGTAAAAACATGTTACTGCTTTATTAGTAAAATAAAATCTATTTTATCCATTTGGCATTTTCTTTCCTTGATCCATATTTAGATAAAGATTACATGTCCCACGAATACTCTAAAGTATGAAACCCAGTGTAAAAAAATCCCATGTAATATATATGTGTGTGTGTGTGTGTGTGTGTGTGTGTGTGTGTGTGTGTGTGTGTTGAAAATAGAAGCGATCCGACGGTATGTTGAAAGGAAAAATCGACAAAGGAAAGAAAATGCTGAATGGATAAAATAAATTTTATTTTACTAACACGTGTTTCGGCAGGAGCATATTTCGAACATCTCAAAAATTCTCTGTATTTTAACCGCTTTGATTTTAAACAAAAAAATTTACTCTGACGAAAGGCGTTATTCCTTGTATACTAAAAGATTCTGTAGTTTTCTATTATCATTATTTTATATCTAAAATAATAATAAATACAATACATGTTTACATGAATAAACTCCTAGATAAAACACGTGTTAGTAAAATAAAATCTATTTCATCCATTCAGCATTTTCTTTTTTCTTTCCTTTCAACATATATATATATAAGTAAAGAAATAACAAAAGACTTAGAGATTTAGCATTATAGTCTATTTCAGGGAGTTTAGACAAAGTGTCACTCTCCCGACTCATCAGATGCGAATGATGAATTCTTTATTACTTTAAAGGCAATTGAAAACAGATTTTTTATTTTTTTTATTTTATAGTCCTGTGATTTGAATTCATATCACAGGACTATAATTTTTTTAAAAATCTGTTTTCAAATGCCTTTAAAGTAATAAAGAATTCATCATTCGCATCTGATGAGTCGGGAGAGTTTGACACGTTGTCTAAGCTCCCTGAAATTGACTATAATGCTAAATCTCTAAGTCTTTTGTTATTTCTTTACTTATATATTTGCTCTGTGATTAACATTAAGAGCACACATTGAGCTCTCAAACTTCGACAGGTTTTTTTAAATAAATGGTATGGTTTCGTGTCTCGTTTTAAACGAGAACGAGTAGTAGCAAGGAATTAGAAGTGGGAGGTAATAACCATTGGTAGTGGGAGGTTGACACCAGAAATATGGCCCGAAAATTGGAACGGATCAACGAAAAACTTGTCAGACAGGAATTGTCTGTACAGTTCTAAAAAACTTGTATAATTTATTATACATAATTATTGTATTTATATTATAATATATATTATATAAATTATATATTGTATTTATCATATAAAAAATTTCTTCACTGGACTTTTGGATTATATATATATATATATATATTATATATATATATATATATATATATATTTGCGTATGTATACAGACTGAAGAACGAAATGTTAACACTCTTATGATAGTACGATGGTGCACAATCGTTAACGCCCACCCAGCGAATAAACCGCAAACACTGATGCACACAGATAAATGCACAAGTATGTTAGTGTCTTTACATCAGTAAGTACATTCACATAGTCTCAATAAATAAACATACGCGTACTGAATATAACAGACACATTTCGAAGTAGACTGAGTTGAATCTTCACATAACTGGAACAATGGCTCCAATTGATAAAAACCAGAAACAATTTCCGTATAATCAAATACTCACACACAACGCTGTAAATTAAGATATCTATAAGACTAAGCTGACTGTGTTAATTTGACGCGAAAGTTATCTACGCCTTATTCTGTACAGAGTTAGGAAAATCTTAGAACTATACTTAGGGTGTCCTCAGATTCTTATGACTTGTACAGTCAATCAAATGTCACGTATTATTTAGCCCCACCCCCCCCCCAACGCTGCCTGGGTGTGACAAAAGGTCAATTTTTAAGTAGAGTAAACTGGTTTGAATTCAGAGCTTCCCTTCTACTTAACTAGTTGCTATACCAAGACTAAAGAAGTCCAAGACTAACGAAATTAAATAAGAATGCATATAAAAAGATTATACTTATTTAATTATATCTAATTGGTTTCTATATAAAAAATTCATAGGATTGGTTTTAATACATCGGAGAATAAAACAATAATATTGGTAGAATAAATTGTTATTCTGTGTTACTTGCCAGGATTGAACTGCAGTCTGGAAATGACCAGATTGTTAAATATTGGACAGTTCAAATAGCTTAAACTAAATTTAAGCTGTTATTTTCATTGGAGAACCTTCATGGTTAGGCTTGCACATTGCTAAACCAATTGTTGAAAACTTACTTCAATATATTGGAGATAAATAACACCAAGTAATTATTTATTAACCTGGTTTTGTTAAAACCAGTATCAAATTAACAACACCATATATTATGTAAACCTTTATTTCTTATTGATATATAAAACACATTGCAAAATTTTAAATGCACTAATATCATGGGCTGTTTTGAGAGAAATCTAGCTTAGATTTTCATAGAGACATCGTTAATAAATAAGATTTATTCTATGAATTAATATTAATGATTTTCACAATAAATTAAATATTCATTAAACTTAGACAATTCCTGAGGGTATTGTGACGTAGTTTCGGTTACAGACGGGAATACACCGAATCTCATTATAATAAGATAATCATTACTATTCGGGTATAAAATTTATTCTAGATGTTATGACTGCTAAAAGTACCTAGGATCTGGCAATGTTGAGGTATTGTTTTAAACTAGGCCTCAAAGCCGATAGAGATGCTTGTCAACATTTGAAAGTGAAAAAAAAATGAAAGAATATCGAAAACTTACTGCCTAAATGGATGTGAACTCTTTAAAAGGTGTAACTTATCCACGGAAATAATTATCAGAGACATACTAAACCACCGAAAAATCTTTATAAGAGCCAGAATTATTAAAAGATACCATACAATATCGTCCATAGATGAGTTCATTCTATACCAATGTATTTTAATAAAAAGTTAATTTTCTTCTAAATCAAAAATGCGCCTGTCGGTTGAGGTTGTAGAATACACGACTGCATCTCTGAAATGTTTATCAGAATGTAGAGACATACAAGACCACCGAAAACCTTTCTAAGATATTTAATTATTAGAAGATACCATACAATATCATCCATAGATGAGTACAATCTTTACCAATTTATTTTAATAAAAGTTAATTTTCATCTAAACCAAAAAAGTCTTTTAAACGGAAAAGTATGTAATAAAAATGGATATTACTAGATATTGATTATTATCAAATTCTACATCAATACTCTGTCACTAAAAATAAAATTGCACTTTCCCTCTAAGCAAAACTAAAATTTTATAAGTATATATAAGGAGTGTACTTATTTTTTGACTGCCACACCTTTTTGGTACTGAATTCCAATACTATAAATTTATACCTATTTATATGTAAGTAAAAAGTAAAATTACTGAATTTCAATACTATAAATTATAACTGAACGCCTGAGTAAAAGGTAAAATTACGCTGAAGTATTAAATTTTTATATGTATAGCGCGATTGTCGGTATCAGCAGCGAGGGCGTCAACGCTAAACCGGAGATAATTTTTGCTGGAAGGTTTACCGTCAGCTCTCAGTTGCTTTACCGCATAGATCAGTTTACCACGGTTGGCGCTGGTTAGTATCGAACCCGGAACTTTGCAAATCCTGGACGAATGCTCTACCGACTGAACTAAACCGATCCATTATTTTATGTAATACGGTAATAATCAGCTTAAGAATACACCGAATCTAATGACATGAATCCCATGAATATTGACTTAAAGGGGAAAATACTTTTGATACGCCAGAATAATAAAAAAAACTATTACCCTGTTATCAAAATGTGTACAAGTATTGAATCATGGACACAAAAAACGCTCATACAACATTGACAATTTTTTAACATATATAAAAGCAATTTGAATATATCTTTTAATAAACTAGTAGACACCTATACACGCGCATACAGAGAGAGAGAGAGAGGGGGGAGTCGTGTGCGTGTGAGAGAGAGAGACACACATACAGAAACACACAGATGTGAATAGAGATACAGGTAAAGAGAGTTAGAGATATTGCGTAGGTGTTAGAAAAGAGATAGAAGGTAAAGAGAGATAGAGAGTAAAGAGAGATAGAGGTAAAGAGAGATGGAGGTAAAGAGAGATGGAGGTAAAGAGAGATAAAGAGAGATGGAGGTAAAGAGAGATATGTGCGTGTGTATGCGTGAGAGAAAGAGAGGGAGAGATGTAAAGAGAGATAGAGATGTGTGTGTATACGTGAGAGAGAAAGAGAGACGGGGTAAATAGAGAGAGGTAGAGATAGATGGAAGTTGTGCGTATATGTGTGAGAGAGAGGTAAATAGAGATAGAGAGAGTGAGATGAATTTGAGGCGTGTGTGTGTGAGAGAGAGAGAGAGAGAGAGAGAGAGAGAGAGAGAGAGAGAGAGAGAGAGAGAGAGAGAGAGAGAGAGAGAGAGAGAGAGAGAGAGAGAGAGAGAGAGAGAGAGAGAGAGAAGTTGATCCATCATAATTCTCTGGCTGTTTTGTAGTCGACCAATCAGCAGGTTTGCTATCAATTTCAATCTATTTTTCAATGGAATCGCAAATCGTTTTTATTTAAACTGCTTTTATCGCCCCGGGATTTTCTCACCCTGGTCAGGAAAGTGGGTAGGGGGGGGGTCTTGCATTATGGGTCTGTGCTTCGACAGTACAAAGACATTAATCTAATGTCGATAAAAAAAAGAATTATTTCGAAAGAAATAATGAGACAACACACACAAATGTAAATAGTTATTTACTAAGCTTTGCATAGGTGCGGCACAAGGCTGGATTTATGAGGCATCCATGGAGATTCTGTATAATATTAGAATGTGGAAAAACCCGACATTTTAGTTATGTGTTGTGAAATAGTGCAAATTTACAAGAATTTGGGGTGACGTGTGAAAGGTTGACTGTTAGCTTCTGATTGGTCGGGGAGTGCCAATACAGCAAAGATGAAAGGAAGATAGGGAGAGAGAAGAGACGCATCGCTATAGCTGTGTGTCCGTTCGAGGACTTTTACTGGGGATAAAATAAATGAGCTCTAACAAAATAAAATAAAACAAGAACGTATTGTGTTCGTTATTAAAACCTAATGTAATATGCTAGACGATTTATTAACCCACTGTTCGCTTGTAACAGCAATCCCTGATAATATTGATCCATTTAATTATCAAAGATTCTAATTAGCATTTAATTTAATTGTATCGAATATTTAGTGAAAATGAACATGCTTAAAGGAAAATGCTGACCCTCACACACATTTATCGTTCACATGAAAACTGGACTATACATTGCTTTATTCTTTAATTTAAGGGTAATTTTCAGATAAAATTATCGATTTTGTAGAGTTACAGTTACTTTTATATCTACAGACATAACGAAAGATTTAGTTATAGTTAGCTAGCTATCCTATTATAAATATAATTACAACGTTTGATATTATTTCTCTGAATGTTTGAGATGAGGCTTGATGATTAGTATTATCTGCGTTATTTGGACTATTGCCTTCATCTTCATTGTTATCTGTACAACGTTTCGGCCGATGTGCCTTCCGGTCTTCTTCAGGTATTCGGGAGCCATCACGGAACTTTGAACCCAACCCTTTATTCAGTCCACGGGGGTATCCCGTTCTCATTCCGCTAACCATAGCTGGGGTAGAGGCGTTAAGTTGTGTTAATTATTATTCTATGTTACTGCTGCTCCTGACCAGGATTGCAATGCAGTGATAACGGTCACTTAGAACTGTCTTAACCTAATTCATATATCCACTAGGCCATGTGTCCAATTAGACTATTTGATGAGGACAATAGTCCGAATAACGCAGATAATACTAACGTTTGATACGTTTACTAGCTATTTCAAAATAGTTCGATATATAAAAAGTATGATAATATTGATTTAATTTATTCTCACTCTGTTTAGTTTTCTTTCTTTTCCTCTTTTCATTATGTTCGATTGAAACATTAGCGTTATCGCTTCCACACGTTCATCCTATCTATCTATCCCTCTTTTTCATTATTTCTAATATTTTTTCTGCGTCGCCTGTCCTTTTTCTTTCCTTCTTCATAATAAAATCAGAATAGTCCATTGTTTATCTGAGGTACGACACTCTAAGAAATAAGAATTCGGTGGATAAGCAACAGTAGATAATCCGGATTTACATTTTTGCATGTCATCTTGGACAATTTTTTTTCTTAATCAGAGCGTGTCGCAAGATGATGACGGTCGTACTTTTAAGGAACACGATTATTATATAGATTAGCCGCCACATAAAATGAACACATGACAACGATATTTCCTTAACCTGAAGAAGTCGGACGACACCATTTGGAAATCTGGTATTCTGATAGTTTTAGACAATCTAGGGTTAAAGGTTAGATCGCCAAACTTCTTAAACAACTTCCTGAACTTTAAATTTTGTAAAGGATCTACCCTTTCTGACCTTCAAATCCTGAGGAAGGTCTTTCACAAGGAAACATCCTGTTAGTAACCTTATTCAGCAGTTAGATCAACAGCGGAGGAAATGCCTAAATCCTGGAGTTAACTGCTTGCTGCACGACGTTTATCTTTGATATACTACAGATCAAAATACATCGACACAATTGAGTATCTATCATTTATAAATTAGATAAAATAATAGGCGATGAAAACTGGTTTAAAAGTTTTAAAACAAAAATAAAATGTGCTTTTTTTTGCCAAATGATTAAAATCTTCAATGACTCCATTATTAACACTGAAGAAATCGACCAATACAAATTTATTTTGGTCATTTATTCGACGATTATGGTCACCATTTTAGGTCTCCTATTGGGAATTCCAATGATATTAATAGAAAATTATGTAGTTCCAGTAGTAGAAAGTATGTTCTTTTGGTTGAAATTCTAGGTAGAACAAGAGTATACCCGTTGTAGTAGAGAATCCATTTGTTTTAAGGGCAATTAAAAACGGTCTTAGATGATATTTCTCTGAATTTCTGAGATGACGCTTGATAGTATTATTTGGATTATTCGGACTAAAGTCCTCATCTTTATTGTTATATGTACAACGTTTAGACCGATGTGCCCTCCGAACTTCTTCTGGTATTTCTTATCGGACTCGGGAATCTGCCTTTCTAACTCGAGAACCTTCTAGTCATAATTATGCCGGTTTTCATTGATAAATGCTTGCTGCTTATTTTGGGAAAGTCTATGAATAAAATTGGTGATTTTTCGAATATCTTATAACCATGATCATCCAACATGTTCTGATAAAAAAGAAATTGACATTTATCCCCTACTTGAAATGCTTAAAATGTTGTTGATGCCCTTGGAACGGTCCCCAAAGGCCAGTAAAATGTGCTGGAACTGGGGATCAAAAAAAGAATCGATACCATCCAGACCACAGCACTGTTAAAATCAGCCAGAATACTTAGGAAAGTTCTGGAGATCTGAGGGGATTCACTGTCACTCGCATTTCAGTGAAAATAAATCCAAATATCAATACTCATGTTCCCTTATTATACGACCGTTATCCTCTTGCAACAACGTCTGCTGAAAAATGAGACCGTTCAAATCGTCCAAGATGAAAGGTAAATGCAAATCCTGATTATCTAGTACCGTATATAAAAAATTACAAGCAGTTTAAAATATGGAGTTACTTTTCAATCACCCTGTAAACAGATTTGCATTTTAAAGGCTCAAATGTAAGAATATTTATACTCGTCTCAGCAAAATCGACATTTTTCTTTCAAGCATCATTAGCCTGAATGTCGAGACAAATTCTATTTATAGAATTGATATTATAATTAATTCAAAAAAATTAAAAACGAAGAACCTATAATAAACGTTCAATAGTTATTCCCTTTGGCAATTAGAACACAAATGAATATCCCACGTGATTCTAATTAAGCAGCAAATTAGATTGGAGATTTCTTTGTTGTCTACCAGAATTTCAATGCTATTACACTAAAATCTTGCTATAATAAGCCATTTGGTTTGGTTTGCTTTGTGGCATATCAACCTCAGTGGGTCATTTAATGCCGATAAAGTTTTGAAATAAATCAATTCTTAATGGATAATACAATTTTTTTTATAAATACATTTTTCTATTTAACCCATAGATAGGACCCTAACAGGTACTACCACTCCGGGTCAGAGTGGACCAGGGAGCAATGGTGATGAAGGGGTGCTCCACATTCCTCAAACCTCCAAAACTGGAACCTCACCATCAGATAGAGTTTAACGTCATTCCCAGGACATGTAGGCCCGCAGCCACCGCATCCATATGATAAAAAGGGGTTGGGGTTTGCCATAAGGACAATGGGGTTGGGAAAATCATATAGGTGCTAGGGCTTGACGTGACCAGGCGATTGATTGGAGGGGGCCTCTCCGACCGCCTGTCTGGCCCAAGATAGGGCCAAAGTGGAGTATTGCATGTCATGAACTGCTCATCCACCTGGGCTCTATCCTTAAGCATCACGGGTCGCCACCCACGGCCAACAGGTGGCCCCATTGGAGAGTCTTACCCTCTGCAGAGGTGCAGTCAGGTGCATTCTAACGCCCTAGCCGACAGGGCGGAATAAGCCATTTGGCTGCGTTCTAGTACCATACAGGCAACAAGACAAATCGCTGGTCATACATTGAAAGATATATACACTGTAGTTGTTTTTATATCAACAGCATATTTACATATATAAACTATCTGATGGCAAAGTTCGAGTTCTGGAGCTCTGGGGAATGTGGAGTACCCTTTCATCACCATTACTTCCAGGTTTACGCTTGAATCAAAGTGGTAGTTAGGGTCCATCTATGGGTTTAGTTTAGAAAATTTTTTTTAAATTGAGTTTTAAAAATTGAGCTAGAAAAATGAGAAAATTTGAATACCCATCAAGAATGAATAAAACAATGTCCTTGGCATAAAATAACCCACCAAGGGTTGACATGCTGTAAAATCCAACAAATCAACCAATACAGTTTGTAAGAGTCCCTTACTCTAGAGCCATTTCTGTACTTCAATGACTTTTTTAAAAAGAGAAATTTTTCCCTAAGAAATGATGAACAATTCTGTCTAGAGAACAAATAAAACTACATTGAAAAGAATTTTTAATACAAAAGCAGACATATTAGTAGATCTATGAACACGGACATTTCTTTTTTGTTTGAATCAAACAAGAACAAACATATCACAAATTTCTTTCATAATGAAAATATTTCTGATATTAGATTTTGCAAGTGAGATGAATGTTAGGCTAAATAAATAGAAATATTTTAAAACATAGTATTTTATGAATATCAGTAAGCATCTTAATACATACCGTATGTAATATATTACATGTAAGTACTTCTTAGAGAAAGAGAGAGAGAAAGAGAGAGAGGGGGAGAGAGAGAGAGTGAGAGAGAGGGGGAGAGAGAGAGGGGGGAGAGAGAGAGAGGGGGAGAAAGAGTGAGACAGAGAGAGAGAAAGAGTGAGAGAGAGGAGAGGGAGAGAGAGGGAGAGAGAGTGAGAGAGAGAGAGGGAGAGGGAGGGAGAGGAGAGGGAGAGGGAGGGGGGAGAGGGGAGAGGGAGAAGAAAGAGAGAGGAGAGAGTGAGTGAGTGAGGAAAGAGTGAGAGAGAGAGAAAGAGTGAGAGAGAGAGAAAGAGTGAGAGAGAGAGGGAGAGAGAGAGAAAGAGGGAGAGAGAGAGAAAGAGGGAGAGGAGAAGAAAGAGGGAGAGAGAGAGAAAGAGGGAGAGGGAGAGAGGGAAGGAGAGAGGGAGAGGGAGAGTGAGAGTGAGAGAGTGAGAGTGAGAGTACCGTGTTTCCACGAAAGTAAGACAGGGCTATATTAATTTCCACTTCGAAATATAACACTATGTCTTATTTTTAGAGATGTCGAGTGTTTGCGTCGCGTGATGCGAAAATACTTATTTCTTTTCGCCTGTATACCGCTCTCAACTAGGGCTTATTTTAAGAGGAGGGTTTATATAAAGATCTTCCTAAAAATCACACTAGGTCTTACTTTGCAAGTCGGTCTTATTTTCGGGGAAACTCGGTAGCTAACATGTTGGATAAGCTGGGCTCCAGTCGCGTTATTGCGTTCACTTTCGGACTAATGCCCCTGAGAAAGGTATAAACCGCTTAATTCCCCAGCTATAGGTTAAATAATACCACTAAGTAAGTAAAGTCGTCGGGGCGGCCTAATGTCCGTATCAGCCAGACAGCGAGGGAGTCTATCCCCTTTTCACTAGCACTAGACCAAGGAGATTATCTTAGCGTCTGAGGTGGAGCGCCACAACCTAACCATCAGCTCCTTACTTTACCGCACAGATCCCTGTGCTACTCATAATGCTGAGTTGGCGAGGGCCGGTATCGAACTATGAACCTTGTGGTTTCTAGCTGAGCGGTCTACCGGCTGTGTACTGGCATTGAATAACCCGCGACGTTGATTTGCCATTAAACAACCCTAACTAAACAAAACTGCTAGTTCATATAATCCACATATTACGGCGTGAACACCAGAAGTAATTGTAATTTCTATCGATGGACTTGGAATACGCTCACTACATTCTCTGCAGAAAGGTACGACCCCCCTAAAGAAGATTTTTTTTGCATGACTGAATCCGGGTGTACTGAGTGTGACGTTAAATTCTATGTTACGATTTGCGTGGCCATTTTAGGGCTGTAGTTGAATGCAGTTTTAAAGCGGAGATTCTTTGTGGTATAGTTTGAGTATCAGTTTTAATCCTTGTCTGTTGATCTGTCCTCAAAGTAGAAAGATGTATCAGAGTTGATCCTGTTGGGCATTCCTTTAAACAGTCCTTCCCGCAAGTAATTATAGGACAATTTATTAACGTCTCAAAATAGTAAATTAAATACACGTTTCAAAGTTGTGGATTGGCCAATTCGTGAATCGTACTACTGCATCTAATAAAAGTTCCAATTCGAAGTGTGTTGGGAAGTCTAAAAGTCCCTTATCACCATTACCCCTCAGTCCACCCTGACCCGGTATGGTCAGTTGTGTGATGTGGTGGTTCGTATTCTTTGTTGTAGTACATAGTAGTAATTCTCGCGAGCGTACTTAAGCTCTGTAGTGTTAGCTTCACGTAGCTAATATCTCCCTGTCCTATAAGACTGTCTCTATATATCTCCTTCCTGTAATGCACATATTGTAAAAGAGATGAACACGCCATTGGCTAAAACCTCACTTAGAAAAAAAAAAAAAAAAGTACGTACGGTGTTAGGGTCCCATCTTATGGGTTGAATAGAAAAAATGTGTTTAAAAAATCGTGGTAATACCCATCAAGAAGAATATACAATACCCACAAGGGTTGACATGCATAAAACCAACCACCTCACCAAACAAAGGTGTTTTACGACGTGGGAAATCAACTACCAGGTTGAGGATTACTCAGATTCGAAAGCATTATTACTTATAATACACACGTGAAATCTCATAGTACTCATACGCAACCGAATCAAAGATCTCAATTTTCCTCTGTTGTTCTCGTTCCAAATATCAAATTCTGGAATTCGCTCAGTTTAGGCAGCATCGACCAAACAAAATGACCATCAAGATGAGATTGATTTGGAGGGAAACAACCTAAAGAAATAAAATCATTATAATTTGTTCGGTGAATAGAATTGCCCAAAAACAAGGTAAAGCTAATACAGGAAGAAATTTCTTCTTAAACTGGGAATTTAGCATATATAAGAGGCCAGTTGGTGTGTATGTCCGGGTGGAAACTACGAAAATGCAATCAATTAACAACCAAGTGTGTATATATATATATATATATATATAATATATATATATTATATATATATATATATATATATATATATATATATATAGATAGATAGACTAGAGTAGAGAGAGAGAATTTGCGTGGCTAGTGGTTAGACGTGGAAAAATGAACTCGTCGGTTTCAGTTCAATTCTAGACGAAGCTGTTGGCATTTCAACTAGCGCTAATACCATTGGGAAAAGTTAATGAATCCTATAATTCTCCCTCCAGCTTATGGGTTAAATAGTAGACAGACTGAGCCTCTTTAACTTGGTAGGTAACCTGTCTAGGAGAGGGAATTACTCTGAATTCAAAATTCCTGAGGTCGGTCGTTGATTGGGTTCTGGCATTCCTTGATGCACCAATTCTTTCCTATCGACTGTGCCAGTAGAAGGCAACACAAGCCTTCACACTATAAACAATCACTGTGTTGGTTGTTCATTTGGAATGAACACTCATGCGTCGAAAATCGATCGAGAGAGTTCATTTTTTTAATTACATAATAAATATCCACTGGTTTCTTTGCTTTTTGTGCAAAATGTTGAAGATTTGATTTATATTAGGAAGACATTCACCAATTAAAATTTAGGTATAGAAAAGCATATGTAATTCTACTTAAAATGTCCAGAATTGGTAAATCTCAAAAGTAAAAAGAAATCAATACTCCCGCTAGTTTAACCCCCCCACACACACACACAACACACCAGGCAAAACGTTCTAGAGCCAAATATATAAAGTGAATTTCCCTCTTTATTAAACTTAAATCTAAA
>CM042137.1:131347698-131350198 GCA_023376005.1 Doryteuthis pealeii | reverse complement strand
AGGAATATATAAACGAGTAGAATAAGTTGGTAATAAGAAAAATAGTATTTAACATGGCGTTCAATCGTTTTTACCTGAAAAAAGTTTTATCTCAATTTAACTAAGGAATTATATTGACCTTAGTTAAGTATAGGATAGGGTCCGGATAAAATCATTTGGATTGAATTCATGGCAGACCCTAAACTCTTTTTCTTTACTACTATATATATAATATATATATATATATATATATATATATAAAGATTTTTTTAGATCATTTTTTTATAAGTGAGTTCGAAGCATTAATTAAAATGTAATAATATATTTTTTGAAGGCGTAATAATGCACATTTATGTTTAAAAAACATATTTATTTTTTTTTTTTTTTTTTTCCTTTTATGAGTCCTAATATTTTCAGGCCAATGCCCATCTTCAGAGGATTGAAAGATTTTTTTTTAATTTTCATCTGTATTTGATAAATTCAACTGTGTTGTTTAATCCGTTGAATGTTTAATAAATATGTTTTTAAACATAATGTGCATTATTACGCCTTCAAAAAATATATTATTACATTTTAATTAATGCTTCGAACTCACTATAAAAAAAATGATCTAAAAAAATCTTTATTTCAATATCCCTGAGCAGGGCCTTTTTTATAGTATTTATAAAAAAAAAAAAAAAAAAATTTATATATGAAATAATTTTCAAACATCCCGCGAAACACGATCGCCGCACGGATTTTGACGGAGTTTGCCGAGCATAACTGCATCTTTGCCGGAAAAAAAAATTTTTCGCATTTACGATTAAACATTCAACGGATTAACAACACAGTTGAATTTATCAAATACAGATGAAAATTTTAAAAAAAAATCTTTCAATCCTCTGAAGATGGGCATTTGCCTGAAAATATTTAGGACTCAAAAAAGAAAAAAAAAAAGAAATAAATGTTTTTTAAACATAAATGTGCATTATTACGCCTTCAAAATATATTATTATTATTATATATATATATATATATATATATATATATAATATATATATATTCAAGAACTGCTGGTGAAGAAGAGATAAACCCGTCAGGTCCAATTAGCTCAGATATCTTGTTCTTAAAAGAAAGCTGCGTTCCGTTTAGCATGCCGTGAACAGTAGCGCTAGCTTCGAGAAATCAAGAACGATTGGTTGACCGAAATTGCTGAAAGAACGCAGCTGTTCACAGACATCTGAAATATCAAGGGCTTTCCCTGAAGCCTTAAAGGTGGAAGGTGGTGTATGGCCCTAGGTATCGGGTTCAGAATCCTATGCTCAGCGTAGACGACCAGGCGCTCCTCATATAGGGCGTCCATCCTAAGACATTGGTTGGAACATTTCCTGGCCTTCTTCAGCGCTGACCACACTGTCCAAGAATCAGGAATTCTCTGCACTCCAGTAAGTAAACAAAACTGGATAAGTTACCCACCACCACCACCAAAAACAAAAGAGGCTAACATAGCTATAAAACATTTAAAGAGTGGAAAAACAGTAGGAATCGAACTACAAGAATTAAATTACAAAATACTACCAGGTACTTCATTTTAGGAATGCCCCCCCCCCCCCTTAGAGGTAACTGGTACTTTCTACAATATCACATTTTCCCTCATAGGACCTACCCCCCCCCTTTTTAGACATACATGACCGTTTAATGAAATTTGACAACCCCTGCCGAGTGCTGTTTTAGTGGTAAGAAGCTTTGATGCAGAAATCATGCCTAAAATCGTGTCAACATCTGACGATGGTTTTATTTTGTGAGGTTGCTTTGTTTTAGCATGTGTATATGATATATAATATATATATATATATATATATATATATATAAATACCGTACACGAACTTAACAATCCATCCGCCACACCTAACATGCGATAGCGCTAATATCCTATATTACATATACTGCACACAATGCACAAATAGCGGATATGTGGGAGAAACATCAACATCTTTTAGACTAAGATTAAATAACCACAAATCCACAATAAAACTCAAATCCCTGCATAGTACAATAGTACTTCACTTTAACACCATACCACACAACCTTACACACCTCAAATGCATTTTAATAGAACACGCATTTCCAACAACGCAATCTCGAAAACAAGCAGAAACTAAATGGATTCTAAAATTACAAACCCACGTGAGGGGACTGAACGCTGACATCGGAATACTCTGTTATTATAAATATTTTACAGACGCTGCCACTGTCAATAACAACAAAGACAAAAGATCCGTTGAACGAGCAACATTCATTTGAAAAAGGGTATCTAACGAACCCGAAAATTTATGATAACAAATAAATAAAAAATAAGTGAATCCAATACTCATAACATCGAGTTCATTTATTTTTAGACGCTTCCTAATAACGCCCAACTTTTAAAAAACATTTAAAAATATATATATATATAATATATATATATATATATATATATATATATATATATATCGATATATAGATAGATAGATGGTGTTTGTTCATAGATTTCCCCTAGAGA
>CM042137.1:131330198-131342698 GCA_023376005.1 Doryteuthis pealeii | reverse complement strand
ATTAATAATCGATTATTACTGAGAGAATTTTTATTAGAAATACCAGCAAGAATATGCTTAAGTATTTAAGTATTAATGTAATTAAATATGTTAAATTAGAAAGACTAACGAAATTAAATAAGAACGCATATAAAATGCTACTATTCTACTATTCTCCCTCAAGCTATAGGTAAATAGTAGGGCTGACTGGGAAAGACACTATTTACCCATAGCTGAAGGGAGAATAGTAGGATGTATAACTTTCCCAAGGGTATTAGCGCTATGTGAAATTCAAATAGCTCCGTTCCAAATTTGAAATCGTGTCACCATGTTCACTTGCTTCGAGTATAACCATTACACATTGGGTGCCACCACTTCATGTACCACAGTCTTTTCAGATCTCTGGCAACATCCAAGTAATTGTTTATCTTTTCGCTTTCTTGGTGAGTGTTTGTGTGCACACGGGTGTGTGTGTGTGTGTGTGTGTGTGTGTGTGTGTGTGTGTGTGTGTGAGTGAGTGAGTGAGTGAGTGAGTGAGAGAGAGAGAGAGAGAGAGAGAGAGAGTATAACAAAGATGAGGACAATAGTCCGAATAATCCAAATAACGAATTATCAAGCCTCATCTCAAAAATTCAGAGAACGACTTGATAACAATGTGTATATGAGAGAGAGAGAGAGAGAGAGAGAGAGAGAGAGAGAGAGAGAGAGAGAGAGAGAGAGAGTATAACAATAAAGATGAGGACAATAGTCCGAATAATCCAAATAATACGAATTATCAAGCCTCATCTCAAAAATTCAGAGAAAGACTTGATAACAATGTGTATGAGAGAGAGAGAGAGAGAGAGAGAGAGAGAGAGAGAGAGAGAGAGAAGAGAGAGTATAACAATAAAGATGAGGACAATAGTCCGAATAATCCAAATAATACTAATTATCAAGCCTCATCTCAAACATTCAGAGAACGACTGTTGATAACAATGTGTGTGTGAGAGAGAGACAGACAGACAGACAGACAGACAGACAGACAATAACAATAAAGATGAGGACAATAGTCCGAATAATCCAAATAATACTAATTATCAAGCCTCATCTCAAAAATTCAGAGAAAGACTTGATAACAATATGTATGAGAGAGAGAGAGTATATAACAATAAAGATGAGGACAATAGTCCGAATAATCCAAATAATACTAATTATCAAGCCTCATCTCAAACATTCAGAGAAAGACTGTTGATAACAATGTGTGTGTGAGAGAGAGAGAGAGAGACAGACAGACAGAGAATAACAATAAAGATGAGGACAATAGTCCGAATAATCCAAATAATACTAATTATCAAGCCTCATCTAAAAAATTCAGAGAAAGACTTGATAAAGAGAGAGAGAGAGAGAGAGAGAGAGAGAGAGAGAGAGAGAGAGAGAGAGAGAGAGAAGAGAGTGTGTGTGTGTGTGTGTGTGTGTGTGTGCGCGCGCCCGCGCGTGTGTGAGTACTCGTATTTCGGTGTGTTCTGCCTTTGTGTATGTGTCTGTCCATGTGTTTCCTGACATTTGTATTCAAATTTCATTTCTATAAATCAGATTTTGCTAATCTTTTTTATTTAGCTAATGCCATTAAAATATTTTTCAAATCTATTTATATACACAAGCATAAGTCTCTACCGCACTAAGCCTGGTGTGTAGCACCACTTAGTATTAATGCTTTACGAGACAATTCCGTTGAGAATATCGATTCATTTTGGGGATGATACTTTAGTTCTCACAATTTATGTCTCTTTTTACGTAATCCTTTCAAAACATGTTGTTATAATAAATTTGGGAGATTTAAGAAAAATATTTTATCACCAACTATTTAATAATGGACATCGAATACGTTATATATGACAGTACGAATTATGCCAGTTGTCATGAAGATAATTATTCAAACAACAGCAATAATAATAATAACAATAATAATGGATAAATATCTGGACCTTGCCAGAGAATTGAAAAAGTTATGGAATATGAAGGTGACAGTGATACCAATTGTAGTTGGTGCACTTGGAACAGTCCCAAAAAGATTGGAAAAGGGTCTGGAAAGTTTGAAAACCAGGGGAAGGGTTGAAACCATTCAGAACACTGCACTGCTGCAATCTGCCAGAATACTCAGAAGAGTCCTGAAGACCCGAGGAGACTTGCTGTCACTTAGCCCCCAGTGAAAGACCATCAGCTAATGCTGATGTGAAAACTCAAAAGGAGCAAATAATAATAATAATAATATGTGGAAAAAATTATGCAAAACATTAAATTTTCACTAAATTGTATATGCACAAAACTGAATCTATCCTGAGGAATAAGACATAAAATTCTTTGGGATTTTTAGATTCTGACGGATCACCTAATCCCGGCCAAGAGACCAGATCTAGTGTTAATTAGCAAAAAGAAAAATTGTCATCTCGTGGATTTTGACGTCCCGGGGCATCACCGAGTGAATAAGGGAAAGAAAGTTAAAAGATTGCCCAAAGATTGCCAGAGAACTAAAAAAAAAGAAAAAAAAAAAAAGAATTGTGCAATATGAAAGTAAAGGCCGTACCAATTGTAATTGATGTCGTTGGAACAGTTCCCAATGGTTTGGAAAAGAGTCTGGTTGAGTTGAAAATCAGAGGTAGAATCGAGACCATCCCAACTGCATTGCTAAAATCGGCTAGAATACTCAGAAGAGTCCTAGAGACTTGAGGAGACTTGTTGTCACTTAGCTGGTTGTTCACTGGAGGCTATTCAATCTCTAAAAAACATGACCCCCAGAAGGAAAACGGAGTATAACAAACTGAGATTTCTATTGCAGGGAAATACAAACATTATTTTGAGAGGCTAATTTCTAGTCGAATAAAAGCGAATCGCATTTTCACAGCTCAAAAGGTTGATCGACTGTTTTTTTTGTTTTTTTTGGGTTTTTTTTAACGAAGACATATCTAATTTATTCCAAACAAATAAAAAAGAAGAAAAAAGATAAAAGAGAATTAGTACTTATAACATAAAACCAATAAAATTGTAGAAAATCCTTCCAACTGAGATACACTCCATTTCCTTTCTGTGCGATGGTTATGCGTAGAGGAAGTTTTGCTGAAGAGAAGAACACTTTACAGAATGTTTCTCACTGCTTGATGTGCAAATCCCTTTTTTATGGCTTCGTTGTTGTATTTAACGCAGATTTTGATTCCAAACAAGAACTGAGAGTTACTATGTTTAACAAGCTCAAACATTATGAATGGAAATCTTGTGTCACGTCAATCTTGCAAGTAAGTACCCATGAGGAATGAATAAAACAGAATATCTTCTGCATAAAATAACCGAACAAGGGTTAAGATGGCATAAAACCAAACCAAAGTCACCTTTAAAAACCAGTGGTTTTGTTTGGTTGGTTTGGTTTTACGCCATCTCAACCCTTGTTGGGTTATTTTATGCAGAAGACATTTTGTTTTATTCATTCCTCATGGGTATCCTTCTTTTTAAACACATTTTTGTTAACTCATTTTTTTATATAACACATAGATGGGACCCTAACAGGTACTATCACTCCCGTTCAAAGTGAATTTGGGAGCAATGGTAACGAAGGGATACTCCACATTCTTCAAATCTCCAGAATTTGGATATTCACCATCAGATAGAGTTTAACGTCATACCCAGAACAAGGCCTTCAGCCACCGCCATCTAGTACGTATGTAATAAGGGTTGTGGGTTGTCCATAAGGGCAATAGGGTTGGGATAATCATATAGGTGGATCGAGGAGGCATATCCGACCACCCGTCAGCCCTTAGTAAAAGCCAAAGTGTAGTGTTGCATGTCATGGTCACCATGATTCCTTTCTTAAGTATCCCAATTCGCCACCTACGAACAACAGGTAGCCCCACTGGTGGCGGTTTTAACCCTCTGTAGAGATATAGTCGGTGTATTCTAAAGCCCCATCCGACAGGGCTCCTAAGATCGTGTCTTTTACCTTGTTTAGTTTGGCTTATTAGTTTGGATTTTTTAATGGCATATCATATCCTTATGGGTTATTCAATGTCAAAATTATTCATTTGTAAATGGCTTAATTTTGTTAGGGTTATTGGTTTAACGGCATATCAACTCTTTTTGTGGTATTTAAGGCTGAAATTTAATTCATTTGTAAAAGGTTTATAATGTTTATAGAAGTCAGTCGCAGACAACAAGAACCTCACTCAACATGGAGTGAAACTTGTGCACAAGATATTTTAAGTGAAAAGTCCTCTGTCTTGGCAGTCAGGCAATTGGTCCAGTGGCCGGAGAAAGTTTAAGACATTGTAACGTTATTGGTTTGTTGTCACGGTAACAATTCGGAATATGTAACGTAGCGCCTTTTTCCTTCACGGCACTAATTCGTATATGTTATGTGGCCGTCGTCTTTCTCATAAGGTATGGAAACTTCTTGGGTTTGTTTACAACTTCGCAGAATCTAGTAGTTCTTTGGTCAGTCAACGGATGAGTATCAACCGAGTATCAACTTACACAGGCCATGTGCTCTTCGTTACGGTCAATTTGACTTGTTGACAAGTATATATCTCCTTAGCATCAGTCAAGTCTCTATTCACATTTGTTTGTTTAATGGCTTTCATTCATGATTTCCCGTACGATTTCTTTGGCGTAGTAAATTAAAGATGAGGGCAGTATTTCGTGCTTTTCATAAATTTATTCCCTTAATGCAAGTTATTAAGAGAGAGAGATTTTACATTGCTTGCCCACTCCCGTAAGGTCTGAGAATCATGCTACATTCCATTAAGGTTTCTGTGTCTGGCACAAGGACACAAATATGTTGTTCCCGGGTAAGACGCACCCATTATGCAACAACGTCTTGGCTGCTGCAGGGTTCTTTCTTAGATAGTACTGAGTCACTTAACGAAAGGCAAACCTCTCTGGAATCCTCAGCGCTTGCACCCCGGTGCCATGTTGTATTGGGGATTTATATGAGTAGTATATACCCCAATCTTACTATTAATCTTGATAATCATAATTATTATATTTGGTTTATTTTATTCTATTTATTTATTTACCAGCATATCAACTCCTAATGGGTTATTTAATGTCAAAACCTGATTTATTGATAAATGTTTATTGTAATCATAACTATTTGTATATAGTTTGGTTTGGTTTATTTATTTAACGGCATATCAACTCCTTATGGGTTAGCTAATGCACAAATTCATATGTAAATGTTCGTAATCAGAAATATATTTTCAATTTTCCATTGCATTTTTTAATCATAATTTTTTTAAATCCATGTATAAGCATTTGTTTGTTTTCAAGTATATATTTACCTGATCCCTTCGACAGGGACATGATGAGATACAAGGTCAATTCTTAAGCAGAGCACAGCTGGTTTGAATACAGAGTTTTCCTTCTCCTTAACCGGTTACCATAACAAGGTTAAATAACAGTCTGCTCAACTATTTACCCATAAGCTAGTGCAAAAATAGTTGGATTCATACATATTCTAGGTGCTTTAGCGGTATGTCAACTGAAAACAGGATTTGAACACTGTCCATTCCATACTATACTAACCGTTGCGCGACGAGCGCCACTTTGCTTTCAAGTTTTCCTATCTAATAAGTAGTAAAGTAAGCAGAGTGGCCTATTGTCGGTATCAGCAGGGCAGCGAGGGAGTCTATCCCCTTTTCACTAGGGCAAGACCGAGGGGATTATTTTGCGTTATAGGTGGAGCGTCAATATCTTACTTTTTACTTCACGGACCCAAGCTGCGTTACTCATGCACTCAGTTTGCACGGTATCGAACCCGAAACCTCGCAGTTGCGAGTCGAATGCTCAACAGATGGAGCTAACTATTACTATTTCATGATTAATCCTTTATTATAAGGTTTCACGCGTTAATGTTTGTGTTCCTTTAAAGTACGACCGTTATCATCTTGCAAACAACACCCCTCTGGTTAAAAATGAAACCGTCCAACCAAGATTGTAACTCTTGTTTATCTGGTGTCGCTTGTCCGTCGAATTCTTTTTCTTCTGAGTGTTGTCACCTCAAGTAAATAATGAACCATTTTAGTTTTTATTATAAAGAAAGAAAGGGAAGAAAAAGAAATGCTTTACAGAAAAAATGTAAGAAGAAAGAGAGATGGGGAAAGATAGAGAGAAAGGGTGATAACGCTAATCTGCTTCAATTGAACATAAGGAAAAGAAGGAAAGAAAGGAAAAAGAGTGAGATAGTTAAATCAAGATTATTATACTTTTTAAAATATCGAACTATTTGCAATAGCTCTTAAGTAAACATATCAAACGTTGTAATAATTAAATTAGCATACTAGGGTATATCTAATAGGTTCCGCTAGTAGACATTAATGTCATAAAGATATAGGATTTTAAATGTAGTCATCTGAAGATTCACAAAGCTAACAGTGTGAAAGTCACTATTCGAACCTCTGTTGTAATTATATTGGAATCTCTGCAGGACTTTCAGCTCTATCCAAACTAGCATTAGTTTCAGTTCTATTCAAGCTTCGTCAGTAGTAGTCGTAGTCGTAGTCGTAGTAGTAGTAGTAGTACTTTAAGCTCAAGTTAAACCACTCTGGTAGTTTCAGCTCTATTCTAACGTCTGCATTATTAGTAGTAGCAGCAGTATTTTAAGCTCTATTTGAACATCTGTAGTAGTACTAATAGTAGTTTAAACTCTATCCAAACCTCTGCAGTAGTAGTAGTAATAGTAGTAGTTTAAGCTATTTAAATCTGTAGTAGTACCAGTTCCATTCGAACTTCTGTAGTTGTAGTAGTAATAGTTTAAGCTCTATTTAAATCTGTAGTAGTATCAGTTCCATTCGAACTTCTGTAGTTGTAGTAGTAGTTTAAGCTCTATTTAAATCTGTAGTAGTATCAGTTCCATTCGAACTTCTGTAGTTGTAGTAGTAATCTAAGTTCTATCCAAACATCTGCAGTATTAGTTTTAGTTCTATTGGACCCTTTTTAGTACTATTATTATTATTATTATTATTATTATTAATAGTAGTAGTTTAAACTCTATTTGAACACTTGTAGTGGTACTAATAATATCTTTAGTTCTATCTAAACCTCTGCAGTATTATTTCATCTTTATTCGAACCTCTGAAGTAGTAGTAGTCTTCAAATATATTCGAATCTGTCGTAGTTTCTGCTCAATTCGAACCTTGCACCAGTTTCAGCTTTATTTGAATCTTTGTAGTAGTTTCAAATCTATTCGAACCCCCGTAGCCGTTGTTTGAGCTCCATTGGAACCTTTTTTCGTAATAGATTATTTATGATCATTTTTAGACGTTGGGCGATATTACAATTTTAGTTTCGGTGTGTAAAGACTTTTGTTAATGACGTATTTATGTGTAGTCGAAGCTACATAGCAGTTTCTTTTAGTTTTGCACAACTCATTAAAAACTTGGAAGGATTTCCTTGTCGTAATATTGAGCAATCATGATCATGCTAATTAAAAAGTTTCCTCGCAGCTTCGGAATTTTTCTTAATATCATCGCAGACCCAAATAGCCATGTAATCTGCACTGAAACTATTTTCCAGACTTTTGTATCAGTATGTTAACAAGAAATTGTTGGAAATGTACCCAATACTCCAATGATCGTTATCGACATATTCCACTTATTTTATCGGATCTCACAGACAAATTTCATAAATCCAGCAGAGGTGAACAGTGCGGACGAATCATTCGAAATTTTGGATAGCTCCTCGTATTTTAATACTCTCAATCGCATCGCTCTGTCTCTCTCTCTCTCTCACATATATATATATATATATATATATATGAAGAAACATTTCAAATATGGAATGTATCCAGTCAACAAGAACAATATATATAGAGAGATAGATAGAGAGAGAGAGAGAGAGAGAGTAGAGAGAGAGAGAGAGTAGAGAGAGAGAGAGAAGTAGAGAGAGAGAGAGAGAGAGAAGAGAGAGAGAGTAGAAGAGAGAGAGAGAGAGAGAGAGAGAGAGAGAGAGAGAGAGAGAGTAGAGAGAGAGAGAGAGAGAGAGAGAGAGAGAGAGAGAGAGAGAGAGTGTAGAGAGAGAGAGAGATGTAGAGAGAGTGTAGAGAGAGAGTGTAGAGAGAGAGTGTAGAGAGAGAGAGTGTAGAGAGAGAGAGAGAGTGTAGAGAGAGAGAGAGAGTAGAGATAGAGTGTAGAGAGAGAGTGTAGAGAGAGAGAGAGAAGAGTAGAGATAGAGTGTAGAGAGAGAGAGAGAGTAGAGATAGAGTGTAGAGAGAGAGAGAGTAGAGATAGAGAGAGAGAGAGAGTTAGAGAGAGAGAGAGAGATAGAGTGTAGAGAGAGAGAGACTAAGCTAGTGTTAAAGAGATAGAAGAGACTAGAGCTAGAGTGTAAAAGAGATAGAGAGAGAGTAGAGAGAGAGTGAAAGAGAGAGAGAGAGGTAGAGACAGAGTGTAAAGAGAGAGAGAGAGTAGAGACAGAGTGTAAAGAGAGAGAGAGAGAGTAGAGACAAGAGGTAAAGGAGAGAGAGAGAGTAGAGACAGAGTGTAAAGAGAGAAGAGAGAAGTAGAGGACAGAGTGTAAAGAGAGAGAGAGAGAGTAGAAGACAGAGTGTAAAGAGAGAGAGAAGAGAGTAGAGACAGAGTGTAAGAGAGAGAGAGAGTAGAGACAGAGTGTAAAGAGAGAGAGAGTAGAGACAGAGTGTAAAGAGAGAGAGAGAGTAGAGACAGAGTGTAAAGAGAGAGAGAGAGTAGAGACAGAGTGTAAAGAGAGCGAGAGAGAGTAGAGACCAGAGTGTAAAGAGAGAGAGAGAGAGAGAGACAGAGTGTAAGAGAGAGAGAGAGAGAGTAGAGACAGAGTGTAGAGAGAGAGAGGAGAGTAGAGACAGAGTGTAAAGAGAGAGAGAGAAGTAGAGACAGAGTGTAAAGAGAGAGAGAGAGAGTAGAGACAGAGTGTAAGAGAGAGAGAGAGAGTAGAGACAGAGTGTAAAGAGAGAGAGAGAGTAGAGAGAGAGAGTGTAAAGAGAGAGAGAGAGAGTAGAGAGAGAGTGTAAAGAGAGAGAGAGAGAGAGAGAGAGAGAGAGGAGAGAGAGTAAAGAGTGTAAAGAGAGAGAGAGAGAGTAGAGACAGAGTAAAGAGAGAGAGAGAGTAGAGACAGAGTGTAAAGAGAGAGAGAGAGTAGAGACAGAGTGTAAAGAGAGAGAGAGAAGTTAGAGACAGAGTGTAAAGAGAGAGAGAGAGACAGAGTGCAAAGAAGAGAGAGAGAGAGAGAGAGAGAGAGAGAGATAGAGTGCAAAGAGAGAGAGAGATAGAGTGCAAAGAGAGAGAGAGATAGAGTGCAAAGAGAGAGAGAGATAGAGTCAAAGAGAGAGAATAGAGATAGAGTGCAAAGAGAGAGAGAGAGATAGAGTGCAAAGAGAGAGAGAGAGTGATAGAGTGCAAAGAGAGAGAGAGAGAGAGATAGAGATAAGTGTAAAGAGGTAAAGAGAGAGATAGAGTGTAAAGAGAGAGAGAGTGTAAGAGAGAGAGAAAGAGAGAGTAGAGATAGAGAAAGAGAGAGAGAGTAGAGATAGAGTGTAAGAGAGAGAGAGTAGAGATAGAGTGTAAAGAGAGAGAGAGTAGAGAGAGATGTAAAGAGAGAGAGAGTAGAGAGAGAGAGTGTAAAGAGAGAGAGAGTAGAGAGAGAGAGTGTAAAGAGAGAGAGAGTGTAAAGGAGAGAGAGTAGAGATAGAGTGTAAAGAGAGAGAGAGAGAGTAGAGATAGAGTGTAAAGAGAGAGAGAGACAGTAAGAGATAGAGAGTAGAAGATAGAGTGTAAAGAGAGAGAGAGAGAGTAGAGATAGAGTGTAAAAGGAGAGAGAGAGAGTAGAGATAGAAGAGAGAGAGATAGTGAGATAGAGAGAGAGGAGAGTAGAGATAAGAGAGAGAGAGTAGAGATAGAGTGTAGAGAGAGAGAGAGTAGAGATAGAGTGTAAAGAGAGGGAGAGAGAGTAGAGATAGAGTGTAAAGAGAGGGAGAGAGAGTAGAGATAGAGAGAGGGAGAGAGAGGTAGAGATAAGAGTGTAAAGAGAGAGAGAGAGAGAGAGTAGAGATAGAGTAAGAAGAGAAAGAGAGAGAGAGAGAGAGTAGAGAGTAAAATAGGATAGAGGTAGAGGGTAAATGATGAGAGAGAAGAGTAGAGGTAGAGGAAATAGATAGAGAGTAAATAGATAGGACAGGGGGAGCAAAAGTAACAGGCATTATGAGACGCGAGACGTCGAAACACGGTATCTGTGGATGACCTATATATATATATATATATATATATATACACACACACACAACTAACATACATATATATATGTATATATCACACGTACAATTAGCCTATATATACAAGGTGCGGCATAAGTAAAGAGCGTTACTTATGCCGCACCCTGTATATATACATATATATATATCATCATGACGCGCAATTTGCACGGATATCCATAATGATCTCTCCCCAACCTTCCTTATCATTCATCGATTCTGGGAGCTTCTCCGCGCAGCAGCCCGCATCCCTACATAGTTGGTCAATGTAGGGCCTGGCCGGGCGGTCCACATTAGCGTGCCTATGTGATGGCTTCCACAGTAATACGTCGCTTACGAGCTCGTCCTTGCTTCTCCAGCAGTGTCCTGCATGTCAAGCCCGTCTTACTCGTACAGTTTGTGAGATGGGGGCAGGTGGCCATACACTTGCTTATATATATATATATATATATATATATATATATTATATATAATATATATCCAAGCAGTACACACATTTTAAAATGCCTATAACACCTTCTCATCAATTCTTCTCCTTCCAGCCTCCACATTTAATTTAATTTAATTTTTTTTAAACTGGAACACATCACCCCTGATGATGGCACTTCGAAGTGCCGAAAGTACTTGGGACCTGAACTTTGGTGGACTTATCCACGAATTCCACCCAAACATAAAACGTTGACCAAGAAAACTCGAAAAAAATCAAAATTAAAATTGTTTAAACGGAGATGTGTATTTTGTTTAATTCTACACACACACTATATATATATATATATATATATATATATATATATATATATATATATATATATTATATATATTATGGGGGGGGGCTGAATTTTGTAAGATAACGAGAACATGAGCTTCGTATTTGCTTACAATTTTCTAATATGAATAAACCTTTCGTTATTTTTCCCTTTAAACGAACAACTTTCTTTTTAGCTTTAAAGAAATGAATGAAGTATGTGATTGAAAAAACCCACATAAAACAAACAAATGTTGTAAATGATTATGCTTTATACATTTCTTTATTTTTCTTTATCCGATTTCGAAATGTCCAGAAGTGTGAAGAAATAAGGAATGCGTGGGTTTTTTAAGGAAATTCCCAAGGCTAATCATTCATTTTACCATTTCGGCTTTTTTTCCCCCCAAGAGCCGATTAAATATTTTCCGAAACGATTGACTTTGAAAACGGATTGCCTTCAAAAGCCATCAAAACTATTTTTCAAGCGGTTTTGAACACGTCGCGTGTGTGTGTAACGATCGTTTACTTGTGCGTTTCACCACAAGGCAAATCAATACGTATATAAAGAGTATATTGACACGAAACAAATAAGATTGAAATCAATACGGTATTGATAGCGAGCGTCATGAATCTATGTCTTATTATAATAGAGAGTCGGTGTCTGTCTGTAGCCGAAACTTTGTCATGCCTACGTTACAACCCTGCAGGAATTGCATAAGTTTAATCAATGTGTATTTAATTTATAGTCAAAATCATAGAATAAATCTTATTGATTAACGATGTCCCTATAAAAATCTTAGTTAGATTTGCCTCAAACAGCCCATATTATTACTGCGTTTATAATCCTGCTATGTGTTTTTTATCATTAAGACATAAAAGTTTACAATAATATATTGTGTTAATTTGCATACTGGTTTTTAACAAAAAATATTTAATGTTAATGATTTCTAATATTATATCTTATCTCAAACGTATTAAAAGCTCTCCTATGATAATATTATTTGGAAATCAATTAAAATTGTAATCTATGATTATATTAAAATGAAATAAAAATAAGTATAATGTTTTTATATGCCTTCCTTATCTAGTTTTGTTAGTCTTTCCAATTAACATATTATTTTTTTACATTACAACTGGAAAAATTTAAAAAAATAAAAAATTAGAGAAAAAAAATAAAATAAAATAAAAGCTAAGTATATGAATTTTTTCTATGTGACCATTTATTTGAATTCAACATGGCTACATTGCTGAAATATTCACCGAAGATAAACAGACAATATTGGATACATATACAAGCGTGGGGTTCAAACATTTGTTCTCAACAGATATTCAAAAAAATAAGAATTACAGTGATCGCCCATTTCATTCATAACATAAAGAAAAAAAGAAAGGAGAAAGAAAAAAAATATAACCACACAAAAAAAAAAAAACTTAAGCACGTACATTTCTGATATCCATTCTGAAGATAAAGTTTTCTACTTTGAAATCGATAAGACAAAAATAACATCTTTTTGTTTTTTATTTTTTTATACG
>CM042137.1:131299957-131330098 GCA_023376005.1 Doryteuthis pealeii | reverse complement strand
AAAAAAAAGAGAAAAAAAAGAAGAAGAAAAACAGAAAATAAGAGAGAAGCAAAGTAGACAAAAAAGCCCAAAAAGAAAGAAGAGAGAAGAAAGAAGAGAGAACACAATAAAGAAGAAGAAATAGAAGAAAACGAGAAGATAGAAGAGGAAAAAGAAAGAGAAGAAAAGAAAGAACAGAAAAGAGAAGAAAGATAAGAAAAGAAGAAAAGAGAAGAAACAAAAGAAGACAGAGCACCGAGAAAACTAGAAAAATACAACAACGAAGCACACAACCAACAAAGAAAAAGCAAGAAAAAAAAAAAAGAACAGAGCAGAATAAAGAAAGGAAAGCAAAAAAGAGAAGAGACAAAAAAGAAAAACAAAGAAGAGAAAGAAGAAGCAAAAAAAAAGAAAACAAGCAAAGAGAAAGAGAAGACAAAGGAAAGAAGAAAAAAGAGAAACAAAAAAAACAACAGAAAAAAAGAGGCAGAGAACAAATAGAGAGGAAAAGCCAAAGAGAAGAAGATCCAAAAAGCAACAAAGAAACAAAAGCAGACAAGAAAAGAACAAAAAAGAGAAACAAGAGAAGAAGAAAAGACAAAGAAGAAAGTAAAAGAAACAGGAGAAGAAAAGAGAAAGAGAAAGAAAAAGAGAGAGACACCAAAACAAAAAAAAGGACAAAAGAAGAACAAAACCCAAAAAAAAGAAAGAAAAGCAAAGAAAGAGACAAAGAAAAAGCAAAGAGAAGAAAGAAGAAAAAAGAAGACGAAAGACAGAAAAAGATAAAGAGAAAAAAAAGAAGAAAAACAGAGAAAGAAAAAAGAAGAAGAGAGGGAAGGGAAAAAAAGAAGACAGAAAAAAAAAGAAAAAACAAAAGTAAAAAGAACACAAAAAGAGAAAAAAAAAGAGCAAGAAAAAAACAAAGAAAAGAAAGCAGAAAGAGAAACAAAAGAAGAAAAAAAGAAAGAAGAAAAGAGAAAAAAGAGAAAACAGAAGCAAGAAGAGAGGAGCAACAGAACAGCAGCCAAGTCACACCCCCTCCCAAGAAGAAAAAAGAAAAGAGACCACCCTCCACAAGACAGAAGGAGAGCGAAAGGGACAGAGAGGCGAAAGGACAGAGAGGGAAGAGTAGGGAAAGGGCACAGAGAGGGACAGAGAGGAAGGCCAAATACCACAAGGACGAAGAGCGACAGAGAGAAAGCGACAGAGAGGACAGAGAGGGAAAGAGGACATAGAGGAAAGAGAGAAAGAGAGAGAGAGAGAAAGAGGAAAAGGGAAAGAGAGATAGAGAAAGAGAGAGAGAGGGAAGAGAGAGAGAGAGGACAGAAGGAAAAGAGAGAAAAGAAAAGAGAAGAAGATGCAGAAAAGAAAATCAAAAGAAAGAAGAAGACAAAGAGAAAAAAGAGAGAGAGAGAGAGAAAGAGAGAGAGACAGAGAGGGAAAGAGAGAGGCAGAGAGGGAAAGAGAGAGGAAAGAGAGAGCAGGGACAGAGAGGAAAGAGAGAAGAAAGAAAAAAGTACATTAATAAAAGCTATTAGAGAGATAAAAACAAAAATGAAAAAATAGTGGGAGTTAGAAATGATGTAGCGAAGAATGAGAACAATAAAGATGAAAGAGAGAGAGAGAGAGAGAGAGAGGAGAAGAAGAGAGAGAGAGAGAGAGAGAGAGAGAGAGGAAGAGAAGGATATGATGATGATTAGTCTGAGGAGAGGTCAAATTTAGGGTCGATAATGTGGCCAGTCGGCCTTAAATTAAATAAAGAAAAGCAAAACGGACACGAAATAAAGATAGACGGAACAGATAAACAAAAGTAAATAGATATATACAAAATAGATGGAAAATAGCCGAAATGGTGGAAGGGAAGGGGTGATAAAGAATTGCTGATGGAAACCAAACCCCAGAGATTTGGTCATATCAACTGAAGGGAACTGAGTAATTAGTCATAATGTTTACAATAGAACATGCATAAAAAAAGAATAGAAACATGAGACAGCAACTATAAGTCGTTTAGCACAGTGAACAGTTTGAGAATAATAACACTGGTTACAAAAGAAATGAAGAAGATGGATGGAAACAGATTGTAGTTGAGAAGAAAGAAAGAAAGAAAAAAAGAAGGCCTCGGGATAAGATAGAAATAATTAGTATTTTTTTGGGTTGATAGATAATATATACAAGATAGATAGATAAGTAGATAGCAGTATAGATCGTATAGATGGATGGATAGAGAAGAAGAGTTGAAGTTGAGAAGAAAAAGAAAGATAAGATAGATAGATGCTATAGATGGATGGATAGAAAGAAAGTTGAAGTTGAGAAGGAAAGAAGAAGACTAGATAGATGTATAATGGAGGATAGAAGAAGAGTGAAGTTGAGAAAAGAAAGAAAGATAGATAGAGATATGAGATAGAGGAGGATAGAAAGAAGAGTGAAGGTTAGAAGAAAGAAAGAAAGACTACATAGATAGATAGATAGATAGCATAGATAAAGATAATAGATAGATGATAGATAGATAGAGTAGATAGATAAGAAAAAGATAGATAGATAGATAGATAGAAAGAAAGATAGATAGAGATAATAGATAGAACAGACTGATATAGATAGATTTTTTGTATGTTTAATGACAACACTTGTAACGTCATTTATGTCAAATTCGTGCTTTTTATAGTCTACCAGCAAGGGTTATTTCCTAGATGAGTAATATGATATTTACAGGGTGACCCAGAAAAAACAGAACCAATTATTCATTTATTTTCCCATTAAACTAAACCAAACCCTACCCTAAAAAAAGAAATTTGAGCACAGCTGAACCAGTTTCACCGGTTTACAAGAAATTGAGGCAAGCACAAAACAATAGCGTTTTAACCTAATTTGGAGTGCTGAATTCAGATTGAAATCCGTTTTACTCATCACCTCTAGTTCTTTGTTAGATATTAGCATACTGTACATTTGTACACATACTGACATAAAGCGTTAATAATTCAGTGTAATTTCTAATATGTGTGACTATGTCTTCTTGTTAGTTATAAGCAATAAATGTAAGTGCATAACATATATATATAGCTATAAATCAAGAACGCATTTTGGCCAGTAAGCTAGCCAACACGTTTCAATCAACAGCGAACACAGCGTCAAGGAGAAATCCTCTGGTTGACATGAATAAGGTGCTTGGCTATCCCCCTGCTTCACATCAAGCTTGGTTGATGAGAATTTCGGAAGGCCATGGACAAAAAGGGCTGCCTTCCAACACTTGTGTACTGTTTCCCAGGTCTCACTGCGCTAAGCTCAAGAGGGCATCTTTGTCTGACATCAGATCCGAGAAGTGCTGTAAGCGATACTGATTTTTAGAGCTTCTAGCCTTTAAAGGAAACTGAGAGCATGGCGAAGCAAGTAAGTCAGTCTGTAGTGGCTTCCTTGGCAACACCACGCGTACAAGATTACCCAGGACTATATTGAGAGAAGTGCTAAAGTCTTATGCAGGCATAGGGGATGCCGAATGTCACTCAAAATTCGTTTTCTTCATTCCCAGCTCAACTTCTTCCCCTCCAAACCTTGGAGCAGTGATTATGAGCACGAGAAAGCATTCCACCAAGACATTAGAAGATGGAGAGCAACTACCAAGAACCCCGCATGTTGGGGACTTTCTGCTGGATACTCTTCGTGACATACCGGAGGCAAAATACAGCCGACAGTTTAAGAAAACACACTTCTGTCTGCGACTATGAATTGCCTGTTACTTGTGTCATCCAAGTATATTTATGGCCATCAATGTTCTTATCTATCCTGTTTTATCTGTAAAGCGCCTGCAACTGTTGAAATAAGCCACGTATATACTAAGATGAGACTATTTTAAAAGACAAAAAAACTTGAGGTGGTTAAGCAAAACGTTTATAAATTGAATTAGGCACATCCAAAATTAGTAAAAAACCACCTATTCACATCTTGCCTCAGGACAAAAAATATTTTTTGCTAAACCAGTTGTAATTGATATTGTCTATGAATGAGTTAAAGTTACATTCGCAGATCGGGTTATCCCTGTCGACTTGAGCTTTAGAATCACCGACATGCACCTCATGCAGAACATACGTTACCTCCCCTCCAAGGGGCCACTTATTGGTCTGAGGCGCGACCCAAGATTCCTAAGGGTTGGAACACTGTGGTTTTGAGCAGCCATGACATGCAATAGTTCCATCCCTGCCCCCCGCCCCCCCCACCCTTCTCCCCCCTTCCCCCTGGGCACCACGCCACCCCTCCCCACCTCCTCCCATTTCCCCTCACATTCCCCCCACTCCGCGCCCCCCACCCCCCCCCCACCCCCATTTTTTATCTTCGTTCTCTTTTTTTTTTTTTTTTTTGATTTTTTGTTTTTCATATATCTTTTTTTCTCTTTATTTGTTTTCTGTTTTTCTCGTTTCCTTTGTCTCTGTTATGCGCCGCCCTTTAAGCTCTTCATTATCTCTGTCTCGTTTTTTCATTTTTTTTTTGTTTTCTTTCTTTTTTTCTTCCCCATCAACCCCACCACTCCACCACCGCACAACATAAAATACCCCACCTTTTGTTGTGTGGTGCCCTAGGGCCTAAACGACGGTCATGGAGAGATCCCCTCCAAATCAAATATACATCACTCGTGCTAGTCACATCAAACCTAGCACGTATATTAGTTGTCCTTATGGTAATCCCAACCCTTTATCATATATGTGCCTAAAACGCAGTGGCTGAAAGGTCTTTAGTCATGGAGTATGACATTAATGTATCTGATGGTGAGGTTACCAATTCTGGAGCTCTGGGAACTAGAACCCCTTATCACCATTACTCTCAGAGCACTCTGACCCGGATCCGGTATTCTCACCTATCAATTGATTTAAAACAAAACTGAGCAAATTTTATTTTAAAATTTGAAACGCAATGAACAACGAATCAAACAAATCTCTTCGGAATAAAACAACAACAAGCGGTTTGGCTGCCCCTAAAGATCCAACCAACCAACCACCCAAGTAGGATGAGTTTCTCTTTTTACCTGAAGCGTCAAAGCGAAAATTGATCATTTATTCATTATCTATTGTATCATATCTCCTTGCGGCATCTCCTCTTTTTTGTCGTCTCACATAAAAACTTAACAAAAAAAAAAAAAAAAAAAAAAAAAAAAAAAAAAAAAAGAATACTTCTCAGAATATAAAATATTTGAATGATACTAGCGTGACCTGTGGCATATACCAAAGTATGATTAATTAATTATTACAACGTTTATCCGTTACTTAGAGTATGAAAAATGTAAAAAGTATAATAATCTTGATTAACACTCTCACTCTTTATTTTTTTTCTTTCCTTCTTTTTCCTTTTCATTATGTTATGCATTGAAACAAAATAGCGTTATCGTTTCCGCGCCCTCACCCCGCAATGATACAGCCTTGGATAGCGAATAGATCGAAAAGTATGCCGTCTGATAATGGGAAAAATAGAAGGAAAACAGGAAGTAGCCATATCAGGAAAACATTCAGACATTTGGAGAAAAATAAAAATGAAGAAAAAGTAAGAAAGTGTGCCTTCAGAAAACAAGAAATTCTCGAGTAGAATTTCAATCAAAGGAACAAACACCTGAGCAGAAGGGCAGGTTGATTTTTCACTTTTTAAAATTTTTTTAGAAAATTCTTATTCAACACGTTGCGATGTGATAAGAACAGACACCAAAAAAAATAGATTCTTATCTTTTATCAATTTTTGAGCGTTTAGTTATAAACATCGTCTGAATAATGTTCAAAAATATTTAATTTCACAGGTTTTTGCTCAGCCGACTCAATTTTACCATTTCAATAATAATCCAGATAAAATGATATTTTTGGTATTTGATAAAATAAAATGGAAAATATATCAAAACCTGACGGATTGGCCAAAAGACAAAGAACAAAAATAATGGCTATGGACAAGAGATGCATAGAGAGAGGTGTGATTCACCAATATAAAATGTGCAAATTTCCCACAGATTCAATAAAGATAATCACCGAATAAGTTTACCCATTTGTTGGGGTGTATAATTTTTTTTTAATTTATAATATATAATATATATAAATAAATAAATTTCTGGTACAAGCAAATTAAATAATACTTAAGGGTAATCATTATGTCACCCTATAATAGGCTGATACGAAGGAACAAGAGTGAGAAAAAAAAATTGTTACTTTGAAAATAAAACAAGGCGCCCTATTCGTCCGGTTGCTCATCAAGGTTTATTACAGCGGAGACGAACTAAAAGCAAATTGTAAATACATATGCGGTATAATATGAAGGGTTTTTTTTAGGGAAAAGAAAAAAAAAAAATTTACTTTCTTCTTTTAAGTCCCATTGATATATTATATTAATATATATATATACTATAATATATATATAATATATATAAAAACACACACACAACCTTGAGGTTTGTTGTCGCTGCTCGTTTATCGCAAAAGATTATACACACACGCAGCAACCACACACCCTAAAAAATTGTACAATGCTTTCTTTTCGTACACACATTACACAGTCTCATACTCACACCGGAAAAGTGAAATTGACGTTCATATTCAAACCGTCTCCTTTTTCAACCTCAAAATTTTAAACAGACTGAAAACAAGACTACCACTCGCTTTTCGCGTTATTCTGTGATAAAATTTCTTATGACTTCCACTATACAAACAAATGCCCGAAGATGATCTAATTAAATAGACGAACACTCAGCGTCGGCCCAATAAACTCACCACTTAATTGGAAAAACACAGCGTTTAAAATGAGCTATTTCTTAATAGTACATAGATACTATATATTAATACTCATGTTTCCTTATTGTTACGACCTTTCTCATATTGCAATAACTCTCTGGTAAAAATAAGACCGTCATATCGTTGCAAGATGGAATGCCAAAAATGTAATCATTATTTCTTTATGGGTTCGTCACCTCAAAAACTAAATTAATGCCACCATTCCATTTATTATAAAGAAAGATAGGTAAGAAAAAGACATGCTACACAGAAAAAAAATAGTAAGAAAAAAAAGAATAGGGGAAATATATAGAAAGTGGCGAGCGCTGAGAAGCAATAAGCTAATCTGTTTCAATTGAACAGATTGAAAGGAAAAAAAAAAAAGAATTATACTTTTACGATATTGAACTTATTGCAAATCACTTAAGTAAACAATCAAACATTGAAAAATTAGAATATATACTGCCGGTATAACAAAAGTTCTGTGGTACCAAAATATTAGTTGCGATCTCTTGGAAGAATTCCTCAGAAAACTGGAATGGAGTCTGCAGAGAACAAGGAAATTCAGAAGAATTGGTTAGTTGCGTTGCGATTTTACCAGTGCATCGTCAACACATGGCCCAAGATTTTTTTGTTTTATTCCATTTTTGATGGGTACTCCAATTTTTTTAAAAACTCAACTTTTTAAAAACTCATTTTTTTATTTAACCCATAGATGGGACCTATCAGGTACTACCACTGTGTTTCAGATGGACCAGGGAGTAATTGTGATGAAAAAGTATTCCACATCCCCAGAGCTCCAGAACGCTAACTTCACCATCAGATAGAGTTTAACGTCATACCCAGGACTCTTGATACGCCTCACACAGCCTTCTAGCACATTTTTTTATAAAGGTTGCGCGAATTTCCATAAGAACAATAGGGTTGACAGATCATGTAGATGCTTAGGTTTTGATCAGAAGGATTTTTCTGACCGCCCGTCTTAGTCTAAGTAAGAACAAAGGGAGTTTGCATGTTATGGACTGCTCACCCCCCCAGTTTTATAATGTTACTCTAAATTAAAATTTGTGCCCGATTATTTATTGGTACAAGTTCAAATGGAAAGTACAGCTGCGAGAAACTAGTCGCAATATCGACCTCGCATTTATTTGGCAAGGAACCGTCAACGAACGTATGCTTAAGTTAGTTGAATACAATTTTCTTAGCGCATATGGAGGCTTGAAGATTGAATGGGTGAGGCTGGGGTTGTCATGCTCTGTGTGTAGACAACCAATTTGAGAGATTTTATGAAAGTGAACACGCGAAAAACAACTCAAGAGATGCAGAAGATCGAAACACTCACCATTCAACAGTAGTTTGATATTTGTGCTAAATCTAAAAAAAGAACTCTATAAATGTATTCAAATTGAAGGTTAAAAACGGCAATTACTTCAACACTACATAATAATAATAATAACAATACAGACGGATCACCTAATTCTAGCCAGGAGACCAGATCTTGTTTGATTGACAAGAAGAGAAGACTAATATATATATATATATAATATAAGTTGTAAAACAAGGTTGTTTAGAATGGCTTTTTGCCGATAATTTTTGGAGAATAAGTGCTTAATTGAGTCGTACCTAATTTTGAAAATAATTAATTAATAATGAATTAGGCGGGAATACCTATTAAATGTATGGCTAAACAAATCGAGAAAAATCAATCTCTGTATGTACATTTCGGCCTATTAGCCTCATCAGCAGAGCTATAGATCGGAGACCGCCCTGTGCGTATTTGAAACCGGACTGCCAAGCTACAGGCCGATCCCATAACTCCAACACCAAAACGAACTTCTTAGATTTTATGATTTGTTTAGAGTAGGTTAACATTCCTCTTCTAGTGACTTTTATTACACGACGATATGATAAGTTGTAAACAAGGTTTGTTTAGAATGGCTTTTTGCCGATAATTTTTTGGAGAATAAGTGCTTAATTGAGTCGTACCTAATTTGAAATTTCATTATTAATTAATAATTTTCAAATTAGGTACGACTCCAATTAAGCACTTATTCTCCAAATATATATATATATATGAGGACCGGTCAAAATTCCTAACATCGTTCCAAAAGAAGAAATACTTTTAAGATTGCTATCTTAATTTCTGTACAGGTGACGAAGGTAACATTAGACAAAAACAGTGGACTGAGCAGTCACAAAGATTCTTAGTGAGGCTTCGAACATTTTTTGAACGATACACACACTCACTCAGGCCTGGTTCATGCACAATATATATATATATATATATATTATATATATACTTGGTCCAAAGAACTGCCAGTTACCAAACCCGTGGACTTTGTGTTACGCTCTCCTATCTGTGTTATATACGCCCTATCAGTGATATTCATCATTCTCTCTCTCTCTCTCTCTCCATATATATATATATATATAATATATATATATATATACGCTTGGAAATGGTTGATTTTAATCCTAATTATCTTCAATGTTACATTAAATATCTTTTAGAAGTGGTCAGCACCAAGCAAATAGTGGTGAAGAAAAATGAGAAAAGAATACTTCAGAAGAACAAGAAAACTATTAGAAACCTAGACCTGCATAAAAAACGATAAACGAAGATAAAAGAGGCCTTGCCATCTTAGAGATTTGTAGATGCCTCAATCCAAGGACTCGGTGTATATTAGGTGTACAGAATAGGCCATTAGATAGACCGGTGGGTACAGAACAGACCGTTAAATGGGCTATCTGTACAGAAATGAGCAACCAACTAGGTTATGTGTACAGAATAGACCGTCACGTCCCCAGAAATAGATGCCAATGGGTGTATGTATACAGAATAGACAGCCAAATGTGTTCAGAGTCGGCCACTAATGGGGAAGTGTACAAGAACGGACCGCTAAATAGAATAGATTGGGATTAGACCGTCAAATAAGTGTACGTCACTAACGTACTAAGATGTACAGATTAGTCAGCTAAAATGAGGTAGGATAAGACTCAAGGTTACAAAAATGAATATTATTGTGAGGATCGAACGGACTATTCAGTAGTAATGGATTTGCGGAAGTAGCCTGCAACAAGTACTCCAAATTTGACAGGTGTACATAATGAGTTTCTATCGAATAAGAGAATCAAATAAGGGTATAGAATACAACGTCATATACAGAAATTGGTAGCTGTACAGAATAGAAAATCCGATGAGTTAGTATACCTACTCGGTGTTTAGAATAGGCCACCAAAATAGAGTATGTGCACAGAATAGGCCGCCAAATAGGCGTAGTTGTATAGAATAGGCGCCAAAATAGCGTAGTTGTATAGAATAGGCCGCCAATAGGTGTTATACGTATAGAATAGGCCGCCAATGGGAGCTGACGTACAAAATAGATCACCATGTGTACATAAGTAGGACATTACTGACAGAATAGTGACGGTAGTTGTACAGAATAGGACGTACTGTACAGAATAAGACGCCTAACTGTGAGTAAGTGTGTAGAATAGGACACCAATTTGGTACGTGAATATAACGTCACTGAGGTAAAGGTGCTCAGAAACAGGAGCACTAAGGGTTAGGTGTACAGAATAAACGCGGAGATTGTGTAGATGTAAAGATTGGGATGCTAATAGTGTAGATGTACAGAAAGGATGGCAGATAATGGGTATGTGAACAGCATATACGCTAAATGGGTTAGGTTTACAGAATCCGCACACCAATTTCATCCCCACCTCAAACAGTTAAATAGGTATGTGTATAGAACAGATGCGTCAGCGTAGGGCACTAAATAGGGCTTGTGTATAGTATATGTTATAGGTGATACACCCTATAAGACTAATGGAATGCGCCGACAGGTTACTATAAATAACAGGGAGTGGCTTAGCCGTAAGCCAATGCGAGTGTGCCAATAACTGTTCGTCGGACGTAATTTCCACATCTCTCTATTGTATTTGTCTACTTTCTGTTAATACATTTTCTACATTTGTTACCCGTCGTTTGTTCTTATTTGACCCTTTAAACCTCACAACAGTATATAGCCGTAAATAATGTGTAGTGTACAGAATATACAAAATAGGTTTTTATACGCCAATAGAGCTATGTTATACAGATAGGGGCGTAACTGATTGGTTAGGGCACAGTGAATAAGCCGCTAATGGAATATACAGAATTGACCGCTAAGAATGGTATGTGTACAAAATAAGAATTCATCGATATGTGTAAGAATGCGTTTCAGATCAGGTAAACTTTTGACCCTTTCCAATCTGTCAAAACAACCACACCTGCACTTGGACTGAAAACACATGAAGTAAAGAGGTTGGTGGTAGTAGATCCAGTACATAACACACCGTTGGTCTAAAAAAAAGAAAAAAAGTACAATAAAATGTTTTAACTAGAATGAGTAAGTGCACTGGCGTTTTTGTGAACGTAGGATGTAAGAAAAGTAAATATTTACGCGGAGTCTAACTGGCTTGAATTCAGAATTTTTCTTTTCTTAGACTGGTTGCCTAACCATGATTAAAGAGTCCGGTCTGCCCTACTATTTTACCCATAACTGGAGTGAGAATAGTTGGTTAGTTGGATTTTACAGCTTATCAAGAGAATAATGGACGAAGGGTTTAGCTCTATGTGAAAATGCAAAACAGCTAGAGTTCAGCATTTGAACACGGGACCACCGAGTCTATTTTCTATGATTATAACCAAGACTACGCGCCTCCATTGTCCTTTTTTAGTTCTCCATCAGTTTTATTTTTATTAATTACTTCGATTCCTCTTTAGATGATTGAGAGTCATGTCCCCCGGATATGGTGGAATACTTTTCATGTTATTTTTATTTTCTTTCATTTTTCTTTCATATTAATCTGTGGTGAGTATATGCTATAATTACTGAAAATGCTTTTTCTCTGTTAAATTGTTTTACATCACACATAAACGGGGATTTATTTTTGTTAATAAAAACAAAAAAAAATCAAACATCCTTACCCACCTCCTTAATATATGTAAATATGCGCATAGAATTTCATAATGATTGATGTGTTTTGGTGACTGTAGTTTGAATGATTTAGAATAAATGAGACAGAATGGATAATGAAAAATATTAGGTCAGCGAATGACACTAGTTAATAAGTTCAGATAGGGAAGACACAACACTCTGAAACCCCAACCCACTCATCCCTGGGTTGGCTATGTGCCAGACTTTTTACAAAATCTTTTGTTTCTATATTATAAATTCTGCTTAGTTCGTTTGTTGCACGTTACTCTCATCCACGTCCCTCCCTGTAGCCAAATGGGATATCCTTTCCATCCTCTCCACTCCCACCAAGTGAGATATTATTCTATATCTCCCTGCAACTGAGTGGGAATTTATTTCTCCCCCTCGCCGTTAATCAATTGAGATATTCTTCTACAGTTATCGCTTCTTCATATCAAACACTATCATGGAATTGACTCATCTATCCTCGCTAATCATACACTGAAAATTAAGCAATGACAGTTGCAAATAAATATTCAGTTCTTCATGACCCCATATATATATATAATATATATATTACTTAGCAAAATAAAAAACACTCTGGCGATGTAAAATAAATATTACCTGAGGGATGGAGTTGAAAATTTAATATCAGAGAGTTTATCATAAGTAAAGTAAAATCATCAAATTTATTAAAGGAGTAAAAAATAAAATAAATTTATTAAAAGGAGCAAAATGAAAAGATGAAATGGAAACTTAGTTCTGATTAACTTTAAATATTATATTAAAATAAAAACTATATATATAGATAGATAATACCAGGTATGAATTTATCAAAACTTGTTTAAAAAACCAATGAGGATTGTTAACATTGCATGCTCAAATGTATTCTATTTTATTGATGATTTTAGGTAGTTGACGTAAGCAGTGACGTAGTTTTTGTTACAGACAAAAGCCGAAGCGAATCTCCATTATTAATATATATGTGTGTGTGTGTGTGTGGTATTCGAGATAAATTTGACATAAATATATTTGGTTATTTTCTCTGTGGTGGGAGTATTGACGCACACTACGCATCATTTAAAAGCTTGGACCCTTCTTCATTCATATACGTGATGACAGATAGAATTGATGACTGGAACCCACCTGGATCATGAAGAGAATAATTTGTATCATGATGATCTGCCACCAGCCATCAAAAGAAGGAAATATGGTTGCTGCCTCAATGCTCCCTGCGACACTAAAAACAATCAGCCATGAATTGGAGAATTGCAATGGAGACTACGAGGCTGTGGCTAGAAGAAAGCAACATATCAGACGATCAAAAATTCCTCGAAAATCAGCAGAAAAAGTTGGGGACCCTCAGATGCCTACGTGAGCTGTTAAACACTGTAGTCAAGCCATACAGATAACAAGGGTAGCCAATTGTAGCCATATGTATGCTTGGTAACTACAAAATTATGAATTGTAATAAATTCTACAGGCTCGGAAATGACACTACTTTCAATAAGTTTCACTCAAAATAATCGCCATTACGTTGATCACAGCCCCAACCCTGCCCGGGACCTGGAGCAGCTAATGTACATTTCCCTGGGATGGGCTCAAAACCTACCTAAATTCGTCGATTAACTGGGCTTTTGTAGACTGGCACGCATTGTGGTCTTCTAAACAGGCCACATACATAATAATCCATGGGTTAAGATCCAAGGAGCTTCGGAGGTCAAACATTGGGACCGATGTAGTCGGAGAAATTCGCCGACAAACATTTCTGACTTTTCCAGGGTGTGGTGGGGGGCGAAATCTTGATGCCATACATATGGCCTACCATTGGTACCCTTGTTATATCCAGGGCTGACTACAGTGTTAACAACTCTACTAGGCATCTGAATTCAACCTGATACTTCTTTCTGCTGATTTTCGAGGAATCTGCTGTACGACGCAATCAGATGTCTGTATGTTACTTTCTTCTAGCCACAACCACGTAGTCTCCATTGCATTCTCAGTTCGTGCCTGATTGTTTTACGTGTCAGGGAGCATTGGGCAGCAACCATGAAATAAATGGTATCTCACAATCACCTTAACTACTGAAGTAGGCAATTGAATATAATTTCAAAACTCAAACCAAAACATAAACAAAGACACAATCATCAGACAGAAGATTATGGAATGAATGAATATATATATATAATATAATATATAATTATATATATATATATATATATAGTAAAGTAAAGTCGCGGGCGGCCTTAAAGTCGGTAATCAAACAGTCAGCGAGCGGAGTCTATACCTTTCAATAGCGCTAGACAAGAGATTGTTTTGGCGTCTGAGGTGGAGCGCCACACCTACATCAGCTCTTACTTTGCCGCACAGATTCCTTGCTACTCATACGCTGAGTTGGCGAGGACCGGTATCGAACTAGGAACATTGCGTTCTAGCGAACGCTATACCGACTGCAGCTAAAAGACATATATAATATATATAATATAATATATATATATATATATGTTAAATAAAAGAATAATAAATATAAAAAAAAGGTAATAATCGAAGATTTAACTAAATAAAGTATATATATATATATATATATTATATATATATATATATATATATATATGTGTATAATATATATATATGTGTGTGTGTCTTTTATATATTTATTATTTCTTTTATTCACATATATATATAATATATTATACTATATATATATATATATGTCTTTTTAGCTCAGTCGGTATACGTTCGGCTTAGAAACCACAATGTTCCTAGTTCGATACCGGTCCTCGCCAACTCAGCGTATGAGTAGCACAGGAATCTGTGCGGCAAAGTAAGGAGCTGATGGTAGGTGTGGCGCTCCACCTCAGACGCCAAAACAATCTCCTTGGTCTAGCGCTATTGAAAAGGTATAGACTCCCTCGCTGACTGGTTGATACCGACTTTAGGCCCCCCGACGACTTACTTTACTTATATATAATATATATATATATATATATATATAATATATATAATATATATTCATTCATTCCATAATCTTCTGTCTGATGATGTGTGTCTTTGTTTATGTTCTTGGTTTGAGTTTTGAAATATATTCAATTGCCTACTTCAGTAGTTAAGGTGATTGTGAGATCACATTTATTTCATGGTTGCTGCCAATGCTCCCTGAACACCGTAAAAACAATCAGGCACGAACTGGAGAATTGCAATGGAGACTACGTGGTTGTGGCTAGAAGAAAGTAACATAACAGACTATCTGATTGCGTCCGTACAGCAGAATTCCTCGAAAATCAGCAGAAAGAGTAATCAGGTTGAATTCAGATGCCTACGTAGAGTTGTTAAACACTGTAGTCAAGCCCTGGATAACAAGGGTAGCCAATGGTAGGCCATATGTATGGCATCAGATTTCGCCCCCCGCCACACCCCTGGGAAAAGTCAGAAATGTTTGTCGGCGAATTTCTCCGACTACATCGGTCCCAATGTTTGACCTCCGAACTCCTTGGATCTTAACCCCATGGATTATTATGTATGTGGCGCTGTTTAGAAAGACACCAATCGCCGTGCCAGTACTACAAAAGCCCAGTTAATCGACAGAATTTAGGTAGGTTTTGAAGCCCATCCCAGGGAAACTGTAACATTAGCTTGCTCCAGGTCCCGGAGCAGGGTTGGGGCTGTGATCAACGCTAATGGCGATTATTTTGAGTGAAACTTATTGAAAGTAGTGTCATTTCCGAGCCTGTAGAATTTATTTACAATTCATTAAATTTTGTAGTTACCAAGCATACATATGGCCTACAATTGGCTACCCTTGTTATCTATGGCTTGACTACAGTGTTTAACAGCTCCACGTAGGCATCTGAGGGTCCCCCAACACTTTTTCTGCTGATTTTCGAGGAATTTTGATCGTCTGATATGTTGCTTTCTTCTAGCCACAGCCTCGTAGTCTCCATTGCAATTCTCCAATTCATGCCTGATTGTTTTTAGTGTCCAGGGAGCATTGAGCAGCAACCATAATTTCCTTCTTTTGATGGCTGGTGCAGATCATCATGATACAAATTATTCTCTTCCATGATCCAGGTGGGTTCCAGTCATCAATTCTATCTGTCATCACGTATATGAATGAAGAAGGGTCCAAGCTTTTAAAATGATGCGTAGTGTGCGTCAATACTCCCAACCCACAGAGAAAAATAACCAAATATAATGTCAAATTTATCTCGAATACCACACACACACACACACATATATATTAATAATGGAGATTCGCTTCCGGCTTTTGTCTGTAACAAAAACTACGTCACTGCTTACGTCACACTACCTAAAATCATCATAAAATAGAATACATTTGAGCATGCAATGTTAGACAATCCTCATTGGTTTTTTAAACAAGTTTTGATAAATTCATACCTGGTATTATCTATCTATATATATAGTTTTTATTTTAATATATATTTAAAGTTATCAGAACTAAGTTTCCATTTCATCTTTTTCATTTTTTACTCCTTTTAATAAATTTATTTTATTTTTTACTCCTTTAATAAATTTGATGATTTTACTTTACTTATGATACAAACTCTCTGATATTAAATTTTCAACTCCCATCCCCTCAGGTAATATTTATTTTACATCGCCCAGAGGTCGTTTTTTATTTTGCTAGTATATATATATATATATATATATATGGGGTCATGAAGAACTGAATATTTATTTGCAACTGTCATTGCTTAATTTTCAGTGTATGATTAGCGAGGATAGATGAAGTCAATTCCATGATAGTGTTTGATATGAAGAAGCGATAACTGTAGAAGAATATCTCAATTGATTAACGGCGAGGGGGAGAATATCCCACTCAGTTGCAGGGAGATATAGAATAATATCTCACTTGGTCGGGAGTGGAGAGGATGGAAGGATATCCCATTTGGCTACAGGGAGGGTACGTGGATGAGCGTAACGTGCAAACAAACGAACTAATAAGCAGAATTATAATATAGAAACAAAAGATTTTGTAAAAAGTCTGGCACATAGCCAAACCCAGGGATGAGTGGGTTGGGGTTTCAGAGTGTTGGTCTTCCCTATCTGAACATTAATGTAACTAGTGTCATTCGCTGACCTAATCATTTTTCATTATTCCATTCTGTCTCATTTATTCTAAATCATTCAAACTACAGTCACCAAAACACATCAATCATTATGAAATTCCTATGCGCATATTTACATATATTAAGGAGGTGGGTAGGATGTTTGATTATTTTTTGTTTTTATTAACAAAATAAATCCCCAGTTATGTGTGAATGTAAAACAAGAATAGAGAAAAAAGCATTTTCAGTAATTATAAGCATATACTCACCACAGATTAATATGAAAGAAAAATGAACAGAAAATAAAAATAACATGAAAAGTATTCCACCATATCCGGGGGACATGACTCTCAATCATCTAAAGAGGAATCGAAGTAATTAATAAAAATAAAACTGATGGAGCAACTAAAAAAAGGACAATGGAGGCGCGTAGTCTAATGGTTATAATCATAGAAAATAGACTCGGTGGTCCGTGTTCAAATGCTGAACTAGGCTGTTTGCATTTCACATAGAGCTAAAACCCTTCGTCCAATTATTCTCTTGATAAGCTGTAAAATCCAACTAACCAACTATTCTCACTCCAGTTATGGGTAAAATAGTAGGGCAGACCGGACTCTTTAATCATGGTTAGGCAACCAGTCTAAGAAAAGAAAAATTCTGAATTCAAGCCAGTTAGACTCCGCGTAAATATTTACTTTTCCTTACATCCTACCCGTTCACAAAAACGCCAGTGCACTTACTCATTCTAAGTTAAAACATTTTATTGTACTTTTTTTCTTTTTTAGACCAACGGTGTGTTATGTACTGGATCTACTACCACCAACCTCTTACTTCATGTGTTTTCAGTCCAAGTGCAGGTGTGGTTGTTTTGACAGATTGGAAAGGGTCAAAAGTTTACCTTGATCTGAAACGCATTCTCTACACATATCGATGAATTCTTTATTTTGTACACATACCCATTCTTAGCGGTCAATTCTGTATATTCCATTAGCGGCTTATTCACTGTGCACCTAACCCAATCAGTTACGCCCCTATCTGTATAACATAGCTCCTATTGGCGTATAAAAACCTATTTTGTATATTCTGTACACCTACACATTATTTACGGCTATATACTGTTGTGAGGTTTTAAGGGGTCAAATAAGAACAAAACGACGGGTAACAAATGTAGAAAAATGTATTAACAGAAAGTAGACAAATACAATAGAGAGATGTGGAAATTACGTCCGACGAACAGTTATTGGCACACTCGCATTGGCTTACGGCTAAGCCACAATTATCCCTGTTATTTATAGTAACCTGTCGGCGCATTCCATTAGTCTTATAGGGTGTATCACCTATAACATATACTATACACCAAGCCCTATTTAGTGCCCTACGCCTGACCATCTGTTCTATACACATACCCTATTTAACTGTTTGAGGTGGGGATGAAATTGGTGTGCGGATTCTGTAAACCTAACCCCATTTAGCGTATTATGCTGTTCACATACCCATTATCTGCCATCCTTTCTGTACATCTACCACTATTAGCATCCCAATCTTTACATCTACACAATCTCCGCGGTTTATTCTGTACACCTAACCCTTAGTGCCATCCTGTTCTGAGCACCTTTACCTCAGTGACGTTATATTCACGTACCCCCAAATTGGTGTCCTATTCTACACACTTACTCACAGTTAGGCGTCTTATTCTGTACAGTACGTCCTATTCTGTACAACTACCGTCCACTATTCTGTCAGTAATGTCCTACTTATGTACACATGGTGATCTATTTTGTACGTCAGCTCCCATTGGCGGCCTATTCTATACGTATACACCTATTTGGCGGCCTATTCTATACAACTACGCCTATTTGGCGGCCTATTCTATACAACTACGCCTATTTGGCGGCCTATTCTGTGCACATACTCCCCTATTTTGGTGGCCTATTCTAAACACCGAGTAGGTATACCTAACTCATCGGATTTTCTATTCTGTACAGCTACCCCAATTTGCTGTATATGACGTTCCTATTCTATACCCTTATTTGATTCTCTTATTCGATAGAAACTCATTATGTACACCTGTCAAATTTGGAGTACTTGTTTGCAGGCTACTCTCGCAAATCCATTACTACTGAATAGTCCGTTCGATCCTCACAATAATACTTCATATTTGTAACCTTGAGTCTTATCCTACCTCATTTTAGCTGACTAATCTGTACATCTTAGTACGTTAGTGACGTACACTTATTTGACGGTCTAAATCCACAATCTATTCTATTTAGCGGTCCGTTCTTGTACACCTTCCCCATTAGTGGCCGACTCTGAACACCATTTGGCTGTCTATTCTGTATACATACACCCATTGGCATCCTATTTCTGGGGTACGTGACGGTCTATTCTGTACACATAACCCTAGTTGGTTGCCTCATTTCTGTACAGATAGCCCCATTTAACGGTCTGTTCTGTACCCACCGGTCTATCTAATGGCCTATTCTGTACACCTAATATACACCGAGTCCTTGGATTGAGGCATCTACACAATCCTCTAAGATGGCAAGGCCTCTTTTATCTTCCGTTTATCGTTTTTTATGCAGGTCTAGGTTTCTAATAGTTTTCTTGTTCTTCTGAAGTATTCTTTTCTCACTTTTTCTTCCACCACTATTTGCTTGGTGCTGACCACTTCTAAAAGATATTTAATGTAACATTGAAGATAATTAGGATTAAAATCAACCATTTTCCAAAGCGTATATATATATATATATATATATATATATATATATATAGAGAGAGAGAGAGAGAGAGAATGATGAATATCACTGATAGGGCGTATATAACACAGATAGGAGAGCGTAAACACAAAGTCCACGGCGTTTGGTAACTGGCAGTTTCTTTGGACCAAGTATATATATAATATATATATATATATATATATTGTGCATGACCAGGCCTGAGTGAGTGTGTGTATCGTTCAAATAGTTCGAAGCCTCACTAAGATACTTTGTGACTGCTCAGTCCACTGTTTTGTCTAATGTTACCTTCGTCACCTGTACAGAAATTAAGATAGCAATCTTAAAAGTATTTCTTCTTTTGGAACGATGTTTAGGAATTTTGACCGGTCCTCATATATATATATATATTTGGAGAATAAGTGCTTAATTGGAGTCGTACCTAATTTTGAAAATTAATTAATTAATAATGAAATTTCAAAATTAGGTACGACTCCAATTAAGCACTTATTCTCCAAAAAATTATCGGCAAAAAGCCATTCTAAACAAACCTTGTTTACAACTTATCATATCGTCGTGTAATAAAAGTCACTAGAAGAGGAATGTTAACCTACTCTAAACAAATCATAAAATCTAAGAAGTTCGTTTGGTGTTGGAGTTATGGGATCGGCCTGTCAGCTTGGCAGTCCGGTTTCAAATCACGCACAGGGCGGTCTTCCGATCTATAGCTCTGCTGATGAGGCCTAATAGGCCGAAATGTACATACAGAGATTGATTTTTCTCGATTTGTTTAGCCATACATTTAATAGGTATTCCCGCCTAATTCATTATTAATTAATTAATTTTCAAAATTAGGTACGACTCCAATTAAGCACTTATTCTCCAAAAAATTATCGGCAAAAAGCCATTCTAAACAAACCTTGTTTACAACTTATCATATATATATATATATATATTTAGTCTTCCTCTTCTTGTCAATCAAAACAAGATCTGGTCTCCTGGCTAGAATTAGGTGATCCGTCTGTATTGTTATTATTATTATTATGTTAGTGTTGAAGTAATTGCCGTTTTTAACCTTCAATTTGAATACATTTATAGAGCTTCTTTTTTTAGATTTAGCACAAATATCAAACTACTGTTGAATGGCTGATGTTTCGATCTTCTGCAATCTCTTGAGTTGTTTTTCGCGTGTTCACTTTCATAAAATCTCTCAAATTGGTTGTCTACACACAGAGCATGACACCCCAGCCTCACCCATTCATCTTCAAGCCTCCCATATGCGCTAAGAAAATTGTATTCCAACTAACATTAAGCCATACGTTCGTTGACGGTTCCCTTGCCAAATAAATGCGAGGTCGATATTGCGACTAGTTCTCGCAGCTGTACTTTCCATTTGAACTTGTACAATAAAATCGGCACAATCTTTAATTTAAGAGTAAACATTAAAAACTGGGGGGTGAGCAGTCCATAACATGCAACACTCCACTTTGGTTCTTACTTAGACTAGACGGGCGGTCAGAAAAATCCCTTCTGATCAAAACCCTAGCATCTACATGATTGTCCCAACCCTATTGTTCTTATGGAAATTCCCAACCCTTTTTATAAAAAAAATGTGCTAGAAGGCTGTGTGAGGGTATCAGAGTCCTGGGTATGACGTTAAACTCTATCTGATGGTGAAGTTACAGTTCTGGAGCTCTGGGGAATGTGGAATACTCTTTCATCACAATTACTCCCTGGTCCACTCTGAAACACAGTGGTAGTACCTGATAGGGTCCCATCTATGGGTTAAATAGAAAAATGAGTTTTTAAAAATTGAGTTTTAAAAAATTGAGTACCCATCAAAAATGAATAAAACAAAAAAATCTTGGGCATGTGTTGACATGCCGTAAAATCCAACCAACTAACCAATTCTTCCCTGAATTTCTTGTTCTCTCAGACTCCATTCCAGGTTCTGAGGAATTCTTCCAAGAGATCCAACTATATTTGGTACCAGCAGAACTTTTGTATATACCGCAGTATGATAATCTAATTATTTCAATGTTTGATATGTTTACTTAAGTGATGTTGCAATAGTTCAATATGTAAAAAGTATAATAATCTTTTTTTTTCTTTCTTTTCATCTGTTCAATTGAAACAGATTAGCCTTATTGCTTCTACACGCTCGCCCACTTTCTATATATTTCCCCTATTCTTTTTTTCTTATATTTTTTCTGTGTAGCATGTCTTTTTTCTTACCTATCTTTCTTTATAATAAAAATGGAATGGTGCATTATTTAGTTGAGGTGACGAAACCCATAAGAAATAAGATTACATTTTTGCATTCCATCTTCAACGATATGGACGGTCTTATTTTTAACCAGAGAGTATTGCAATATGATAACGGTCGTACAAATAAGGAACATGAGTATTAATATATAGATCTATGTATATTAAGAAATAGCTCATTTAAACCTGTGTTTTTTCATTAAGTGGTGAGTTTATTGGCCGACGCTGCAGTGTTTCGATCTATTAATTAGATCATCTTCAGGGCATTTGTTGGTATATGGAAGATAATAAGAAATTTTATCACAGAATAACGAGAAAAGCGAGTGGTAGTCCTTGTTATTCAGTCTGTTTAAAATTTGAGGTTTGAAAAAAGGAGACGGTTTGAAATATGACGTCAAATATTCACTTTTACGGTGTGAGTATGAGACTGTGTAAATGTGTGTATCGAAAAGAAAGCATTGTACATTTTTTAGGTGTGTGGTTGCGCGTGTGTGTATAAATCTTTTGCGATAAACGACAGCGAAACAAACCTCAAGGTTGTGTGTGTGTTTTTTATATATATATATATATATATATATATATATATATATATATATATATATATATAAACAATGGGGACTTAAAAGAAGAAAGTAAATTTTTTTTTTCTTTTCCCTAAAAAAAACCCCTTCATATATATACCCATATGTATTTACAATTTGACTTTTAGTCGTCTCCGGCTGTATAAACCTTGATGAGCAACCGGACGAAAGGGCCCTTGTTTTTATCAAATAAAACAATTTTTTTTTCTCACTCTTTTCCTTCGTATCCACCTATATAGGTGATCATAATGATTACCCTTAAAGTATTATTTAAATTTGCTTGTACCAGAAATTTATTTATTTATATATATATATATATATATATTAATTATACACCAACAAATGGTGTAAAAACTTATTCGGTGATTATCCTTTATTGAATACTGTGGGAAAATTGCACATTTTAATATTGGTGAATCACCATCTCTCTATCATCTCTTGTCCATAGCCATTATTTTTGTTCTTTGTCTTTTTGGCCAATCCGTCAGGTTTTGATATATTTTCCATTTATTTTATCAAATACCAAAAATATCATATTTATCTGGATCTATTATTGAAATGGTAAAATTTTGAAGTCGGCTGAGCAAAAACCTGTGGAAATTAAATATTTTTGAACATTTATTCAGACGATGTTTATAACTAAACGCTCAAAAATTGATAAAAGATAAGAATCTATTTTTTTGGTGTCTGTTCTTATCACATCGCAAACGTGTTGAATAATGATTTTCTAAAAAAAAATTTTAAAAAGTGAAAAATCAACCTGCCCTTCTGCTCAGGTTTGTTCCTTTGATGAAATTTCTACTGAAGAATTTCTTGTTTTTCTGAAGCACACCTTTCTTACTTTTTCTTTCATTTTTATTTTTCTCCAAATGTTCTGATGTTTTCCTGATTGGCTACTTCTGTTCCTTCTATTTTTTCATTATCACGACGGCATACTTTTCGATCCTATTCCTATTCCAAGGCTGTATCATTGCGGGGTGAGGGCGCGGAAACGATAACGCTATTTTGTTTCAATCAAACATAATGAAAGGAAAAGAAGGAAAGAAAAAAAATAAAGAGTGAGAGTGTTAAATCAAGATTATTATACTTTTTACATTTTTAATAGCTCTTAAGTAAACGGATCAAACGTTGTAATAATTAAATTATCATACTTTGGTATATCCACAGGTCACGCTAGTATCATATCAATATTTTATATATTCTGAGAAAGTATTCTTTTTTTTTTTTTTTTTTTTTTTTTTTTTTTTTTTTGTTAAAGTTTTATGTGAGACGACAAAAAAAGAGAGATGCCCAAGGAGATATGATAAACAAATAGATAATGAATAAATGATCAATTTCGGCTTTGACGCTCAGGTAAAAAGAGAAACTCATCCTACTTGGGTGGTTGGTTGGTTGGATTTTAGGGCATGCCAACCCTTGTTGTTGTTTTTATTCCGAAGAGATTTTGTTTGATTCGTTGTTCATGCGTACTCAATTTTTAAAATAAATTTTAGGCTCATTTTGTTTTAAATCAATTGATAGGTGAGACTACCGATCCGGGTCAGAGTGAATCTGAGAGTAATGGTGATGAAGGGGTACTCTAGATTCCCCAGAGCTCCAGAATTGGAACCTCACCATCAGATAATTTAATGTCATACTCATGACAATAAGACCTTCAGCCACTGCCTTTTAGCACATATATGATAAAAGGGTTGGGATTACCATAAGGACAACTATATACGTGCTAGGGTTTGATGTGACTAGCCGATTGATTGGAGGGGATCTCTCTGACCGTCCGTCTAGCCTAAGGGCCAAAGTTGACTATTGCATGTCATGGACTGCTCAACCACAAGTGTTCCACCCTTAAGAATCTTGGGTCGCCACCTCAGACCAATAAGTGGCCCCATTGGAGGGGAGGTAACGTACTGTTCTGCAGAGGTGCAGTCGGTGTATTCTAAAGCTCAAGTCGACAGGGATAAACCCGATCTGCGAATGTACTTTATCATTCAATAGACAATATCAATTACACTGGTTTACAAAAAAATATTTTTTGTCTGAGGCAAGAATGTGAATAGGTGTTTTTTACTAATTTGGATGTGCTGAATTCAAATTTATAAACAGTTTTGCTCTACCACCTCAAGTTTTTTGTCTTTTAAATAGTCTCATCTTAGTATATACGTGCTTATTTCAACAGTTGCAGCAGCTTATTACAGATAAAACAGGATAGATAAAGAACATTGATGGAATAAATATACTTGGATGACACAATGTACACAATTCATAGTACCGCAGACAGAAGTGTGTTTTCTTAAATGATCTGCTGTATTTTGCCTCCGGTATGTCACGAAAGAGTATCCAGCAGAAGTCTCCCATCATGCCGGGGTTCTTGGTAGTTGCTCTCCATCTTCTTAATGTCTTGGTGGAATCTTTCTCCGTGCTCATCACTCACTGCTCCAAGGTTTGGAGGGAAGAAGTTGAGCTGGGAATGAAGAAAACGAATTTTGAGTGACATTCGGCATCCCATATCCTCATAAGACTTTAGCAACTTCTCAATATAGTCTGGGTAATTTGGTACGCGTGTGTTACCAAGGAAGCCACTACAGACTGACTTAATTGCTTCCCATGCTCTCAGTTCCTTTAAGGTAAGAAGCTCCTCAAAATCAGTATCCTTCAGCACTTCTCGGATCTGATGTCCGACAAAGATGCCCTCTTTGAGCTTAGCAGCAGTGAGACCTGGGAACACAGTACACAAGTGTTGGAAGGCAGCACCATTTTTGTCCATGGCCTTCACGAAATTCTTCATCAAACCAAGCTTGATGTGAAGAGGGGGAAGAAGCACCTTATTCATGTCAACCAGAGGATTCTCCTTGACGCTGTGTTCGCTGTTGATTGAAACGTGTTGGCTACGCTTAACTGCCAAAATCCGTCTTGATATATAGCTATATATATAATGTTATCACTTACATTTATTGCTTAATAACTAAAAAAGAAGACATAAGTCACACAATATTAGAAATTAACCCTGAATTCATATACGCCTTTATGTACAGTATGTGTACAAAATGTACAGTATGCATATCTAAAAGAAAACTAGAGGTGATGAGTAAAAACGGATTTCAAATCTGAATTCAGCACTCCCAAATTAGGTTAAAACAGCTATTTTTGTGCTTGCCTCAATTTCTTTGTAAACCGGTGAAACTGGTTCACTGTGCTAAATTTCTTTTTTAGGGTTAGGGTTTAGGTTTAGTTTAATGGGAAAATAAATGAATAATTTGGGTTCTGTTTTTTTCTGGGTCACCCTGTAATATCATATTACTCATCTAGGAAATAACCCTTGCTGGTAGATATAAAACACGATTTGACATAAAATGACTTACAAGTGTTGTCATTAAACCATACAAAAAATCTATCTATATCAGTCTGTTTCTATCTATCTATCTATCTATCTTTCTTTCTATCTATCTATCTATCTATCTTTCTTTCTATCTATCTATCTATCTATCTATCTATCTATCTATCTATCTATCTATCTATCTATCTATCTATCTATCTATCTATCTTTCTTTCTTTCTTCTCAAACTTCAACTCTTCTTTCTATCCATCCATCTATACATCTATACATCTATCTATCTTTCTTTCTTTCTTCTCAAACTTCAACTCTTCTTTCTATCCATCCATCTATACATCTATCTATCTTTCTTTCTTTCTTCTCAAACTTCAACTCTTCTTTCTATCCATCCATCTATACATCTATCTATCTATCTTTCTTTCTTTCTTCTCAAACTTCAACTCTTCTTTCTATCCATCCATCTATACATCTATACATCTATCTATCTATCTATCTATCTATGTATATATCTATCTATCTACCTATATTTCTATCTATATCCCGAGCCTTCTTTTTTTTTCTTTCTTTCTTTCTTCTCAAACTACAAATCTGTTTCCATCCATCTATCTATCAATTTCTTTGTAAACCAGTGTTATTATTCTCAAACTGGTTCACTGTGCTAAACGACCTTAAGTTGCTGTCTCATTGTTTTCTATTCTCTTTTTATCCATTTCTATTGTAAACATTATGACTATTACTCAGTTCCCTTCAGTTGATATGACCAAATACTCTGGGGTTTGTCTTTCCATCACAATTCTTTATCCACCCCTTCCTTCCACCATTTCGGCTATTTTCCCATCTATTTTGTATATATCTATTTACTTTTGTTTATCTGTTCCATCTATCTTTATTTCAGTTGTCACGTTTTGCTTTTCTTTATTTAATTTAAGGCCGACTGCCAACATTATCGACCCTAAATTTGACCTCTCCTCCAGACTAATCATCATCATCATCCTCTCTCTCTCTCTCTCTCTCTCTCTCTCTCTCTTCTCTCTCTTCTCTCTCTCTCTCTCTCTCTCTCTCTCTCTCTCCTTATTGTTCTCATTCTTCGCTACATCATTTCTAACTCCCACTCATTTTTTCATTTTTGTTTTTATCTCTCTAATAGCTTTTCTTAATGTATTTTTCTTTTCTTCTCTCTTTCCCTCTCTGTCCCTCTCTCTCTTTCCCTCTCTCCTTTCTCTGTCTCTCTCTCTTTCCCTCTCTGTCTCTCTCTCTTTCTCTCTCTCTCTCTCTTTCCCTCTCTTCTCTCTTCTCTCTCCCTCTCTCTCTCTTTCCCTCTCTCTCTCTTCCCTCTTTCCCTCTTTCTCTCTCTCTCTCTTTCCCTCTCTTTCCCTCTCTGTCCCTTTCCCTCTCTTCCCTCTCTGTCCCTCTCTCCCTCTTCCCTCTCTGTCCCTCTCTGTCCCTTTCCCTCTCTGTCCCTCTCTGTCCCTTTCCCTCTCTTCCCTTTCCTCTCTGTCCTCTCTTTCTCTCTTCTCTTCCCTCTCTCTCTCTTCCCTCTCTGTCCTCTCCCTCTCTGTCTCTCTCTGTCCTCTCCCTCTCTTTCCTCTTCTCTCTTCTCCTTCTCTCTTCTCCTTCTCCTTCTTCCTTCTCTCTTCCCTCCTTCTCTCTTCCCTCCTCTCTCTCTCTCCTTCTCCTTTTCCCTCCTTCTCCTTCTCTCTTTCCCTCTCTTCTCCTTCTCTCTTTCTCCTTCTCCCTTTCCCTCCTTCTCCTTCTCTCTTCTCTCCTCTCTCTTTCCTCCTCTCCTTCTCTCTTCCTCCCTTCTCTCTTTCCTCCTTTCTCTCTTTCTCTCATTCTCCTTCTCTCTTCTCTCTCATCTCTCTCTCCCTCTCTCTCTCTCTCTCTCTCCCTCTCTCTCCTTCTCTCTCTCTACCTTCACTGTTTTAATCTCCCACTTATTTTTCTATCTTACTGTTTTCCTCTCAGGTTTTTCTTAAGGTTTCTCCCTTTCCCCTAACCCTCTCTCTCTCTCTCTCTCTCTCTCTCTCTCTCTCTCTCTCTCTCTCTCTCTCTCTCCCATTGTTTTATTGTCTTCATTCTTGTCCCCACCCTTTTCACCTCCCACTTATTTTGTATCTGTTTTTTTCTCTCTTGTTTTTCTTAATATATTTTCCCCCGTCTCTCTCTCTCTCTCTTTTCCTCTCTTTTGTCTTATTGTCTCATTCTTCTCCCAACCGTTTTCACTTCCCACTTTTCTTTTCTCTTTCATCGAGCATTGTTTTTTTGGGTTTTTTTCAAGTTAATATGTTTATATAACTTACAAAGCATCAATCACCATCAAGACGAGACGGACTTCTCAGAAGTTTCAACTTCGCATCTACTTTAAATGACAACAATTTTAAAAGCAAATCATCCTTTTCTTTTCTTTCTTTCTCTTTTGTCCAATAAACAAAATGTCGGAAAATTTGTCAGCAAATAAAAAAAAACAATTCTGAGAAGAACTTTATGAATTGGAATCTTTACGTTTTAGTTGAGACAATTTAGTTTTGCTCATTTGTCATGAGGTTCTAAAACAACTTTCATAGACTGTCGAAAGTGCTCTGTAAAAGTGCTTTGTAAAATATGATTGCAACTTACAAGGGGGGGGGGTAGTTATCCAACCCCTCCCCCCATCATGAGTATCATATGACACAATGTCAAATTTTAAGCGAAGTAAAATTGGTTTTAATTTAGACCTTTCCTTCTCTGAGACTAGTTGCCTTGCCAAGACTAAGGAATCCAGACTGATCTTACTATTTACCCATAGCTGAGGGGAGAACATATGGATTCGTGCATCAAGATACCAGAGGCTAACCCAAACGAAAAGGTTCAAGTGAGTTCCGTCCCAACACGCACACACACTGAATCTGGAATACGAAATGTACTGTCCAATCAAAGAGACTGTTAATGTTCCTTCCCTTTGATCTCTATAAATGAAAGCTTGGTTCTCATTGGCTGGTCAATGAAATGCAGTATGACATCATCTCTAATGATCTGACCAATCAGTGGAGTTTAGGTTTATAATTTTCTTCTATAAAATCAAGGATTATAACTGGATTTTCTACTACAAGGAGTACACTCTTGTTCTACTTGGGATTTCAAGGAATACAGCAGACTTTCTACTACGGAAACAACACCCTTTTCTACCATTGGATTTACCAATAGGAGACCTAAACGCCTAAAATGGCGACCAGAACCGTAACAGCCTATAATCTCGTTGTGTCCCAAATAAACCGACTAAAGAACAATTTGTTGCATAGCGCCTTCTTCACTGGCACTAAATCTTATTATAATGGAGATTGTGTGTTTTTCTGTCTGTAACCGAAACTAAATCACTACTCAAGTTACAATTCCCTTAGTTATTGACGTCACATTCACCATGAATTTATTTTTATTTTAACCTCAATTATTAATAAAATTGCTTTACATTATTAATACTGTTAACCATATCTACATACTAACATCATGCAATTATATTTATATATACAACAAAATAGCGGTTTACAGTGTGAACGCGTAGGCTAATTTGCATATTGATATTAAAAATGTGATTTTAACAAATATGTGCTTAGTAATATTGATTTCTAACTGTTTGGTTTTATTTTAATGAATATAAGCAAAAATCTCTTCAATGAATCTTAAATGAAATCCATTAACAAGAACAAATAACTATCATTTCATTCTTTACTTCCTCTTTTAACTAAATACTTAAATTAGAAAAAATAACAATGAAAGACGAGAGTGATGGAAGAGTAAGTTTCAGTTGTTTCAAATCATTTAATCTGCATTCTTATTTAGTTTCATTAGCCTTTCTAATTTAATACAATATTTTATTACATTAAAACTTAAATACTTGCACCCGGAGGGTGCATATATTTGCTAGTAATTATAATGTTGCATACCTCTTTCTTTAATTCTATTTCTTGGCCGTCTTTAGTATTCTGATCGTCTTTGGTATTTCTTCTATCATCTTGACTTGGTCTGGCATCTTCTAAGATCTTGGATATCTTCTAAGGCCTAGCGTCTGGAGTTAACTTGGGGACTTCGGTCTGGTTTTCTGTTACTATGTTCTTGCTGGCTGGTCGTCATTTCTTAGTCTTGTTACCAAGACATTCATTAACCACAAGAGCATATTAACTATCCAAACTTTTATTTCCTTAACTATACATAATCCTCTAACTAACATAGCGCGCGTGAGTTCCAGTTTTAGGCAGGACCTAAAATAGCCGACTGCTCTGCCTGACGTCTAACTGCAAACTGGGGACTCTGAAAAAGGTCCCACGTAACTTCACATATTTGGTGGGCTCCTGTAATTTTCCATGGAAGGACCCGACCATGATATGAAAAGGGTGATCCCCTCAGAATTACAGGGGGTTGACAATAATCTTATGCAACCGCATAGATTATGTAACAAATTGACTAGACGACACGTTCTTAGAGGAGGGTATTTATACGCATTTGCACAAATGGAACAAGTGCATGTCCCAACGGCAACTTCACG
>CM042137.1:131296264-131299947 GCA_023376005.1 Doryteuthis pealeii | reverse complement strand
AAAGTGGTATGTGCGATAAAGTGAGGAGCTGATGGTAGGTGTGGCACTCCATCTCAGATGCTAAAATAATCTCCTTAGTCTATCCCCTTTTCACACGTACTAGACCCCTCGATATTATGCCACCCCCGACGAATTTACTTTTACTAGTTCTGGTATAGTACTAAACATGTTGGATTCGAAATAAGATGTATCTTACATTTTGAACATCCCTTGTATCCTTCGATCTATCTTAGTTTGTGTGTGTGTCTACTTCTTTGTTCCTGTCTTTTGCAGTCAGCTTCCATCTATTTCTTATCGGCTAAGTGAATAGACGTTGTTTTCTTCCATACGTTTTTACACTTCCCTTACAGACTTCGTAACAGCTTCCTAAAAAGTCAGACACTACTGCGCACTTCCCATTCTTTTGAAAAAAAACCCTCCTTTCTGTTTTCGGCTTTATTTTTGTGATTGAATTTCTCTTTCGCGAAATGGCATGTATCAACAATTGAAACATGTTATAGCAATTTTGAAGATATTTTGGTCAGGCAAAAATACTAATGTTTTAAACGTAATAAACACGCACATAAACGGCTTATAAAAATCAAGTCAATTCTTAAATATAAAAACCTTAGTCTATATCCAAAAGAACAAGAGCTATTTGCAAAACTAGCTGGACCTGTGGATATAACACAGTATTTAATTATTACAACGTTTGATATGTTTCTTAAGAGCTATTCGATCTCTCTCTTACAGTTGAATTTATCAAATACAGATGAAAATTAAAAAAAAAATCTTTCAATCCTCTGAAGATGGGCATTTGCCTGAAAATATTTAGGACTTCAAAAAAGAAAAAAAAAAAAAAGAAATAAATGTTTTTAAACATAAATGTGCATTATTACGCCTTCAAAAATTATATTATATATATATATATATATATATATATATATATATTATATATATTATATATATATATATTCAAGAACTGCTGGTGAAGAAGAGATAAACCCGTCAGGTCCATTAGCTCAGCTATCTTGTTCTTAAAAGAAAGCTGCGTTCCGTTTCGCATGCCGTGAACAGTAGCGCTAGCTTCGAGAAATCAAGAACGATTGGTTGACCGAAATTGCTGAAAGAACGCAGCTGTTCACAGACATCTGAAATATCAAGGGCTTTCCCTGAAGCCTTAAAGGTGGAAGGTGGTGTATGGCCCTAGGTATCGGGTTCAGAATCCTATGCTCAGCGTAGACGACCAGGCGCTCCTCATATAGGGCGTCCATCCTAAGACATTGGTTGGAACATTTCCTGGCCTTCTTCAGCGCTGACCACACTGTCCAAGAATCAGGAATTCTCTGCACTCCAGTAACTAAACAAAACTGGATAAGTTACCCGCTACCACCAAAAACAAAAGAGGCTAACATAGCTATAAAACATTTAAAGAGTGGAAAAACAGTAGGAATCGAACTACAAGAATTAAATTACAAAAATACTACCAGGTACTTCATTTTTAGGAATGCCCTCCCCCTTTAGAGGTAACTGGTACTTTCTGCGATATCACATTTTCATTCATAGGACCTACCCCCCGCCTTTATGACCTACAAGACCGTTTACTGAAATTTGACAACCCCTGCCGAGTGCTGTTTTAGTGGTAAGAAGCTTTGATGCCTAAATCATGCCTAAAATCGTGTCAACGTCTGACGATAGGTTTTTTTGTGAGGGTTGCTTTGTTTTTAGCATGTGTATATGATATATATATATATATATATATTATATATATATAATACCGTACACGAACTTAACAATCCATCCGCCACACCTAACATGCGATAGCGCTAATATCCTATATTACATATACTGCACACAATGCACAAAGCGGATATGTGGGAGAAACATCAACATCTTTTAGACTAAGATTAAATAACCACAAATCCACAATAAAACTCAAATCCCTGCATAGTACAATAGTACTTCACTTTAACACCATACCACACAACCTTACACACCTCAAATGCATTTTAATAGAACACGCATTTCCAACAACGCAATCTCGAAAACAAGCAGAAACTAAATGGATTCTAAAATTACAAACCCACGTGAGGGGACTGAACGCTGACATCGGAATACTCTGTTATTATAAATATTTTACAGACGCTGCCACTGTCAATAACAACAAAGACAAAAGATCCGTTGAACGAGCAACATTCATTTGAAAAAGGGTATCTAACGAACCCGAAAATTTATGATAACAAATAAATAAAAAAATAAGTGAATCCAATACTCCATAACATCGAGTTCATTTATTTTTAGACGCTTCCTAATAACGCCCAACTTTTAAAAAACATAAAATATATATAATATATATATATATATATATATATATAGATAGATAGATAGATAGATAGATAGATGGTGTTTGTTCATAGACTTCCTCTAGAGAAGTACTGGGAGCAAAACAAGGGGCTGTACGTTGATCTATCAAAAGCATTTGACAGTGAGTAAAGGAAATTTGACAGGTCATGGAATGACTGATGTCCCTAAAAGTTACTGAAGAAAACTGTCCGAAAACCAGCGTGGAGGATTCAGACAAAGCTGTGGTCGCTTCTCTTTTATCAACTGAGTGAATCCGGGTTTGCGTCCTGGCACCGACTCTCTTCATCCTCTTCAGCATGATGCTCAGGCAGGCCATGGTAGATCTTTATTACGAGCAGAGAGTATACACCAGATACCATCTTGATGGTGGCCCGATTAATATCCAATGATTACAGTCCCACACGAAGACATCAGTTTTTCTGACGATGCAGCCGTTGTTGCACACACAGAGAGACTGTTGAGAACTGTGACGCCTTGTCTCCTTACTAATGTTGTATACCTTTCTTTACTTTCTTCTATTCTTCTTCTAGCGTCTTTGATATCTTAAGTTCTTCTAGGTCAGTCTCTTCTAACATCTCTTCTAGCGTCTGGACTTCGTCTTGGTGGTCGGTCGCACTTAACTCATTTCTTCTTCTAGATCAGTCTTGTTACCAAGACATTCACCAACCACAAAACCGTGTTATTTTCTTAAGCTTTTATTTCCTTAACTAAACATTTCATGTAACTAAACATCTGACTAACATAGCGCGCGTATGCAGTGAGTTCCAGTTAAGGCAGTACATCTCTGCCCGACGTCCAAACTGAAACTCAGGACCCAACCAGGTCGCACGTGACTTCACGTATTTCGCGAGCTTTCTGTAATATTCCATGGAAAGTCCCGCCCGTGATATGAAATGGGTCATCCCTTTAGAAATACAGGGGATTGACAATAATCTTATGCAACCGCATAATTATGTAACGCTAAATATTATCATCTCCTTTAAAAACACCCACAAGACCACCCTCAAGGAGAAAAAGCACAGAAAGAAAAAACACAACATAATGCCATCAAACCCTGATCAGATCGTTGCAACCCTGCCAGTTGGTCCTACTTTAGCCTTATCAGCCACAAACATGCCTGCAGTCATTGTGAACAACACCTTTAAACTACTTTACGAACCCAATGAATATATATATATATATATATATATATATATATATAGGATGTAAAACTTAGAAAAATAGCAATACGTATATATTTTTGTCCTTTTCTTTCCCCTTTTCCTTTGCTTTTCAGTAAGAAAGAAATTCAGAGGAATTACAAACCGTGAGGGGGGGGGGTTCGAAAATTCCTGGTCCCA
>CM042137.1:131283764-131291264 GCA_023376005.1 Doryteuthis pealeii | reverse complement strand
GAGAGTATAACAATAAAGATGAGGACAATAGTCCGAATAATCCAAATAATACTAATTATCAAGCCTCGTCTCAAACATTCAGAGAAAGACTGTTGATAACAATGTGTGTGTGAGAGAGAGAGAGACAGACAGACAGACAGAGAATAACAATAAAGATGAGGACAATAGTCCGAATAATCCAAATAATACTAATTATCAAGCCTCATCTCAAAAATTCAGAGAAAGACTTGATAACAATGTGTATGAGAGAGAGAGAGAGAGAGAGAGAGAGAGAGAGAGAGAGAGAGAGAGAGAGTATAACAATAAAGATGAGGACAATAGTCCGAATAATCCAAATAATACTAATTATCAAGCCTCGTCTCAAACATTCAGAGAAAGACTGTTGATAACAATGTGTGTGTGAGAGAGAGAGAGACAGACAGACAGACAGAGAATAACAATAAAGATGAGGACAATAGTCCGAATAACCCAAATAATACAAATTATCAAGCCTCATCTCAAAAATTCAGAGAACGACTTGATAACAATGTGTATATGAGAGAGAGAGAGAGAGAGAGAGAGAGAGTGTGTGTGTGTGTGTGTGTGCGCGCGCGCCCGCGCGTGTGTGAGTACTCGTATTTCGGTGTGTTCTGCCTTTGTGTATGTGTCTGTCCATGTGTTTCCTGACATTTGTGTTCAAATTTCATTTCTATAAATCAGATTTTGCTCATCTTTTTATTTAGCTAATGCCATTAAAATATTTTTCAAATCTATTTATATACACAAACATAAGTCTCTACCGCACTAAGCCTGGTGTGTAGCACCACTTAGTATTAATGCTTTACGAGACAATTCCGTTGAGAATATCGATTCATTTTGGGGATGATACTTTAGTTCTCACAATTTATGTCTCTTTTTACGTAATCCTTTCAAAACATGTTGTTATAATAAATTTGGGAGATTTAAGAAAAATATTTTATCACCAACTATTTGATAATGGACATCGAATACGTTATATATGACAGTATGAATTATGCCAGTTGTCATGAAGATAATTATTCAAACAACAGCAATAATAATAACAATAATAATAATGGATAAATATCTGGACCTTGTCAGAGAATTGAAAAAGTTATGGAATATGAAGGTGACAGTGATACCAATTGTAGTTGGTGCACTTGGAACAGTCCCAAAAAGATTGGAAAAGGGTCTGGAAAGTTTGAAAACCAGGGGAAGGGTTGAAACCATTCAGAACACTGCACTGCTGCAATCTGCCAGAATACTCAGAAGAGTCCTGAAGACCTGAGGAGACTTGCTGTCACTCAGCCTCCAGTGAAAGACCATCAGCTAATTCTGATGTGAAAACTCAAAAGGAGCAAATCTTATTATAATGGAGATTGTGTGTTTTTCTGTCTGTAACCGAAACTATATTCCTACTCAAGTCACAATTCTCTTAGTTATTTAAATCACATTCTCCATGATTTTATTTTTATCTAAACCTCAATTATTAATAAAATTGTCTTACATTATTAATACTGTTAAATATGTCTACATACTGACAACATGCAATTATATTTATATATACAACAAAATAGCTGTTTACAGTGTAAACGGGAAGGCTAATTTGCATATTAATATTAAAAAATCGAATTTAATAAATATGTGCTTAGTATTATTGATTTCTAACTGTTTGGTTTTATTTTAATGAATATAAGCAAAAATCTCTTCAATGAATCTTAAATGAAATCCATTAACAAGATAAAATAACTGTCATTTTATTCTTTACTTCCTCTTATAACTAAATACTTAAATTAGAAAAAATAACAATGAAAGACAAGAGTGATGGAAGAATAAGTTTCAGTTGTTCCATTTTTTATTATATTCCCTCTGTTTCAAATCTTTTATTATACTCCCTCTGTTTCAAATCTTTTTATCTGTATTCTTATTTAGTTTCCTTAGCCTTTCTAATTTAATACAATATTTTATTACATTAAAACTTAAATACTTGCACCCGGAGGGTGCATATATTTGCTAGTAATAATAATAATAATAATAATATGTGGAAAAAATTATGCAAAACATTATATTTTCACTAAATGGTATATGCACAAAACTGAATCTATCCTGAGGAATAAGACATAAAATTCTTTGGGATTTTTAGATTCTGACGGATCACCTAATCCCGGCCAAGAGACCAGATCTAGTGTTAATTAGCAAAAAGAAAACAAATTGTCATCTCGTGGATTTTGACCTCCCGGTGCATCACCGAATGAATAAGGGAAAGAAAGTTAAAAGATTGCCCAAAGATTGCCAGGGAACTGAAAAAAAAAATTGTGCAACATGAAAGTAAAGGCCGTACCAATTGTAATTGATGTCGTTGGAAAGAGTCCGAGTTGAAAATCAGATGTAGAATCGAGACCATCCAAACAGCATTGCTAAAATCGGCTAGAATACTCAGAAGAGTCCTAGAGACTTGAGGAGACTTGTTGTCACTTAGCCTTCAGTTAAACAACCTGCCTAAGCTGGTTGTTCACTGGAGGCTATTCAATCTCTAAAAAACATGACCCCCAGAAGGAAAACGGAGTATAACAAACTGAGATTTCTATTGCAGGGAAATGCAAACATTATTTTGAGAGGCTAATTTCTAGTCGAATAAAAGCGAATCGCATTTTCACAGCTCAAAAGGTTGATCGACTGTTTTTTTTTGTTTTGTTTTGTTTTTTTTTAACGAAGACTGATCTAATTTATTCCAACAAATAAAAAAAAGATAAAAGATAAAAGAGAATTACTACTTATAACATAAAACCAATAAAATTGTAGAAAATCCTTCCAACTAAGATACACTCCATTTCCTTTCTGTGCGATGGCTGTGCGTAGAGGAAGTTTTGCTGAAGAGAAGAACACTTTATAGAATGTTTCTCACTGCTTGATGTGCAAATCCCTTTTTATGGCTTCATTGTTGTATTTAACACAGATTTTAATTCCAAACAAGAACTGAGAGTTACTATGTTTAACAAGCTCAAACATTTTTGAATGGAAATCTTGTGTCACGTCAATCTTGAAAGTAAGTAGAGTCACCTTTAAAAACCAGAACCTAAGAACGTGGTTTGGTTTGGTTGGTTTGGTTTTACGCCATCTCAACCCTTGTTGGGTTATTTTATGCAGAAGACATTTTGTTTTATTCATTCCTCATGGGTAACCTTTTCTTAAACACATTTTAACTCATTTTTTCTATATAACACATAGATAGGACCCTAACAGGTACTATCACTCCCGTTCAAAGTGGATTTGGGAGCAATAGTAACGAAGGGATAATCCACATTCTTTGGAACTTCACCATCAGATAGAGTTTAACGTCATACCCAGAACAAGGCCTTCAGCCACCGCCATCTAGTACGTATGTAATAACAAGGGTTGGGGGTTGGCCATAAGGGCAATAGGGTTGGGATAATCATATAGGTGGATTGAGGAGGCATATCCAACCACCCGGCAGCCCTAAGTAAAAGCCAAGGTGTAGTATTGCATATCATGGTCACCACGATTCATTTCTAAAGCATCCCAATTCGCCACCCACAAACAACAGGTGGTGGCAGTCTTAACCCTCTGCAGAGATATAGTCGGTGTATTCTAAAGCCCCATCCGACAGGGCTCCTAAGATCGTGTCTTTGACCTTGTTTAGTTTGGCTTTTTTAATGGCATATCATATCCTTATGGGTTATTCAATGTCAAAATTATTCATTTGTAAATGGCTTAATTTTGTTAGGGTTATTAGTTTAACGGCATATCAACTCCTTTTGTGATATTTAAGGCTGAAATTTAATTCATTTGTAAAAGGTTGATTATGTTTATAGAAGTCAGTCGCAGGCGACAAGAACCTCACTCAACATGGAGTAAAACTTGTGCACAAGATATTTTAAGTGAAAAGTCCTCTGTCTTGGCAGTCAGGCAATTGGTCCAGTGGCCGGAGAAAGTTTAAGACGTTGTAACGTTATTGGTTTGTTGTCACGGTAACAATTCGGAATATGTAACGTAGCGCCTTTTTTTCCACGGCACTAATTCGTATATGTTATGTGGCCGTCGTCTTTCTCATAAGGTATGGAAACTTCTTGGGTTGTTTACACACTCGCAGAATCTAGTAGTTCTTTGGTCAGTCAACGGATGAGTATCAACCGAGTATCAACTTACACAGGCCATGTGCTCTTCGTTACGGTCAATTTGACTTGGTGACAAGTATATATCTCCTTAGCATCAGTCAAGTCTCTATTCACATTTGTTTGTTTAATGGCTTTCATTCATAATTTCCCGTACGATTTCTTTGGCGTAGTAAATTAAAGATGAGGGCAGTATTTCGTGCTTTTCATAAATTTATTTCCTTAATGCAAGTTATTAAGAGAGAGAGATTTTACATTGCTTGCCCACTCCCGTAAGGTCTGAGAATCATGCTACATTCCATTAAGGTTTCTGTGTCTGGCACAAGGCCACAAATATGGTGTTCCCGGGTAAGACGCACCCATTATGCAACAACGTCTTGGCTGCTGCAGGGTTCTTTCTTAGATAGTACTGAGTCACTTAACGAAAGGCAAGCCTCCCTGGAATCCTCAGCGCTTGCACCCTGGCGCCATGGTGTATTGGGGATTTATATGAGTAGTATATACCCCAATCTTACTATTAATCTTGATAATCATAATTTGGTTTATTTTATTTTATCTATTTATTTATTTACCAGCATATAAACTCCTAATGGGTTATTTAATGTCAAAACCCGATTTATTGATAAATGTTTATTGTAATCATAACTATTTGTATATAGTTTGGTTTGGTTTGGTTTGGTTTATTTATTTAACGGCATATCAACTCCTTATGGGTTAGCTAATGCACAAATTTGATTCATATGTAAATGTTCGTAATCAGAAATATATTTTCAATTTTCCGTTGCATTTTTTAATCATATTTTTTTTAAATCCATGTATAAGCATTTGTTTGTTTTCAAGTATATATTTACCTGATCCCTTCGACAGGGACATGATGAGATACAAGGTCAATTCTTAAGCAGAGTACAGCTGGTTTGAATACAGAGTTTTCCTTCTTCTTAACCGGTTACCATAACAAGGTTAAATAACAGTCTGCTCAACTATTTACCCAGAAGCTGGTGCAAGAATAGTTGGATTCATACATATCCTAGGTGCTTTAGCGGTATGTCAACTGAAAACAGGATTTGAACACTGTCCATTTCATACTATACTAACCGTTGCGCGACGAGCGCCACTTTGCTTTCAAGTTTTCCTATCTAATAAGTAGTAAAGTAAGCAGAGTAGCCTATTGTCGGTATCAGCAGGGCAGCGAGGGAGTCTATCCCCTTTTCACTAGGGCAAGACCGAGGGGGTTATTTTGCGTTATAGGTGGAGCGTCAATATCTTACTTTTTACTTCACGGACCCAAGCTGTGTTACTCATGCACTCAGTTTGCACGGTATCGAACCCGGAACCTCGCAGTTGCGAGTCGAATGCTCAACAGATGGAGCTAACTATTACTATTTCATGATTAATCCTTTATTATAAGGTTTCACGCGTTAATGTTTGTGTTCCTTTAAAGTACGACCGTTATCATCTTGCAACAAACACCCTCTGGTTAAAAATGAAACCGTCCAACCAAGATTGTAACTCTTGTTTATCTGGTGTCGCTTGTCCGTCGAATTCTTATTTCTTCTGAGTGTTGTCACCTCAAGTAAATAATGAACCATTTAGTTTTTATTATAAAGAAAGAAAGGGAAGAAAAAGAACATGCTTTACAGAAAAATGTAAGAAGAAAGAGAGATGGGGAAAGATAGAGAGAAATGGTGATAACGCTAATCTACTTCAATTGAACATAAGGAAAAGAAGGAAAGAAAGGAAAAAGAGTGAGATAGTTAAATCAAGATTATTATACTTTTTAAAATATCGAACTATTTGCAATAGCTATTAAGTAAACATATCAAACGTTGTAATAATTAAATTAGCATACTAGGGTATATCTAATAGGTTCCGCTAGTAGACATTAATGTCATAAAGATATAGGATTTTAAATGTAGTCATCTGAAGATTCACAAAGGTAACAATGTGAAAGTCACTATTCGAACCTCTGTTGTAATTATGTTGGAATCTCTGCAGGACTTTCAGCTCTATCCAAACTAGCATTAGTTTCAGTTCTATTCAAGCTTCTGCAGTAGTAGTAGTAGTAGTAGTAGTAGTAGTAGTACTTTAAGCTCAAGTTAAACCACTCTGGTAGTTTCAGGTCTATTCTAACGTCTGCATTATTAGTAGTAGCAGCAGTATTTTAAGCTCTATTTGAACATCTGTAGTAGTACTAATAGTAGTTTCAACTCTATCCAAACCTCTGCAGTAGTAGTAGTAATAGTAGTAGTTTAAGCTCTATTTAAATCTGTAAAAGTACCAGTTCCATTCGAACTTCTGTAGTTGTAGTAATAATAGTAGTAGTTTAAGCTCTATTTAAATCTGTAGTAGTATCAGTTCCATTCGAACTTCTGTAGTTGTAGTAGTAGTAGTTTAAGCTCTATTTAAATCTGTAGTAGTATCAGTTCCATTCGAACTTCTGTAGTTGTAGTAGTAGTAGTTTAAGCTCTATTTAAATCTGTAGTAGTATCAGTTCCATTCGAACTTCTGTAGTTGTAGTAGTAGTAGTAGTAGTTTAAGCTCTATTTAAATCTGTAGTAGTATCAGTTCCATTCGAACTTCTGTAGTTGTAGTAGTAGTAGTACTATTTTAAATCTGTAGTAGTATCAGTTCCATTCGAACTTCTGTAGTTGTAGTATAGTAGTAGTAGTTTAAGCTCTATTTAAATCTGTAGTAGTATCAGTTCCATTTGAACTTCTGTAGTTGTAGTAGTAATTTAAGCTCTATTTAAATCTGTAGTAGTATCAGTTCATTCGAACTTCTGTAGTTGTAGTAGTACCAGTTCCATTCGAACTTCTGTAGTTGTAGTAGTAGTAGTGTAGTAGTAGTAATTTAGCTCTATTTAAACCTGTAGTAGTATCAGTTCCATTCGAACTTCTGTAGTTGTTGTAGTACGTTCCATTCGAACTTCTGTAGTTGTAGTAGTAGTAATTTAAGCTCTATTTTAAATCTGTAGTAGTATCAGTTCCATTCGAACTTCTGTAGTTGTAGTAGTAGTAGTAGTAGTAGTAATCTAAGCTCTATCCAAACATCAGCAGTATTAGTTTTAGTTCTATTCGACCCTCTTTAGTACTATTATTATTAGTAGTAGTAGTTTAAGCTCTATTTGAACACTTGTAGTGGTACTAATAATAGCTTTAGTTCTATCTAAACCTCTGCAGTATTATTTCATCTTTATTCGAACCTCTGAAGTACTAGTAGTTTTCAGCTATATTCGAATCTGTCGTAGTTTCAGCTCAATTCGAACCTTGGTGTTTCAGCTTTATTTGTAACTTTGTAGTAGTTTCAAATCAATTCGAACCCCCGTAGCCGTTGTTTGAGCTCCATTGGAACCTTTTTTCATAATAGATTA
>CM042137.1:131256264-131281264 GCA_023376005.1 Doryteuthis pealeii | reverse complement strand
TCCAATGCAGTACACACATTTTAAAATGCCTATAACACCCTTCTCATCAATTCTTCTCCTTCCAGCCTCCACATTAATTTAATTAATTTTTTTTTAAACTGGAACACATCACCCTTGATGATGGCACTTCGAAGTGCCGAAAGTACTTGAACCTGAACTTTGGTGGACTTATCCACGAATTCCACCCAAACATTAAAAAGTTGATCAGAAAACTCGAAAAAAATCAAAAATAAAATTGTTAAACAGGAGATGTGTATTTTGTTTAATTCTACACACACACACACACACTATATATATATATATATATATATATAGGGGGGGGCTGAATTTTGTAAGATAACGAGAACATGAGCTTCGTATTTTGCTTACAATTTTCTAAATATGATAAACCTTTCGTTATTTTTTCCCTTTAAACGAACAACTTCTTTTTAGCTTTAAAGAAAAATGAATGAAGTATTGTGATTAAAAAAAACAAAAAAACAAACAAATGTTGTAAATGATTATGCGTATACATTTCTTTATTTTTCTTTATCCGATTTCGAAATGTCCCAGAAGTGTGAAGAAATAAGGAATGCGTGGAGTTTTTAAGGAAATTCCCAAGGCTAATCATTCATTTTTACCATTTCCGGCTTTTTTTCCCCCAAGAGCCGATTAAATATTTTCCGAAATGATTGACTTTGAAAACGGATTGCCTTCAAAAAGCCATCAAAACTATTTTTCAAGCGGTTTTGAACACGTGTGTAACGATCGTTTACTTGTGCGTTTCACCACAAGGCAAATCAATACGTATATAAAGAGTATATTGACACGAAAACAAATAAGATTGAAATCAATACGGTATTGATAGCGAGCGTCATGAATCTATGTCTTATTATAATAGAGAGTCGGTGTCTGTCTGTAGCCGAAACTTTGTCACTGCCTACGTTACATACCCTCAGGAATTGCATAAGTTTATCAATGTGTATTTAATTTATAGTCAAAATCATAGATAAATCTTATTGATTAACGATGTCCCTATAAAAATCTTAGTTAGATTTGCCTCAAAACAGCCCATATTATTACTGCGTTTATAATCCTGCTATGTGTTTTTTTATCATTAAGACATAAAAGTTTACATAATATATTGTGTTAATTTGCATACTGGTTTTAACAAATAAATATTTAATGTTAATGATTTCTAATATTATTATCTTATTCTCAAACGTATTAAAAGCTCTCCTATGAATAATATTGGGAAATCAATTAAAATTGTAATCTATGATTATATTAAAATGAAATAAAAATAAGTATGTTTTTATATGCCTTCTTATCTAGTTTTGTTAGTCTTTCCAATTTAACATATTATTTTATTACATTACAACTGGAAAAAAAAAAAAAAAAAAAATTAGAGAAAAAAAAAAAAAAAATAAAAGCTAAGTATATGAATTTTTCTATGTGACCATTTTTATTTTGAATTCAACATGGCTACATTGCTGCAATATTCACCGGAAGATAAACAGACAATATTGGATACATATACAAGCGTAGGGGTTCAAACATTTGTTCTCAACAGATATTCAAAAAAATAAGAAATTACAGTGATTCGCCCATTTTATTCATGACAAAGAAAAAAGAAAGGGGGAGAACAAAAAAAATATAACCACGCAAGAAAAAACTTAAGCACGTACATTTCTGATATCCATCTCTGAAGATAAAGTTTCTACTTTGAAATCGATAAGACAAAAATAACATCTTTTTGTTTTTATTTTTTATACGCATTGTAATTGCCTTCAAATCATTAATATAATATATATATGATATATTAATACTGAAATAATTGCGACTGGAGGCCGCATATTCTTGCTAGTATTCATAATATTCTCGTTCGGTGTGTATGTATGTGTGTATTTATGCATGTAATATCAACACGACAAAAACAGCACCTCATGTATGGGGGGGAAGTTTAGGTACAGACATGTATGCCGAAAAAGGGGTGTCACTTAAAGAAAAATTGTGATATTGTAAAAAGTAGGTGGTACCAATTACTTAATCATAACATTATTACCTAGATGTAAATATGATATAGACAATTTACTTATATATCTAGATAATAAATTAAAATAATTTATAATTAACTATTTCAATTTTTTCAAATGCATGTCAAAACGTCATTGGTTCTATTAAGTTTACCTTTTAACAAAATAAATCAAGTCGTTTTAGAATTTAATAAAGATATACAGCTCATTTTACTCTGGCATATAGAAATCTAATAGATTGCAAAGGAGTTATCAGAATAATAATTGATTCGAATAATTTTATTTATCTTGATATAAAAAAAACTAGAATGGTTAAATTACAGAAATACTAATAGTACCATGTACTTGCTTGGTTACCTCATTTCAGGAACAAAGCCGCTTCCTTTAGGGGTACCAGTATAGGATTAACTTCTATATTTTTACAAGCATGTAGAGTGAAGTAATTAGTTTTTTTTAAACAATTATTTAAAAAGTTGTATATTATGATTTTGATTTCAAATTGTGCAGGAAATAGAATAAGAAAAATAGTTTTAGAAATATTTTAGAACAAAAACGTAAATAATCCAAGGCCAACGGTTCGTTAACAAAGAAAGAATTATGTAAGAAATACACATATTCAATATTGGAATGTATTGAATACGCCATTAAATCATCCGATATTAATTTTGATCAAATGCTGACGTGTGAATAAAAAATAGGATTATAAAAAAGGCCCAGCAGTTGAAAGATTTAGAGAGGATAGAAGGAGAGGGTCCCATAAAAATACCTTTTACAATATCAGAATCTTTTGATAGGATCCCCCCCCCTTTCGGCATACTTGTCCAGTACCTAAACTTTGACCCCCACCAGCACTGTATAACGATATATTGACATGCAACAAATATGGTTGAAATCAATAAAATATTGATAATAAACGTTAGAAATCTATATATTCATAATATTCTCCTTAGGTGGGTATTTATGCATGTAATAACCAGAAAAAAAACAGCACGTCATAACGATATCTTTATTAGAATAACACACTTTAAAAGTTATTTAAGTACCTGTTTGTCGAATAAACAAGTTTTCTTTTTCTTTTTTAACTTTTCAGAACTTAAAATCTATACCGAACAATAAATGTATATCTTTTACACTTACATCATTTTAATCCGTAATTAATATTAGTTTTATTTTTACAATAATATTCTTTCTTTAACTAGGTGTACATTTCAGCCATTTGCATATCTTAGATATATTAATCCAGTAATCACTTTTGACTATCGGAATATTTTTTATTTATTTCTAATACGGAAAAATCTAATTGTTCAAATTTCGATCAAGGTTTCTTTTTTGTTAAAACTGGTAGGATGTTTCCTTTGCGTTTCACATATTCCTGAATTGAAGATAATTTCTTTTAAATCTTACCCTAAGAGTATTGATAATGACATATTTCTTTCTTGGACAGTGTATTTTAATCCGATCATATGTATTGGTGTGTACAGATATGTATGAACGGTCTATTTATTTTAGCCAATGTAAGTTTTATAATTACTTAACGCAACGAACCACATTCATTTTTAATTTTTTTGTTTGTTTGTTAAAAAGGAATTTTCTACTTACCACTAGTTCCAACGCTGCCAAAGAATTGGGAAAAGACTTCAATGCAACGTGAACCTGTTTATAATATCCACTCTGAACACTGATTGGCTCCAGCATTGGCCAATCAGTTGCACCGACCACAACCCCAATAACCAATAATAACATAACTGATGGCGCCACCTGGTGGTGTTTAATAGTACAGGCGTATTTTCTCTTTAATATGTATTAAAGAGAAAAGCCAAAGACGTTAGCAACTATCGATGTTCATTGATAGAAGGGGCCCAGGAATTTTCAAAATGGCGGCGAAACCAGAAGAGAAAGTGTGATGTCCTCATAAACACAGGTAGATCTTTATTTTATTTTCATGTCTTGGTTTTGTAGGTGATATGCAATTATTGAATAATGACAAGATGGGATTCGGGACTTTAAGGTTTACTCTGCGTTTGTGTTGGAATCGGCCATTTTCCCGGAACCTCACCTGTTTATTCTGACACTTACATGTTTCGATTTTTTAGGACAATTAGAAAAAAAAAACGTTTATGAAATAAATAAAATAGGAAAAGATAAAAGTTTTGACTGGTTTGTCGTTAGTTTGGTTTTTATATTTATTGAATATCTTTTTTAAACTGTTTGTGAATTCTGTTTTGGTGGACCATTATTCGACAAACAAGTTTGGCTAGTATTTTTTACATATGTCAAGGAAATTTGTGTGTAAATATGTCTGGAGGAAACTGCAAAAATAAAACAATTAACGACAATGAATAAATATATTAAGTATCTGCAGTTCTTGCAGTTTTGTGCCAAACGAAGATTTTATTCATATTTGGGAAGATATTTAAAAATAAAATTTAACAAGTAACAGGGGAAAGTCATTAACGCGTTATTTTTTTTTTTTTATTTTTTTTTTTTTGCATGTTTTTTTTGGGGGGGGGATTCTTTTTAAAACTTATATTGATTGATTAGATTAATTGCCTCATTTGTAACTTATTTTTAAAACATTTGTAAATTATTGAATTAAAATTTCTTACCATATTGTTATATGTAATGTCATTCCCCCGACCCAATCGGAAAAAAAATCTTGACGCCCCAACAGGTCTTTTTTTCTTTTTTTTTTTTTTTTTACATAAGGATTTTTATGGAGTGGTAGCGAGGGTCCAAATTGCGATAAGAAATAATGGCTCTGGGAGACTAACTTTTTTTTTAATCTCCCCTCTACCAAGGCGATGCCCCGTAGCCGCTTTAGTACATATATAAAGGACAATTGGTGTATATGTATGCCCGGATGAAACTATGAACATAAAACGATTAACGACAAAATAAATATATATACATTAAATATCACCTGTTCTTGCCTTTCGTGCAAAAATTAGGAAGATTTTTATTTATATTCGTGAAGATAATTTAACAATAAAATTTGAATAGTAACAGAATGGAATTTTTTTTTTTCTTTTTTTTTTTTGTATTTAGTATTTTAAATAGAAAACATTAATTTTTATTTTCAAAGTGTCTGTACACTTTTTTTTTCTGACGCCATACCAGGTCAGACACCGCGAAATCTACTTACATAGGGATTTTAATGGGCATCCAGCGAGAATCCAACTCGTAATTCAGTAATAATGGCTCAGTGAGACTAACTTTTTGTTCCCCTCCTTCTACCCAGGTAATGCCGAGTAGCCGCTTCTAGTAAATATATAAATGTATTTCTGGATGACATTATGAAATTAAAATAATTAACGACAAATATATACGTACATTAATGTCACCAGTTCTTAAATAAAATCATGAAGATTTTATATATATTCGAAAATATTTAAAACTTAAAATAAACATAGAAATAGCTTTGAAATTCCACTTTAAAACGTCCAGCATTTCTAAATCTCAAAAGTAAACAAATCAGTATATTAAGTCCCCCCCTCTACCCAGGTGACGCTGAGTGGCTGCTTCTCGTACATCTATAAAGAGCAGTTGTATGTATGTCCAGAGGAAACTACGAAAAATAAAATAATTAACGACAGAATAAATATATATATACACATCACTATCACCAGAGTTTGCTTTTTGTGCAAAATAATATTTTATTAATATTTGGGGAAAAAATTACTTACGTCCCATCATGTCTTTTTACGTGGGGATTTTTATGGGGTATCCAGCAAGAATCCAACTCGTGATAAGTAATAATGGATCTGCGAGTAACCTTAATCCCCTCTACCCAAGTGACGCCGAGTAGCCGTTTCTAGTAAATTATATATTCCTAATATTCTGTGTATTTATGTAATATCAATGCGAACAAAATAGCACCTCATCGCGATATTTATATCATTATAATAGAGATTCGGTGTCAGTCTGTAACGGAATTACGTCGCAATACTCTCAGCAGTTGCGTAAGTTTATCAATAAGTATTGGATTTATATTCAGTCATTAATACATAAATAGTATACATAAATATTATTTATTAACGATGTCTTTATAAAAATCGGAGTTGTTATTAGTGCGTTTAAAATCCTGCAATGTTATATATATCACTACGAAATAAAGGTTTACATTTTATATGGCGTGGTTTATTTGCATACTGGTTTTAACAAAACCAGGTTTAATAAATGAGTAATTGGTGTTATTGATCTCTAATATTATTGTTTTATTCTCAAATGTATTAAAATCAATCCTATGAATCATTTTATATTGAAACCGGTTAAAATATAATTAAAATAAGTATAATTTTTTCTATATTCGTTCTTATTTAATTTCATTAAACTTTCTAATTTAATATATATCATTCCATTAAAACTTAGATACTTACGTCCAGTATTTCAGCCAGTTAGAAGTAACACACTTTAAAAGCTATTAAAAATAAAGCAATTTCATGATGATGTAACTGGTTCTTTTTCTTTTTTTTAAGTCTTCCAAATTATCGATATAAGCTAGATAACACCTAATATTAACATATATATTAAGGGGATCTGTTTTTTCCTTCCTCTATAGACGACCCAACAGTTAGATTTAGAGCTTCTAAATTTTGTATAGACATGGCTACGTAGAGGAAACCCAAAAAGAGAAACGAATTTGTTGGCACTGAACGTCATATCTGAATCCCCAACTTCTCGGTACAACGAAACCACTACGTAATGTGATTTAGAATGATATCTCCTTAAGTTGTCAGTATCAGGAGTCAATCCCTTTTTGCAAGCGCTTGACTGTATTTGTTGAGGTGGAGCGCCACACCTACCGTCAGCTCACCACTTTACCGCACACATACGTTGAGTTGGCGGGGACAGATATCGAACTCTGAACCTAGCGATTCCTAGTCGGGTGCTCTACAGACTTAGCTAAATAGTAGCATCAATATCATCATGGACTGCCGTTACAACGGGAACCCAACGGATTCACAGGTTTACTAGTCTCCTCTTACTTTGTTGCATCGGCCACGCATTTTTCAAAATCCACTCACGTTTTTTTTTTCAGAATTACATCACACCCCTTCGACTCTCAAACACCTGCGCAACCCGTCATTTGTGTTGTATTTCCTTTTTCGCGGCTTCGGAGTCGAGAGGGGGTTCAGTATTCATCGTCAGAGGTGTCGGCATTCTGCATGTCAATACGTGCTAATTCATTTTCTTCACAGATCTTATTATAATGAAGATTGTGTGTTTGTAACAGAAACTACGTCACCACCAACGTTACAATTCCATTAGTTATTTACGATATGTTCTCAAATCAATAAACATTAGCATCTTTTTTATTAACAATGTCTCTATTAATGTCTAGCTAAGTTATATTTGCCTCAAAACAGCCCATATTATATAATGTGCTTAAAATCCTACAATTTGAATCATATATCATTAAGAAATAAACAAAACCGTGTCTAATAATTAATTACTTATTTATTATATCAATTAAAATAAAGTAAAAATAAGTGTAACGTTTTGTGTATTCGTATTTAATTTCATTAGTTTTTCTAATTTGATATATATATTAATCTATGAATAATGAAGAGTCGGTCTCGCTTTGTAACCGAAACTACATCACTGCTTACGTCACATTACCCAAAATCGTCAATTCATAGAATAAAGAACAACCTCATATTATATACACTCTAAATTTGAGTATGCAAACCTAGACGGTTATTATTGTTTTTTTAAACAAGTTTTGATAAATACATGTCTGTTATTAAATATTTACACATAGTTTGTTTTATTTTAATATATATTAAAGTTATCTAACACGGAGGTTTACGAGTAATTATTTACAAACAAGAAATAGTCATTTTTTCAGTGAATTTACAAATAAATAAATACCAACGATTCTGTGTAAAATTTATGTGTAAAATATTCAAAATAATCATTTAATTAATAGATGCACACATTTTATTTGAGGGGGACAGAACTAAGAATCCATTTCAGATTGTTTTTATTTAAAATTTTTTTTTTTTACTCCTTTAATAAGTTTGATTTTACATACTTATGATGCAAACCATCTGACACTGAATTTTTAGCTCCTATCCCCTCAGGCAATATCTTTCAAAAATTAATTTTTAGATCGCCCGGAGAGCTGTTTTTTTTTTTTTTTTTTTGTTTTTTTTTTACTCCTTTAATAAATTTGATTTTACATACTTATAATGCAAACCATCTGACGCTGAATTTTTAGCTCCTATCCCTCAGGCAAAATCTTTAAAAATTAATTTTTTAGATCGCCCAGAGAGTTTTTTTTTTTTTTTTTTTTTTTTTTTTTGGTTTGTTTTTGTTGTTGTTGTTTTTTTTTTTGCTAGTAATAAATAAGTAAAGTCGCCGGGGCGCCTAAAGTCGGTATCAGCCAATCAACGAGGGAGTCTATCCCTTTTCAATAGCGCTAGACCAAGGAGATTATTTTAGCATCTGAGGTGGAGCGCCACACCTACCATCAGCTCCTTACTTTACTGCACAGATCCCTATGCTACTCATACGCTGAGTTGGCGAGGACCGGTATCGAACTAGGAACCTTGTGGTTTCTAGCCGAACGCTCTACCGACTGAGCTTACCCGAATACTTAATTGTATTAAAACTTAAATACTGGTGTGCGGAAGGCGTATAATTTTGCTAGTCTAATATAAAACACATTTAATACCAAACCAAAAAGATCGGCACGTCAGAACGAGATTTGTTTTTTTAAAGAGCAACACACTTGAAGTGTTCTTATCTTAGATAATAGGTTATTTATATCTCTGTCAGGTTTCTTGTATGGTTTTTTGATTATAAAAGGTCATTGTTTATTTGACTAGATTCCAAATTCAAAAGCTTGTGATACCCAATCCGTCAGTTCCGTATTGTAACTAAAGAATAACTTCATAAGTCTATATTTAGCGAATAGTCTCTCTTCATTGAAACCCTATCCCGGCATAAAACTTCTCACGCCTAAAGGACTAGGGTTCATTGCTGTATATGTTTCTAAAATTAAAGCTATTAAATCGAACTAAATATAGCTTATTTATGGAGATTTCTGTTCCGACTTTGATCAAATAACCCACAAAGTTTTCCCTACCGCTATCAAATTATGATGCCTAGATGATGCATAAAGATGCTTTAAAGAAACAGGATACGGCCATCTTAACATAGGACGGATGTTATCGAACAGAACGTTTATGCGCATGCGCAAATCGCAATCAGCAAGGGGGTCATAAGATTCGTTGGATCATTGCCAACACTCGGTTTTCCTCTAAATGCCTTGGGTTACAAGTGGGTTTAGTTTCAATCAAAGGTTACAAGTTGTCGGATATACGAATAAGATATGAAATTGTAGACAAGAAAGGACGAAGCAATGGAAACTAGAATGACGTTGAATAGTTTATACAGAAAGAAGTCCGTTTGAAAAGGCAGATTAATTTTGAGCCGTTAGTTGACAAAACAAACAGAAAAAAAGGATCAAAATAAATCTTATCAAAGGAGAAAGCGATGACAATCGTTTAGATTTTCTGACTGATTATCTCGGCTCAAAAACACAGTCACGTTGTCCGTACATAAACTTTCATCTCGTCAACTTTTACTCAGTCCACTCTAGGACATAGGGCTCACTCCGAATTCAGTAAGAACAGCGAGATAATGGGACACACTGCTATAATGGCACAAAACATTACAGTTGCGTATAAGAATCTATATATTAATACTCGTGTTCTTTAATTGTACGACCGTTATTATTATGCAACATCCCTGGTTAAAAATGAGACCGTCTAAATCATCCAAGCTAATTTCCAAAAATGTAAATTCTCATTATCTGAATTCTTATATGAGTGGGTTTACTTCAGCTAAATAAAGGATCATTCCTTTTTTTTATTATAAAGAAAGGGAAGAAAAAGAACACGTTACACAGAAAAATATAATAAGAAAGAAAGAAGAGTAGGGAAAGATATAGGGTGAGGGTGCATAATGAAAATTTGAAAAAAAAAGGAAAGAAATAAAAGTGAGTTAAATCAAGATTATTATACAGATTGAAGTATATTACAGTAGCTCTTAAGTAACCATATCAAACGTTGTAATGGTTAAATTATTATACTATGGTATATGCACAGGTCCTGCTGGTTATTCTCATATCTTTCTAGTGCATATAATCCTTCTATGTAAGCATATGTTTGTGTCTATTGATGTGTGTGCATTTTTATCTCGTTTAAATCTCGTTTTATGGGTAGGCGGTGTAAGAGGAGCGTGTGTCCCTGTATATGTGTCCGTTCAACTGTTTATCATATCCTCTAAGCTTCTGCTGGTATCTTACTTATTGATTTTCCAGGTCACCAATAATTCCACGAACTTCAGAAAATACCGGGCATTACGAGATTTTGGAAGGAAAAATGCCTTGTTAGATTGAACCTTCCATTTTTTTAAAGACACTATGGACATTAAATATTCGATTAAGTGTCACGGAGAAAATATAGAGAGCAAAGTCGACGGATACACAGTTAACACAAGAGGTCTTCTCTGTTTGCAATCGATAAAAGTAGAAGTGTGCTTTCATATACGAAATGTTGAAGAATGTTGAGGAAAGGGCGCCAAACTAGGTGATGTAGAATTGGTACGTTGCAATGATTTTGTAGTAGACATGTTGACAAAATGTAAATAAAACCCAAATTCACTTATCAAACTCTTATTAAATAAAGCCAAACTAAATTCAGCGTTTTATAGAATACTAGCAGGACCTTTGGATATGCCGCAGTATGATAATTTAATTATAAAAACGTTTGGTATATTTACTTAAGAGCTATTGCTAAATAGTTCAATATAGAAAAAGTATAATAATCTTGTTTTAACTCTCTCACTTTTTTCTTTCTTTCCTCTTTTTCATCTGTTTTTTTGATTGTAACGGATTAGCGTTATTGCTACCGCGCGCTCACCCCATCTAGCTATCTATCGTTCCCCCCCTCTCTTACTTTCTCTCTCTTATATCTTTTCTGTGCAGCATTTTTTTTTCCTATTTCTTTATTTATGATAAAAACGGAATGGTCCATTATTTAGCTGAGGGGATGACACTCATAAGAAATAAGAATTCGGGAGATAAGCAGATAAGGTATTAAGGATTTTCATTTCAACTTGGACGATCTCATTTTTAACCAGGGAGTGTTGCAAGAGGATAACGGTCGGAAGATTGAGGAATACGGGTATTAACAAATAATATCTTCGTTCATTTTTATGAGGAACACTATACACTCTTCTGTCCCTGTGTGCACACATTTAGATGCAATAATGCATATGCGTGTAGCTACGTGCGTGTCTATATGAGAATATGTGTATGGGTGTAGTGTATGTATGTATGTATTTACTCAATACATTCGCCACGGATAGGATGTGACACAAGGTCGCAAAGTATGTGGCATAGGTCGAGAATAGAACTTGCTATTCAATCGTAATGGATCTGCGAGACTAACTTATTAACAATTATACCACTATGGGACACCCGTTTTTTACCAAATTCGTTCGCCAATGGTAGGATGGGATACAAGGTCTCAAGTATGGAGCATCCATCGAGAATCATTATTCAATAGTAGTATCTCCGAGACTAGCTTGTTAACCATTACAATACGATAGGACGCCTAACAGATATGTATATACCTGTGGGTGTGAGCGTATCTGTATGGCTGTATGTGGATATAGGTGACGTGTATGTATGTGATTAAAAATTGAGAAATAACGGATAAAACACAAACAACTTCATTCAATTTATATTTCGCCTTGGTGTATTACCGAACTTTCGTCAGAATTTATTTGAGACAAGAACTACAGTGTGTTTATATATTGAAAAGGTGGAGTGAGGGGGAGAATAGATGGGGGGTAGATGCGTTTCTCCCTCCCACCACCTTTTTCAATATATAAACAAACTATAGTTTTGTCTCAAATAAATTCTGATGATGCATCGTTAACATACCGAGGCGAAATATCAATTGAATGAAGTTGTTTGTGTTTTATCCGTTATTCCTTGATTTTACCTGTTACTCTTTATGTATGGATGTTAATGTATAGAAGTATCAAAGTGATAGCCTAACAAGTTAGGGGATAGATATGTAGATTTCTCGGTGTTTATAATGAATTCAAGTCGTCGGCGCTTTGTACAGTCAGTTTTGTAAACGTGGGCATGTTTTTTTTTAAGTTCTCCGTGCAGGGAGACCGATTTTCTTTTCTGGCTGCCGGAACCGTGTATATTCAAGTAAAGGAACAGTATTTGGGCAGATGAGTAGCAACCCAACCAGTGACAGTTGGATGGACCATCGGGCTGGGGTCCCTCTCCTGCCCTCCGCCTATGTTGGTACCAAATAGAATTTGCGACATAGATTTCGAGGAGGTTAGCAGCAGAGGTCGCCTGGAACGAAAATGTTAGCAGTCGATTGTTTAGATACATAGTGGAATAAAAAAATTCCCAGCAGCCCAGTCCATATGAAAAAGTGTTACGCCCCCAACCATCAATGAGGATAAACCAGAAATGAAATTGTAAAAAAGTCATGCGTATGTTTTTTGGGATTCGTTTTTGCTTCTTGTTTTTTTCCTTTGTACATCTGACCTATGCCTTATATAGTTTCGACCAAAACCTGCGGCCAATTAATATTTTCTTAACAACAAAATAACATGGATTGAACCGTTTTATAAGAATTAGCGTGGCGTTAACTGGTTAACACCCGTTGCTTATAATGCATTAAGTAAGCGCGTGGTGCGATGGTTAAAGTCGTGGGAAATGGACTCGTCGCCCGGAGTTCAAATCCTGGTCGTGGTAATTGCATTTCACTTAGCGCTAATACCCTTCAGAAAGGTATGAATCCTACTCTCCCTCCAGCTATGGATAAATAGTAGGGCAGGCTGGGCTCTTTAACCTTGGTTAGGTAACCGGTCTAGGAAAAGGAAAACTCTGAATTCAAACCTGTTGAACTCCGCTTAAGAAATTCATGTCACATCCTGCTCGTGCGGAGGGGTTGGTAAATATATATACACACACACACACATATATATATATATATATATATATATATATATATATATATATATATTATATATATATAAGTTATCTAAAAGAGAGTAACACAACACTAATACATATACATTGAACAAATCCTGATAAAGTGTTGCAAGAAATAGATTTTATTGTTTAAGCAAAGTCCAACAGAAAGAATACAAAACATGATAGGTAAAAGTCCTAAAGAAAAGAGTCCTTGAAGATAGTTTGAAGCTATTAAAGGAAACAGGTTGTGGCTTACTGCGAATAAAGGCTTGTATAACAGGTACGCGGATAAAGGGGACTCAATAGATGCGCCAAGCCTCTATAAAACCATAGAGTATAAAAGACCCGTATACAGGTATTGGCTGTCGTTGGGGGGGGCTAAGCCAATCCAAGTGGACGGAGAAACAACCCGCGTGTTGTTCTTGAGATTCCATGAGAAAGAAAGTTTGATTTTGACGGCTATCCTTTATACACACATTAGATGTGAAGACACTGGGTACCGTGTAAAGAACCTATCAAGAGCGATGTCTGATAGCGACGGATAAAGAGTCAAGTGAATCGCTAAACGGGCTCGGAAGGAGTGCTCGTGGTGTAGTAGCTAACGCTTTGGACAGCTACATCATAGTAGACTAGCTTATCGCTGTTGTTATTTACCAAGTTTTTCTCAGTCTGACATACTCTCCCTCTTTTTTTTCTCTCCTTTTTTATCCCCCATCCCCCCTCTCTCTCTCTCTCTCTCTCTCATATGTGTGTGTATTTCTCCCATTATCTACATGTTTTGTTTCTTTCGCTTTTTCTCCAATCTTAATCATACTACTTTTTGTATATCTTCTTTTTGTATTTCTCTGAATGTTTGAGATGATGCTTGAAGATTAGTTATCTGCGTTATTCGGACTATTGTCCCCATCTTCATTGATATTTGTACAAGAAATACCTGAAGAAGGCGGGGGAATATCGGTCGAAACGTTGTACAAATAACAATGAAGATGGGGACAATAGTCCGAATAACGCAGATAATACTCTTTTTGTAATGTCGCATTTCAAATCATAAAAAATCTTGGGACCTATGCGTTTCAACATAGACCATCCAAACGATGCCAGATGATCAGATCACACTGGTAAATCACACAAGACATTAAAGTGTTAACATAGAAAACTCAAAACATGATGGTAGGTGTGGCGGTCCACCTCGGACGCAAAAAACAATCTCCTTAGTCTAGCGCTAGTGAAAAGGGGATAGACTCCGTCGCTGTCTGGCTGATACCGACTTTAGGCCGCCCCGACGACTTTACTTACTTTTTACTTTATATATATATATATATATATATATATATATAGTCGGGTGTGGCCGAAATTCAGTATTATCCAAACAGCAAGGGAGTCTATCCCCTTTTCACTAGTGCTAGACCAAGGAGATTGTTTTTAGCGTTTGTTGCGGGGTGCCGTAGCTATCATCAGTTCCTCACTTTACCGCACATATCTCTGTGCTACTCAAACGCTGAGTTGGCGAGGGTCGGTATCGAACCAGGAACCTGGTGGTTTTATGTATATATATATGTCTTGTCCTTTAAAATAGAAAATGTGCAACAAAACATCTCTCTTAATTTCACCATTTTTTTCCAGGGGTTGTAAATACAACTACTGTTGTATTGTCCTCGGCCGGAAAACGAAGCTTCCGGCAAAAAGACAAAGAAATATAAAAATATTTATTTAAAAAAAAGGGGGAAAACGGAAGCGAGGCTTTCCGGTCAAAGAAGCAGGGAGAAGATAAAGAAATATATAACAAATGCCCGTTATCAGATCAAAAGACAAAGATGCGTAGGAGTACCTATCGATATAAAAGGCCTGAGGGTTCGAGCCGACAGTCAGTTAGACAGGAGACAGCGGACGGAGAACAAGTGAGCGACAGACGCTCACGGTCCATTGCAGCCAACGGCTGTGGGACCCACCAACCACCTTTACCTCACCATCGCCAGTCATCTCAATAGTAGTAGTCATTGTCAACCTCGGTCATTTCATTGTCAACGCTCTCCACCCACCACGTACAGCCGAGAAGAAGAAATAAAGTCAAAACGCCTACTATATGCATGTGTTGTAGATTTCATTAAACGACAACTACATACTTCGCTACGTGACCATATATATCACAACGTTACTTACACGATTTAGTGTAGCGATGAAGGCGCTACGCAACACTAGCGGTAACCATGGATATAGCAGGGTAATGATAATCTGACTATTAAACGTTTGATATGTTTACTTAAGAGCTATTACAACAACTCAATATATAAGATTTTTGGATGTTTGTTTATTTAGAAACGTTGCTGAATAAAGTATATATTAAATTTTTACTTGAAGGCACTTACAACGCATGTATCGCATAAAATTCGATACTTTTTCTTATAGAAAATGAACTTGACAAGTGTAATCCCAGCAAAGGATGGCTCTACACATCGAGCCATCCTTTGCTGGGATTACACTTGTCAAGTTCATTTTCTATAAGAAAAAGTATCGAATTTTATGCGATACATGCGTTGTAAGTGCCTTCAAGTAAAAATTTAATATAAACTCAATATATATTCTTTTTCTCTTTTCTCCTTTTATTTTTTTATTCTTTTTCTTTACTGCTTTTTTTTCTCTTTCATTGAAACATTGAGCCAGAGTCCCTAGGTGTTTTGACGCTGAAATTCAGTGCTACCCATCAACTTCTGCGACACTACCGTTGCCAAACCGCATTGGTACCTTACCGTTCCTTTGATCACAGCGGCAGTGTAGAGAGGGGTGTTTGCTTCATGGGTAACAGCTTATCCTCCATATGAACCCGCCTAGGCTACGTAGTTCAAAAAAGGAAAAAAATTGACAATACTCCATCGTCTCTCGTAGACGGAAGGCTGCCAAACCAAACATTGAAACAGACAATACGTGCAATCACTTCTCTCTCACCCTTTTCTTTCTTTCCTTTCTTTCCTTTCGTTTTCCCTCTGACGTGTAGCACGTTCTTTTTCTTCCATTTTTCCCTTCGCAATTACAAAAGTATGATCCATTATTCATCTGAGGGGATGACAAGGAATAATATTTCAACAGATACATTCATATGAATCAAGATGGAATGGTCCATTATTTTAAGTGACATGTAGATAGACACAAACCTATAAGTACAGGGTGATGGGCACCTCACGTGGTGTAATGGTTAGCAAGCTAGATTCGAAGACCATTAGTGAGTTCGATTCTCATTGGGCGCCCCATATTTTTGATGCTTAGTGTGCACAGCTACTTCGATTCTCATTGGGCGCCCCTATTCTGACCTTGTGCCATATCTAAGCTAAGCACAGTATATAACTATAAGTACAAGGTGATTGAAAAGTGACCGACCCAAGATAACAGTATGGTGTTGACTTCCGAGAAGATTATGGTCCTTTCATCCTTTACAATACCATGAATGCCGAAAGGTATCTCACCATGCTCCAAAATGAAATCTGACCAGTTGTCAATATTTGGGAGAATATTGAAGACTTGATCTTTATGAAATGAGAGACTGAAGGCGAATGCTGCTGTCTATATAGAATTTTAAATAACTTCCATGTTATGTGCTTTTTTTTCTCGTATTCATTTTTTGCATGATGACAGAGATGTTACTTTATTCGTGATTTTATTTTTATCAATTTCGATTTTTGAAAATTCATACAAATATTTTTCTTTATTAAACGTAATCCGAGGCGATGCAATTATTTACTTAATATTTATATCCCAACGTAACGTTAAACGGTCTGATAAAAATAGAAACTCTTTAATAAAATGTCTACTGTGTGAATTGTAATTGTGTTGTTCAATAGTTTTCGCTTTGTCGATTCTGTCGAGTCGATGGATCTGAAGCGATAGACTGTTTGCTGATTGTAATCCCAGTCTTGTCGTTAACGATGTCAGTCTATCATCTCAGCGGAAAAGTACGTGTTAAGGGATTATCTCCGTCTGAGAAGACGTGCAAGTAAATCCATTTCTAAAGTGTATTGCATCTTGTACGCAGAAAAATGGAAGCTATGAAAGTAACATTAAAGGATTACAAGCACTTCCGCTTTCCCTGCACGCATGCGCAAATAATGTGAACAGAATCTACGTTTCAGAAGGACTTGCGAAAGTGGTATATGTAGACCCCTTGGGGTGAATATAAATTCGGCAGCGTGAATAAAAGTACAAGAGTCCCCACAGGTAGGGAATTTACTTGTTGGCCAAAATTTTCTTTTACAGACAATAACGATTTTGACACCCCCACAAAAGAAGAAACTTGAATATTTAAATTAATATGAATTTAACTGTTAGAAACTTGGTTTTATTAGAAAAAGACATGTTTATTTGGATTTTGACAGCAAAACTATTTTTACGTTTATCATTTAAAAATATGTTTTACATTTATTTATTTTTTTACAAAAGAGCTTGGCAAAAATGAATATTAACGCCACCCGCAAGGGGATAAATACGTAAGATTCTGTGTACAATTTAAGTGTGAAATATTCGACATAACTATTTTATTAATAATTGATAGATGCACGATTTTGTGGGAGTGGGGTCACGAGTTTTTGAGAAGGGGGGGGGGAATATATTTCCTCCCACAAAATCTCTACTGCATCGTTCGTTTGAACTACTACCAATTCCTACTACCTCCCACTAGCAATTCCTACGCTACTGTTCGTTTTCTTTAAAAACGAGATATCGCGGAACATCCCATCAGTTTCCAACCTGAAGATGGCAGATCGACATGCCGAAAGTGCTCGTAGAGACACCTTTGGTGGATTGCTACACCAGTTCCACCCTGACACCAAAAAGATGGCACACTTGAAAGGATTGAACAGAAACTCGCACGTCAGGAATTGTCACTCGAGTTCAACCAAACATGTTTAAAAGAGAAAATTCTGCCAAAACACACACACACACACACACACACACACATATATATATATATATATATATATATATATATATATATATATATAATTTTTTTTCTAATATTGACACGTATAAACATCCGTGGTTTCAGAGATTAAAAAAATTCTTCTCCCACATAAAAATAACATTCTATTCATCATTGAATAGTTATTTCATAACATCTACTTTATTTATCAAATTACTTGGGACATAGAAAATGTTACACACACACACATACATATATATATATATATATATATATATATATATATATATATATATATCGCGTAAACACCCTCTCCCTCTCTTACACACATGCATATATATATTTACACAGCCAAAGCATATATATGTGTGTGTGTGTATGTATACACGTTGGTTCTATAGATAAAAACCTATCCCGCTCCCACAAAAACCAAAAACAAATGACATCCTATTCATCATTGAATAAGTAATCGGATCCTATTTATCAAATCACTAGAAAAGTGTTACACATTCTACACATATATGCACAATATATATATGTGTGTGTGTGTGCATATATGTGCGTGTGTGTCTGTGTGTGTGTGTGTGTGTGTGTGCATATATGTGTGTGTGTGTGCATATATATATATATATATATATGTGTGTGAATAGTGTTTGATTTTGATATGAGTTATTTCATGAATTTCTAACTTTTTGAATTCTGTTTCGTTTATTTATATATGTATTTTATTCTTTTCCTTTGTGTTACTTAAGGGAAGAATCTTGATAAATAGCAAAGATTGAAAAAATCTATATTACATATGGAATTGATCTATTCGCAAAACGAAGGCTTTTTTTTTTCAAAACTGAAAAGCATTAAAACAGGGCCGTGTCCCGAGAGATTTAAATTGTTAATATCTTTCATGTTTGATTGACACGTCTTTATAAATAACATTCTACACTTTAATTATCATGTAAAAAAAATTATATATATATATATATGTGTGTGTATAAATGGATACCTTTGTAAAGATATGAATTTATTTCGGCATGTCTTTGCCTTCTCACTCTGTTTTTTTACTAATTTGATAACCTTACACCTGAACTTATTGGTATGATTTTCCTGTTTCACTGATTTTTTTTTTTATTATAGCGATGAGTTGATTGAAAACAGGAGAAGGCAAGAGGAAAGATTTACTCCCTTTCGTTAACTGAGTTAGCCTCCCCTTCCACTACTCAAAGGAAGATGTGAGAGACAATGCGTTGATAAAAGACTGTTTCTTAACAACGCATTGTTTTAATGATAATAAACGACCTTTTTCGTCCGACATTCTTTGAAAAAATAACTTTTTGAAAACTTGGGGTACTGTAAAAGTGCCGTATAAGAGCGGAGTCTGTGCGGGCCGCACCTGTCCTTGCCGAGGAAGAAAAAAGGGAGTTAAATCAAGATTATTTAGTCGTTACCCATGGAAGTATTTGCAATAGCTCTTAAGTAACATATCAAACGTTTAATAATTAAATTATCATACTGTGGTACATCCACAGGTTCTGCTAGTTTTAGTGATTTTATTATAATAAAAAAGTCCCTATAAATTATTTTTTTAAAAGATAATAGGATTTTATCATTTCTAAACGAGTGCTACGCTGCGCAACTTATATAAGAACTAGTAGGACCTGTGGATATACCACAGTATGATAATTTAATTATTACATTTATGTTTACTTCAGAGTTATTGCGAAATAGTTCAATATCTAAAATGTATAACAATAATCTTGATTTAACTCTCTCAATTCTAAAGGGGGAGGGGTAAAATATCTACATTAATTTGCAACAAAAAAGTGGCAAAAACACGACTAAGTTGGGTCGGAAATTCACCTTACGCTTGTCCGCTAAACATAAATTAAAATATTCCGTAATTCACAATTTCAATATTACAAAAAAAACAAACATGTAACTTTTCTTCAGTTCATTTTAATTTTACGTTGGGAATTTAAGCGATGCAATACCATTTGGAATGTTTCAGTTTTAAAATTGGGTGAAATAAAATGGGACAAAAGAAATCTACGATTAAGCGACACCAGATAATCTGGATTTACATTTTTGGATAGTTTGGACTAGGTTGTTTTTCTTATTCTTGGTCGAAAATTATTTTTAACAAGCAGTACCTGTGGATATGTCACAATATGGTAATTCAAATAGTACACCGATTGATATGTTTACTCAAGTAAACTAAAATAGTTCAGTATGTAAAAAGTATAACAATCTTGATTTAACTCGCTCTCACCCATTGTTTTCTTCTTGCTTTCTTTTTTCATGAAGTTCGATTGAAATAGATTAGCGTTATCGATTCCACACACTCACGCCCACTCTCTTCTTTTTTATATTTTTTCTGTGTATCATGTCCTTTTTCTTCTTTCTTTTTTTTTCTTTATGATAAAAACGAAATAGTCAATTATGTAGCTGAGGTGACGACACTGATAAAAGATAAGAATTCGGTGGATAAGCAGCACTAGATAATTGTTTTACATTTTTGCATTTCATCTTGGACGATTTTGACGGTCTCATTTTTAACCAGAGGGTGTTGCAGGATGATAACGGACGGAAGATTTATGAACACGCATATATACTATATAGATTGGTAGGTGTATACTTATTTATGATCGATATTGTAGATAGTGAGAAAACTCTATTGGTAAACATTTCAAATGAATCAGGATTTTTGTTTTACATGTTTTTTTTTTTTTTATCTTCTCTGATAAATGACAAATCGAAACTGAATTCTGTAGAGAATTTGCAAAAAGATTTTCTTTGATCAATCACTGATATTAAGAATTAGCGTTAAGCTCACAGAAAAGACCAGATGAATCTTCCAGTTTTGCTGTTTACGGCTTAGTGGAACACCAATAACCATCGTATTCTTTTTATTCTTTTTATTTTTTTTTTATTTTGCCATTACACAAGTATTGAAGAAGCGATTAACATAGATAATAGGAGGTGCGTTTAGCGTAATGGTTATCGTTGTAGGAAGTGGAATCGGTGACCTGAGTTCAAATCCTGAACGAGTCAGTTTTGGTTTTGCTTAGCGCTTTTTTCTGGGAAATCATTAATCCATCCCTTCTTTATCTACCCCTCCCCAGAGAACAGTAGCCACACCACCGGATGTAGTTTAGTATTCATATAAGACATGCGCATGGTGTGTTGGCAGTATAATGATATATAAATTGTCATGATGTATTTGATGTGACATTTTGATACCTAAATTTTAGCCTAATATTAAGGGGTTTGTATATTACGTGAGATACAATCTTTTTTTTATGAACTCATTGCACATTTGGTTTTCCGGTTAACGCTGGGGGTCCAGCGAGCTTCGGCCACTGGACTTATCGAGAGTTTAATAATAGCGTCGATCCCAGGCAACGACGCAATTTTTGTTCTTTCCCACCCATGAGCTTCGGCTTGTGGGTGGACCACGTTAAAACGAGGCCTTGTGCCCAGTCCATCAAGTGGGGTATGCGATAAATATATACGTGAGATACAATCTTTGTCCGTAAATAGTTGGCCATGGCTAGACCTAGGCCAACTGGTAAACCTACCATTTCCAACTGCCAAATGTCTCAATGTAGGTCTCAGAAATTTGCCTGATACACGAGTATATACTGAACAAAAAAGATGCGCGTAGTGTAATGATTACCGTCGTAGGAAATGGACACGACAGGGCAAATTTAAATTCTGGACGACTGTTTGCATTTCACATAGCGTTACCTGGAAAACGTATTAATGCAAGTATCCCTACAGCTATGGGTAAATAGTTGAACAGAGTAGGCTCTTTAACCTTAGTAAGGCAACCTGTCTAGAAGGAAAACTCTGAATTTAAACTCTGCTTAAGAAATTGACCTTGTGTCCTATCCTGCTCGTGTGGAGTGGTTGGTTATATATATATATATATATATATATATATATATATATATATACTGTACGACATCTACTCCGAAGAGGCACTGATTGTGTAACGGTTATCGTCATAGGAAATGGACTCGGTCACAATAGTTCAACTCCTGGAAGAGGCTTTTTGCAGTTGGCATCGCGCTAATACCGTTGGGAAAGGTATGAATAATTATTCTCCCTCCAGGTATGGGTAAATAGTAGGACACACTGCTCTAAAAGGTCTTTCTTTATTTAGAAAATACCTTTTTCCCATAATGCAACGTTGATAGTGGAGGAGCTCGGTGTAATGGTTACCATAGGAGGAAATGGACACGACGAGACGAATTCAAATCCTGTACGTGACTGTTTGCATTTCATATAGCGCTGATACCCTTGGGAAAGGTATAAATGCAACTATTTCCCTCCGGCTATGGCTAATTAGTAGGACAGGCTGTGCTCTTTAACCTTGTTATGGAAAGTAGTCTAGAAGAAAAGTTTAAATTGACCTTGTGCCATATCCTGCTTTTGAAGGATGAGTTGAGTAGATACACACATCTAATACTGATTTTTTTTAAACAACAATAAAAAAAACCTCGTTTTGATTTTGGCTGGAAACGGAAAAGGACATTTTTTTTTTTTGCGATCGTCGTCTAAGAATTGTTTTTTGCCAAGAGGGTCAACGACTAGACATTCCACTCCATAGACAGAGAAAGTAGCAGACATAAAAATAGAAGAAAAAAAACAACCAAACCAATTTGTTTTTCTTCCGAGCAAGATTGGCCTGAAAGTAAAAGAGATTTGCCGATCAGCGAAAACGTCTGGCACCCCCCTTAAATTAAAGCAGGGGAGGAGGCGTTAGTGTTTTTTAATAATTTCTTATCACCAACTCATTTTTCCTAGATTAATCAGCATCAAACTCTCATTCAAAAAAAATATGGACGTGATTGATTTTTATCGCGTCATTCTGAGACTGAATATTTTATCATGACCGAAATTGCTTGTTGAGCAAACTTTTACGAGACAAATGATTCTCGCGTTATATATATATATATATATATATATATATATATATATAAATATATATTGGTAATCATTCTTAGTATTGGAGAATTGAAAATAAAGTGCTCGATTACGTGTGTAAGGCCTGCATTTAGTTATTATAGTGTACAATAAATTTAAGGTGCCATTGTTACCATTGGTTTCCAAGCAGCATCTTTCTTCAAGACAATGCACTTGTTAAGAAATATAGTGAATGTCAATTCAAGAAAGGTGGCTAACATGCTGCTTGGAAATCAATAGTAACAATTGCACCTTAAATGTATTGTACAATCTCTCTATATATCTATCTATCTATCTATATATATATATATATATATATATATATATGTGTGTGTGTGTATATATATATATATAATATATAAGTATGAGCAAGATGGAAAGAAAACAACACACAATGCTGTTAAAGAGAAAACGATTTATAAAATATATATAGCTGATACTGATCAATATTTCGATTTACAAAAATCATCATCAGAGCCATTTTGCAAAATCAAGGTTTTTTGTTTTTGAACTTCATTCAACTTTTATCTCCGACCACCAACAACACGGAGTAACTGGCTCTGATGATGATTTTTGTAAAATCGAAATATTGATCAGTATCACCTATGTATATTTTATAAATCGTTTTCTCTTTAACAGCATTGTGTGTTGTTTTCATTCCATCTTGCTCATACTCATACTGTCGGATTCATTTCCTTTCTTTTAACTTATATATATGCAGGAACAGTATTCGGCACACAAACAATTTCTTAAGCGGAGTTTACCGGGTTTGAATTCAGAGTTCTCCTTCTTCTGGACTGGTTATCTAGCTAAGTTTGAAGATTCCAGTCCCCCTATTATTTACCCATAGTTAGAGGGAGAGGAGTTGGATGCATACATTTCTCAGCGCTATTTGAAATGCAGTCTCGTTCTGGATTTGAACTCGGGCCGACAAGTCCATTTCCTACGACTCTAACCATTACATCATGCGCCTCTAATTCCTTTATAAATTTTTTTTTTTGTTGTTTGGTTGGATTTTACGGCATGTCAACCAATGTTGGGTCATTTTATGCCGAAGATGTTTTGTTCCATTCATTCCTGATGTGTACTCATTTCTTTTAATCTCTTTTTAACAACAATTTTTTGAAACACATTTTGTTCTATTTAACCCATAGATGGGACCCTAACAGGTATTACCACCCCGGGACAGAGTGGACCTGAGAGTAAGGGGGATGAAGAGATGGTCGACATTCCCAGACCTCAAGAATTAGAATTTCATCAGTTAGTTTAACGTCATACCCAGGACAATAAGACCCTCAACCACCGCCTTCTAGCACATATATGATAAAAAAGGGATTAGGATAGCCATATTGCTTTATAAATATATTTTCGTCTTTATCTTTGATGTTATGATAACAATGTTTCCACTGATTAGTTTCTTTAGAGCTTGTTAACTTTGTATACTTATTTACTAAGCTTTGCTTAGACGTAGCACAAGGCTGAACTATGGGGCACCTAGTGAGAATCGAACTCACTAACAACGGTCAGCAAATTTAACTTGCTAACTATTACAGCGCATGAGGTGCCCTTGTCTTGATATACTTATTTACTAAGCTTAGCTTAGATATGGCACAAGGCCAGATTATGGAGCGCTCAGTGAGAATCGAACTCACTAACAATGGTCTGCGAATCTAACTTGCTAACCATTACACCACATGAGGTGCCCTTGTCTTGATATATATATTTACCAACCCCTCCGCACGAGCAGGATGTGACACAAGGTCAATTTCTTAAGCGGAGTTCATTTGAATTCACCTTCTCCTAGACCGGTTGCCTACCCCAGTCTGCCCTGCTATTTATCCATAGCTGGAGGGAGAGTAGGATTCATACCTTTCCCAAGGGTATTAGCGCTAAGTGAAATGCAATTACCACATCCAGGATTTGAACTCGGGGCGACGAGTCCATTTCCCATGACTTTAACCATTACACCACGCGCTTCCTTGTCTTGATATAAGCCATAAACGATACCCTGTCTGAAATTAATAACCATCGACAGTGCATCCTGGGAAAATTGAATCTTCTAATTAATATAAAATATCTAACCGATGTATGTATTTA
>CM042137.1:131238764-131251264 GCA_023376005.1 Doryteuthis pealeii | reverse complement strand
CCTGAATTCAGAAGGAACATGTTTCGCTTTGCACCGTCAACATCCGGTTGTTTGTTAAGGTTAAGGTTAGGGTTAGCAGTTTTATAATTTTTTTTAAAAATGCGTCTAAAATCGTCTGGTAACAAACAACCGGATGTTGACGGTGCAAAGCGAAACATGTCCCTCTGAATCCAGGTCGCCCAAGGTAACTTGGTCCGATGATTTTATTATATTTGACGTATTTGCCAACATTAAACGTCTGAAGTATTTTTGTTAATATCAAACCAACATCAGAGCATTTTTTAAATAATTTCGAACTTGAATTACACTGCAGAGTCTTATAACAGAGCGCTACTAATGGCATTGAATGCTAAGAGTTTCCTTATTTTTTCTTTCCATATTTAAAATTGAATATAATTCCGAAGATTAAACCTCACATACTAACAATGCGCTGATGATGGTCTAATATTTTTAAAACCGAAAGAATTAATGTGGCAAATACTGAAACTATAATAAAATCATCCTCTGAATACCTTATTTTAAAAAAATATTTGACATATTTACATACCGTCAAATTTATCTCAATTTTCCCTGATATATATCTATAGGTACATACATACTCACTACTACTGAATAGAGTGTTCAATCATCAGTGGATGCTCCATACTTTTAGCCTTGTATCACATTCTATATATAACGAACTGGTTGGGTATATACCTACATAGATAGGTACTCGAAGGTATATATATGACAGTTACTTTCATCTTGTATATACACAATAACAGCAAGAGTGCACGCGTTTGTGTGTGTGGGGGGGTTACAATCTTTAAACATTAAATAAATACAATAATTCTGGAGTGAGAGTATTTGTACCAATGTTCTATGGTAGTGAACTTAAGCAATATCATGTCTTGTTGCAATTGCAGGAGAGAATGTCTAGTATGAATCGAATTGTTCTGAGTAAGAAAATAATAACCAGTATTCATCATAGAACACTAATGATCGTGAAACTTTGTCGAATTACTAAGGAATGTATTCCTTTGAGTTTAATATAAAAAGTAAATTGCGATAATCGATTTGAGATTATTTAGTATTTCTTAACATCAATTATCATACAATATAAATATGTCTTTTCTAATGGAATATACAGAATGTGTGTTTAGGATCGTGTGTACACACATGGATGTATTAATGCGCGCATTTAGCATATGCAAATGGACTTAGAATATATATATGTATATATGTATGTTTGTGTGTATGTGGCTGATGGCCCAGTGGTTAAGAACTCTTATATATGAAAAATCGGTCGGGTTTCGATACCGGCTTGAGATAGTTAAATAAATTCAACACATATTGCATTGTAAATTGCCTTCAAAATCTTTATATTACACATACACACAATGCTTCAATGATACTATAAAGAAACAAACTTTATTTCACTATGCCGAGCAAGGCTATATTTATAGTAAAAATTAAAAGAATTTCGAACATTTTCCACGCGCGGGAGCAGCCGAGCCGAGTTAACATCACGGAAAAAATGTTCAAATATACGGCGTTCATCAACTTCTTAAACAACAGATGATTACAATATCGCCGTGGGATAAGTACTATAAAAAAATCACCTAGTACTTTCAATAACTCTGAAGATGGAATTTTACTTCCGAAAATATTTAGTTTTGAAAAAAAACAAAAGTTAAACAAATTCAACACATTGCATTGTAAATTGCCTTCAAAATCTTATATATATATATATATAATATATATATATATATAATATATATTATATATATAATGTGTGTGTGTGTGTATGTGTTTGTTCGTCAGTCACGCAAACTGGTCGCTACTATTAGTAGAGAGTAATGAGAGATTCCGTATTTATCAAGAGAGTAATGAATCCTACTATTTACACTAGTTAAAAGTAAGGAGACATTCTATTTTTATGAGTATAGTCACGTGACATGCGTTTATGAGTAGAGAGTAATGAGACATTCTGGTTTCCCAGTTTTGTATAGGTATTTACACGAGTAAATCCAAAGAAAGAAAGAAAGCACGTGAAGTGGGAGGGGGGAGAGAGAGAGAACAATTTGGAGGGGGAGAGAAATTAAAAATGAAATAATACGAGGTATGTACGTTAATTGATAATTGCAGGACCTGTGGATATACCACAGTATGAGGATTTAATTATTGCAACGTTTGATATGTTTACTTAAGAGCTATTGGTATTTACTTCATTATGTAAAAAGTATAATAATCTTGATTCTCTCTCTCTCTCTCTCTCTCTTCTCTCTCTTTCTCTCTCTCTCTCTCTCTCTCTCTCTCTCTCTCTCTCTCTCTCTCCTCACACACCCTCTTCTTCTTTATTTTCATTACGCTGTCTGACTTTACTTATAAAAATGAAATGCCCGATTAAAACAGATTAGCGTTATCGCTTCCATGCGCTCATCGCCCTCTCTTTGTATTTCCTCGAGTTTCTCTATTAATATATTTTTTTCTGCGTAGCATGTCCTTTTTCTTTCCTTTCTTTCTTTACAATAAAAACGAAATGTTCGATTATTTTAGCTGAGATGACGACACTTATAAGAAATTATTCGGCGGATAAGCAACACCAGATAATCAGGATTTACATTTTTGCATTTAATTTTTAATCAGGGGCTGTTGCAAGATGATAACGGTTGTACAATTAAGGAACACAAGTATAAAATATATGGATGATATTTTAGATTATAATGCGTTGGTTAAAAGTGATTCGGCTATTGACTAATCCGGCACTCCTTAAATGTTGAAGATCTACAGTAAATAACCCTTTTGACTACAGTGACCCTAGACACAGATACTACTCGGCAAATATGCACTACATTGATCAAACTTTTATTGATTTACAAGATGAATAGTTTAGGCATATTGCATTGAAAATGGCAGACAAGGATTTAGTGTTTAACTTTCCTTCAGCTTTTTTTGCTCATTCACCAGTAAGGAAATTTGGACTTTCGACTAATCCGGCACTCCTTTCGACTTGAAGATTTGCTGTGAATGATTTTGTATTACAGTAATGCTGAACCGAACACATGCACTGAATTTATTCAATTCTTGTTGCATTCCAGATGCGGAATTGAAACAACTTTTCGGGTTTTTAAGTCGTCTCTCGTCGCAAGTGTTATTCTCACAACTGAAAAAAGCAATTAGTTATTTATTAAGCTTAGCTTAGATGTGACACAAGACCATAAGTAGTGGGCACCCAGTGAGAATCGAACTCAATAACAATGGTCAGCAAATCTAACTTGCTAACCATTACACCATTTGAAGTGCCCAAATATTTACCCTACACGTAGGATTTGACACAAGGTCACAAGAATTGGGCATTCAGCGAGGATCAAACTTGCTTTTCAGTAGTAACGGATTAGACAAGCTTGCTAACCATTATACCATGAAGGATGAAAACAGTAATTACCCCCAAGAGAGAAATGGACTCGGCTTTTATGCCTCCTCATCGACTGAACCACTCCAGGTAACAGGAGCGACAGGACACTTATACGAGTCACTACTCACAAGCTGGAGGTTGCGAGTTCGATCTCTGTAGGCCTCCCACTTAGAGCTTATCTTTTTGCATTTCACATAGCGCTGATACCCTTGGGAAAGTTATGCATTTAACTATTCTCCTTTCAGATTTGGGAAAATTGTAAGGCACTAGACTCTTTAATCTTGGCATGGCAACTGGTCTAAGAGAAGGAAAACTCTTATTTCAAATTCATAAAAATCATACAAGAATTGATTTTAATACGTTGAATAGAACAATAATATTACCGATTAATAACACCAAGTAATTATTTATTAAACCAGATTTTTTAAAAACCAGCATGCAAATTAACCACGCCATATATTATGTAAAGCTTTACTTCTTAGTGATAAATATAAGACACATTAATAACATGGGCTGTTTTGAGGCAAATATAACTCGGATTTTCATAAACCTCGTTAATAAATATGATCTATTCAACGGATTAATGATTTAGACTATGACTATAAATTAAATACTCATTGATAAAGTCATGCGATTCCTGAGGGTAGTGTGACACATGCAGTGATGTAGTTTCGGTTACAGCAGATAGACAGCGAATCTCCATTATAATAAGAGATGTTGGTTAGAGATTGTTTTGAGGTAATCGTTCTCTAATTCAACATTTTCACTAATCCGGTATTCATCAGGTAACAATGGTACCAGATTAGTGAAGGTCTTCTTTAGCATATAAAACAGCTTTAGACACCATTATACAATGCGCATGCGTAGTGAGCACTTAGGAAAAGATTCGCTCTTATACGCAAGTCTACGAAATTGTTAATGGATAAGTTTTACGACATTTCTATTGATTTAGCAGGATGAAAACCGGAAAACAAAAAAAACCTCAGATATCTTTACCAATAAATGCTGAACTCATACGGAAAGATAAACGTACAGAGAGGGTGGAATTAAATAAACATGCTCTTTATATATTAACATACAGATCAAAAATATTGGAGATCGGACGCTAATGGTACACGTTAATCATTAACTATTTTTATATATAAATTCATATGGGCCGGGTTAGCTCAGTCGGTAGAGCGTTCGGCTAGAAACCACAAGGTTCCTAGTTCGATACCGGTCCTCGCCAACTCAGCGTATGAGTAGCACAGGGATCTGTGCGGTAAATAAGGAGCTGATGTAGGTGTGGTGCTCCACCTCAGACGCTAAAATAATTTCCTTGGTCTAGCGCAAGTGAATAGGGGGATAGACTCCCTCGCTGATTGGCTGATACCGACTTTAGGCCGCCCCGATGACTTTACTTACTTATATATGAATTCATACGGGTAGATAAACATACATAGTGGGAGGTTTTTAAATAAACTAACAAGAAGGATTTAAGTTTTGATATAACTAGAATATTATAATGAATTAGAAAGACTAATGAAATTAAATAAGAACATAAAAGTGTACACTTTTTTCACTTTATTCTAATTGATTTCAATTGAATAAAACAATAATATTAAAAATCAATAACCGCCCTGTCGGCTGTGGCGTTAGAATGCACCGACTGCACCTCTGCAGAGGGGTAAGACTCCCCCAATGGGGCCACCTGTTGACCGTGGGTGGCGACCCGTGATGCTTAAGGATAGAACCCAGGTGGATGAGCAGTTCATGACTTGCAATACTCCACTTTGACCCTATCTTGGGCTAGACGGGCGGTCGGAAAGGGCCCCTCCGATCAATCGGCTGGTCATGTCAAGCCCTAGCACCTATATGACTGCCCCAACCCCTCTTTATCATATGGGTGCTAGAAGGCGGTGGCTGTGGGTCTACATGTCATGGGAATGACGTTAAACTCTATCTGATGTTGAGGTTCCAGTTTTGGAGGTTTGGGGAATGTGGAGCACCCCTTAATCACCATTGCTCCCTGATCCACTCTGGCTCGGAGTGGTAGTACCTGTTAGGGTCCCATCTATGGGTTAAATAGAAAAATGTATTTATAAAAAAATTGTATTATCCATTAAGAATTGATTTATTTCAAAACTTTATCGGCATTAAATGACTCACTGAGGTTGATATGCCGTAAAACAAAACAAAACATTAATGATTGCCAAACCAAACATTAAAAATCAATAACCCCAAGTAATTATTTATTAAACACGGTTTGGTTAAAAACAGTGTGCAAATCATTCACAGCATGTATTATCTAAGCGTTTTTTTTTCTTAATTATATAAAACACACATTGCCGGATTTTAAACACGTTAATAGCATGTGCTGTTTTGAGGCAAATCTATCTCGGCTAGACCTTAATAGGGACATTGTTAATAAATGAGATGCCAATTAAGACTAATGATTATTTAATAACCATTGAGAATATACAATAAATAACTAAGGGAATTGTGATGTTAGTGGTGATGTAGTCTCGGTTACAGACTGACACAATATCTCCATTATAATATATACTCTTTATATATTTACATAGAAATCAAATAAATGGATATTAGACGCTAATGGTACACGTTGATCATAAACTGTGCAGACGAATGCCTCTAAAAAGCGTTGGCATAACAAATATATCGATCTGTATTTTCTTTAATTACAATTGCATTATTTTACTCAAATGAATTTAGTGATCATAAAAATGAACAGATAGATTAACATAAATAGATAACAGTGCGTATTTATGTGTCTACTTCTGTGTTACAGTGTTTGATTACAGTTGAATTCCCGGATCCAAGGTTCGATAGTTCGGTATCTGTAGAGATGTTAGAGTATTGAAGTTCAATCTCGATAATCCATAATATTTTGCCAAAGTTTTGTGGGGTCGTTGCACATCGCTCAAACATTGTCATCTGAATGAAAATTGCACAGGTTTATGCGTAAGTAATCTGCGTTTCTAATGGTAAAAAATACGATATATGGATTATCATGTTTCTTTAGATACTTTGCTCTAAGGCATATGGGATACGATTGCAATTATCTATCCATCTTTTTATAGAGATATCAATCTCAGTCTGATTATATCTCTGAATATATATATATAAATTCATTAATCTATCTATCTATCTATCTATCTGTTGATATATGCTCAGAGTGATATTGATAGATACACAGATAATAATTAAGATAGGTGAATAAGAATACACTGAAATAAGTAAAGTTGTCGGTGCGGCCTAATATCGGTATGAGTCATTCAGCGAGGGAGTCTATCCCCTTTTCACTAGCGCTAGACCAAGGAGATTGTTTTTTTTGTATCTGAGGTGGAGCGCCACACCTATCATCAGATCCTTACTTTACCTAGTGGTTTCTAGCCGAACGCTCTACCGAATGAACTAACCCGGCCTACGGGGGTGGACACTGAAATAGGAAGGATATATATATATATATATATATATGTTTTAGGACACAATACATTTAAGGTGAGATTGTTACTATTGGTTTAAAGTTGTGTATTATCCACTTATCGTCAAGACAACACGCCTGTAAAAGTCTTTCATGGGTGCGTTTGTCTTGACGATAAGTGGATAACACGCAACTTTGAAACCAATGGTAACAATTGCACTTTAAATGTATTGTACCCTATAACAAATGAATACAGCTCTTATACCCGTAATCGAGCACTTTATTTTCAATTCCCCAATACTAAAAAACTATATATATATAATATATATATATATATATATATATATGACAAGTAAGATTTAGTATTTATCTTTTTACTCATCTTTTCTTTTTGGCAAATGGGATATCGCAACAGTCTAAAATCTGTTAGATTTTAAGCTCCCTACAATCATAGTTGCGACAAATAGAAAAGCTGCATAAAAAGCTAAGCACTAAATCCTTGTCTGTCATATTCAATCAAACATGCCTACAAGAGAATCTCCTGCGCATATATATATATATATATATATATATATATATATATATAATATATATAATATATATCAAGATAGTGATTTTCGTAAATAAAGTATACCTCCGTGTGTATGTACCCATGCGACATACGCATTCTCTGGTTATGCGTGTATGTAAGAACGTACATTGGGAAATTGCCTTTCATAAATAAAGTCCACGTATATGTACCCATACTCTCTCTCCCTGTCCATCTCTCTCTCTCTCTCTCTCTCTCTCTCCCTGTCCATCTCTCTCTCTTCTCTTCTCTCCCTTCCCTCTCTCTCTCTCTCTCTCTCCTGTCCATCTCTCTCTCCTGTCCATCTCTCTCTCTCTCTCTCTCTCTCTCCCCTGTCTCTCTCTCTCTCTCTCTCTCTCCCTGTCCATCTCTCTCTCTCCCTGTCCACTCTCTCTCTCTCTCTCTCTCGTCCCTGTCCATCTTCTCTCCCTCTCTCTCTGTCCATCTCTCTCTCTCCCTTCCATCTCTCTCTCTCCTCTCCTGTCCATCTCTCTCTCTCTCTCTCTCTCTCCCTGTCTGCTCCTCTCTCTCATCTCTCTCTCTCCCCTGTCCCCTCTCTCTTCTCTCTCTCTCCCCTGTCCATCTCTCTCTCTCTCTCTCTCTCCTCTCTCTCTCTCTCTCTCTCTCTTTCTCTCTCTCTCTCCTGTCTCATCTCTCTCTCTCTCCCTCTCTGTCCCCTCTCTCTCTCTATCCCTGTCTTATCTCCTCTCCCCCCCTCTCTCTCTCTCTTCTCTCTCTCCTGTCCATCTCTCTCTCTCTTTCTCTCTCTCTCTCTCTCTCTCTCCCTGTCCATCTCTCTCTCTCTATCCCTGTCCCCCTCTCTCTCTATCCCTGTCCTATCTCCTCTCCCCCTCTCCTCTCTCTCTCCCTGTCCATCTCTCTCTCTCCTCTCTCTCTCCCTGTCCATCTCTTCTCTCTTGTCTCCTTCTCCCTCCCCTCTCTCTCTATCCCTGTCCCCTCTCTCTCTCTCTCTATCCCTGTCTCTCTCCTCTCTCCCCTTCTCTCTCTCTCTCTCTCTCTCTCTCCTGTCCATCTCTCTCTCTCTCTCTCCCTCTCCTCTCTCTTCTATCTCCTCTCCCCCTCTCTCTCTCTCTCTCTCTCTCTCTCTCTCTCTCCTCTCTCTATCCTGTCCCTCTCTCTCTCTATCCCTGTCTCTATCTCTCTCTCTATCCCTGTCTCTATCTCCTCTCCCCTCTATCCCTCTCTCTCTCCATTGAAAGCACCGGTTCCCGCAAGATCACCAAAGCAGCGATGAACCTGTTTAATACTTAGATGGGCGATGATTTTATTCGGCATTAAATGACCCAAAAAGAGTTGATATGCCGTAAAACACCTGTCTCGCTCTCTCTCTCTGTGTCGCCATTATGCTTAAACGCATTACACACTACCCAGCTGTGTTAAAGTCCGGTGTTCTGGTTTCCATAAATATTCGGAAAAGCGTCTGAATGTCAAGAAGTTCATATTTTCCGCATGAAATATTCAAAGACACACTTCCGCTATCAGACGCCATTTTCCCCAGGTTACCGCGCAGCTGCTGTCTGTAACAAAATAACAAAATGGGTTACAGGCTGGAAGGTTTAAACTCAACTGCCATGACACCAGGGGCAAGTCAAATCTTAGGTAACGAACATGTATATATTTACCAACCCCTCCTCGTTAGCAGGATATGACACAAGGTCAATTTCTTAAGCGGAGTTTAACAGGTTTGAATTCAGAGTTTTCCTTCTCCTAAACTGGTTACATAGCCACGTTAAAGAACCCAATCTGTCCTACTATTAGCTACCCATAGCTGGAGGGAGAGTTGGTGGATGCATTTCCCTTTTGTATCAGTGCTATGTAAAATGTAACCAGCCTCGTCTTGGATTTGAACTCGGATCGACGAGTCCATTTCCTACGACTCCAACCATTACACCACGCTCCTCCATAATGATACCGGACATGTATGACAAAAAGGGGGTGCTTAAGGAAAGGTTGTCAGATTGTAAAAGTACCTGGTACCTCTAAAGGGGTGGGGGTCATTCCTAAAATGAGGTAACCATGCGAGTACCCGGTATTATTAGTATTTTTTGTATTTTAAATATTATAGTTCTTTTGGACAATAACAAAATAAATAATAATATTCTAATTATTATTCTGATAATTCCATTACAATCTATTAGATTTCCATATGCCACAGTTGAATGAGCTGTATCTTTAATTAAATTCTAAAATGACTTAATTAGTTGAGTTAAAAGTTAAAGTTAATAGGAAAAGGACATGGTGACATGCATTTGAAAAAAAGGGAAATAATTCATTATAAATTATTTTTTATTATATATTCATGTAGATAAAACATGTAATACTTAAGTAATAGGTACTAGGCACTCTTAACTGTATAAACATTTTTTCCTTAAGGTACCCCCACTTTTCGGCATAGATGTCTGATTCCTAAATGTTGACCCCCCCCCCCTCTCCTGAAGACACCTTATTATTCAATCTTGATGAAAAGACAAAATCCAATGTAGTAGTTAAGACATTTTTCACTTGAAAGAATGATCACACACAATCCTATACAAATATATTGACGGTTGAAAGTAATCGGATCTTTGGGTATGAACATTCTGTGCTGCCGTTTAAGATAAACCACGTTGTCTTAGTTGGGCAATGTGTACTATCGCCTATTGGTTATTGCTCTATGTAGTATACTTGTAAAATATGTAATATTAATGTAATAGATCCATCGTTAAATTAATTTCTGTTCAATTACAATTTTTTTTAAAAATAGACAGATATAACTTGTATAAAACTATATATGCTTGTTTCATAATTCGTCGGTTGTCCACAAATTATGATTGTATTGTAGTAAAATTTAAATGACTGTATTGCAGTAAAATTTAAATGACTGTATTGTAAATGGAAAGTTACCATTATAGCCGGTATAGACGTTATTGACAATAGTTAACCTTTCCCTGACCTAGGCGCCGATTTCTCATTGGCTAAAGGCAAAACGTGTGAAAGGGAACTGAGTTAGTTAGAATTTGTCGGTTAGTCGAAGGTACCAGACGCGATGATCGTCTGTTCCAAAATAAGCCATCATCTCACTGCGCGGTTCGACCCTTTTGAGCTTCGGTTTTAATAAAGACGTCTGAGAAAAAGTCTTGCATTCATTATTAAAAACAAAGAGGGGTGTGCACACACACAAACGGAGTTCAGTAGAAAAGAATCCGTATGAATAGGAAGAAATCACCCCAAAAGAAGATGACTAGTCGGCGAAATAGAACCCTCCTAAGAACTCTCTCCTCTCACCATTTATATACCCGATTCATTAAAGTGTTATATAACACTCTCTATCAGGTTCTCTACATGGCATCCAGTATCAGCACAACACTGAATATAAGATTTCGCTGGTCATCCAAAGTTGGTGTGTCTAAGCGTAGGTGTCCACAGAAAAAATGTCACTTTTGAGTTCATCCCTGCTTCTTCAGGAATGCCCAGGATGTCGGATTAGTGGAGGTCTCTCGGTGTTGAATTCGTGAAGAAAATGAAATTATATGTTTATATACCCGATTCATTAAAGTGTTATATAACACGCTAACTGGCCTTCAATAGTTGTTAAATTTAGTTTATGAAATATATAAAAACTATCGAGACTAAAGCTGTATTTACCAAGACAGAAATGAAGTATAAAGGAGGCGTATTTCTTTTAATATCTCCGTGTACTCAAATCTGAACCTTAAGATAAAGCTTAAAAAAAAATAACTTGCAGTGATCTCATTGGCCTCCCTGTATCTATGGCTTCCATGGAAATAAATCGGAGGCTTTACTTTGGAAGTGTCTCTTGTATCTATATATTAATACGCGTGTTCCTAAAAGTACAACCATTATCATCTTGCAACCACCCTCTGGTTAAAAATGAGACCGTCCAAATCGTCCAAGATAACATGAAAAATGTAAATCCTCATTATCTACTCTTGCTTATCCACCGAATTCTTATTTATTATGAGTGTCATCACCTCAGCTAAATAATGGACCATTCCGTTTTTATTATAAAGAAAGAAAGGGGAGAAAAAGGATGTGATACACAGAAAAATATTAGAAAGAAAGAGTAGGAGAGAGATGAGAGGTTGAGCATGCGGAAGCGATAGCGCTAATCTGTTCCAATCGAACATAAGGAAAAGATAAAAAAAAGTGAGACCAAAGTTAAATCAAGATTATACTTTTTACATATTGAAGTATTTAGTAATAGCTCTTAAGTAAACATATCAACCATTGCAATAATTAAATTATCATAGTGTGGTATATCCACAGGTCCTGCTAGTATAAATCAGTACAAGTTAGATAAGTGCACAAAAACCTATAAAGATAAGTGACACTTTAATGAAGTAAATGTACTGTATAGACTCCTTCATAATACAGAGTAGGGCTGTCTATTTTGTTTATTGAAGAGGTCCACTTTATCTTTAAATAATTTTATGACTTTTCTTCACTTTTTCACTTTTAATATGAAATGTCTTCATTCATTGGCGCCAAAACTGTGCTTAGATAAGAGATAATCATATTTCGAGATGTAAAAATAAACAGGAACTGATTGAAAATATTTCAGTGTGGTGCGTCAGTAGGTAAAGACATTTGGTGGAATCCCAAATGATGCGGGGAAAATTATGGGGTAATCAAGGAAATCTGAAATTATGGTGTTTTGGGAAATTTGAAATCGGTGCTTAATTCATTAAGAAAAGGAAATTATAGTAACGATTAATCATCATCAAGTCGTGCTCATAGTACTGATTCTCTTCTCTCTGTGTCTCTCACATACACACACTCTCTCTCCCTCTCCTTCTCTCTTCTCTCTCCCCTCTCTCTCTCTCTCTCTCCCTCTCTCTCTCTCTCTCTCTTATCGGTCTTGGCAGGTTCTCTACATGGCATCCAGTATCAGCACAACACTGAATGAGATTTCGCTAGTCGTCCAAAGTTGGTGTGTCTAAGCGTAGGAGTCAACAGGAAAAAGTCACTTATGAGTTCATCCCTGCTTCTTCAGGAATGCCCAGGATGTCGGATTAGTGGAAGTTTATCGGTGTTGAATTCGTGAAGAAAATGAAATTATATGTAGCCGGATTAATGGAGGTCTATTAGTG
>CM042137.1:131203764-131233764 GCA_023376005.1 Doryteuthis pealeii | reverse complement strand
ATCACATGGTTCCTGGTTCAATATCGGCTCTCGCCAACTCAGCGCATGAGTAGCACAGGGATCTCTGCGGTAAAGTGAGGAGCTGATGGTCCATAGATAAAATCCTAACTAGTAAATAGTAACTAGGTCGAGTGGCGCACCGGCACTCAACCTCAGACCCAAAAAGTATCTCCTTGGCCTAGCGCTGATGAAAAGGAGATAGACTCCCTCGCTGTCTGGTTCATTCCGACATTAAGCCACCTTGTCGACTTTTACTTTTAAACTAAAGAATATGTTGTGTGTGTATCTCTATCTCTCTCTATCTCTCTCTATCTCCTCCTCTCCTACTCTCTCATCCTCCACTATACTCTGCTGCAATCTATCTACCTCTCGGATATCCTTCCCTCTCTCCTCTCATATTATAATCTCTATATCAGTTATCGTGTCTCTTACGTCGTACGGTGATCATACATCTATCATAACTCTCTCTGCCTCATCTATCTTCTTTTCATATTCTCTCTGCTTCTCTTATCTCTTATCTCTGATCTCTAGTCTATGATATCTATCTTGCGAAAGTCTCGGTGAATATGATATCCTCTCTCTTTAATCTCTCTATCTCTCTATCTTTCCTCTTAATTTATACTCTCTACACCTTACGTAGTCCTCTCTACCTCTCCTACTTCCTAATGCGATATGTCTGCTCTTCTGTATACTTCTATGCTCTTCATGCGTGTTATCAGTCATAATCTCTATTTCCTACTCTCTCATATCTATCTCTTATCGTCTCTTCTATCTATCTCTCCTAACTCTTATCTCCTCTTCTCATCTGCTCTCTCCTTATCTGATCTCCATTTCTTATCTAAATCTATCTATTCTCTTATACTATATCTTTAATCTATCTGTACTACTCATCGATATCTCTCTAATACGCTTCGTATACCTAAAATAAATAATCTCTCATTGCGTTAATACGATATCTCTCATACTACTCTCTAATCGTCATCTAAATATTACAATATCTCTCTTCTTATCTTCTCATCTATCGCCATCTATATGATCATAACTCTCTCTAATCTCTCTATCGCTCCTATATAGCAATCTCATCTCTCGTATCTCTTACTATCGACCATCAATTATACTCTCTCTCCTCTATAATCATCGCTCTAATACGCCTCCATATATCTCTGCATCTCCCGTTCCCTTATCCATGCTCTCTCCACGCTTCGATTAAATCCCATATAAATCTTCTAACTCTCTATACCCTTCCTCATACAATGGAATGCTCTCCTTAGTCGTATCTATCTTCTCAATTCATCATCAATAGATCGGTACTATCTATACATAACCAATGAATCTCTATATCTCTATCTCATCTCTCGAAGGTAATCTCTATAGTGATCGTACCGTATCTCCATCTCTCAAGTTATTCTTATAATCTTCTAGTAGTAGTCTATCTCGTAGTCTACTATCTCATCAATTATCTCTATCTACTATCTTATCTTATCTTAATCTAATCTCTATCATGCGTAATCATCTCTATCTATCTCTCCAATCCTCTCTAATCTCTATCTCTGATCTATCTCTATCTATTCTTATCTATCTCTACAATACTCTCGTCTATCCTATCGTATCTTCTCAGTATCCTCACTTATAACTCTACTCTATCTCTACCAATATTCTCTGAAATATCTCGCTCTATGCTATATCTCCTCATAGTTCTCTGGCGTCTATCTATCCATCTCTCTCTATCTCTCTGCGTAGAGTTATATATCTCTCTCTTATTCTACTCTATATAGTAGTCCTCTCTCTGACTATCTCTTTCTTCCTACATCTCTAGTATCATCTGGCTATGTGGTATCTGTCTCATATGCTCAATCTTATCTCTATTCTATCTCAATACTGTCATATCTCTATCATTTCTTTTCTCTCTCTTCACTTCTGTGCTTATCATACTTATAATTAACTTATCCTCTCTATCGGTACGGTTTGATAACTCTATTTTTCTATCATCGTATGCTCCCTGCATATAATCTAAATTCATACATTCCACTATCTCTAGGTCGTTATCTATCTACTCTATAACAGTCTCTTCGCCTATCCCTATCCACTCCTCTTACATATACTAATGTCACTATCGCATCTAATATCCTTAAAATGCGTCTCTAAATACTACTCTCCTCTACTATACAATCATATCCAATAATACTCTAACTCTAATACTACTAAACTCACTATCTGACGACTGAAGTAGTAGAATGTAGAAATTAACCAACACATAAAATGAAACGATACTCAGATTTAACGGACCGACATTCTCTCAGATATCGTTGGTAACTATTCAACATATACGGCGACGTATCATAATTAGAATGAACTGCCTATAACAAGTCCCTATCTTTGTATATCCAGTCCCTAATGAGATAATACAATCTTTTAACTGTTAAGTATCTCATACAATCCCGGCTGGCGCGGGAGAATGCATTATAATGTTTAATAGCCACAACAATAAAATCAACCCATGAGGATAACAGCTATCAACAGATTAATCGTCTACTAAAAATATATATTCATCCAAAATGAGGCTTGTACAGTGATAAGACATACAAGTTGGAACAGCTAGCAGAAACACCAATACCCAATGTATGCCTGTTGCTGACATATAGAAACGCTGATTGAGATCTCCATCGCAGAAGGGGGCAACAACACCTCCAGACGTGGTTCCAAGTGTGACATTAAACTGCATCTGATGATGAGGCTCAAATTCTGGAGATCTGAGATTTGCTACCCTTATTACCTTTACGTCCAGGTCCATCCTTGCCAAATAGCGTTGCAGATTTTATTGGATAGAATACTGATTTACCTAAACGTGCAAAAAAAAAAACGGCAACTTAAAACTCACACAAAAATGTAAAACGTCGATCTACGCAATTCTCTAAACTTCTAGGCATAAAATAACCCCAGAAGAGTGGACATGCCCTTAAATCTATCATAGCTATAAAACAGGACTATTTACTATTTATTTACTAGTTATGATTTTATCAAATGGATCAAGTAGATTTGTTTAAAAATCAATTGTATCCGATTTGACGGTGTATAAACATTAAAAATATAAGAAACAATTACACAAGATGTAAATATGAACACACAATGAAATTCGATTCCCAAACCATCTAGGCATAAATCACCTAAACTGCTTGACATGCCGTTAAAACCAATTAACCAATCAACTAGATCGTACATCTATACAGCTTGAACAATTGTTTAGGGATGCCTCATCGAGGTGTAAGGATATCTTCCTGGAATGCTACAGTTGCCGTTAGGTTGTGAAAGATTATCTTCCTTTGCTTGGTACGGTTTGTCCTTATGTGGCGGGTTGTGCACCCTAGATATTTAAGGCTGTTGCGCGAAAGCCAAACCCTCTTTCTCCTGGATTCTCCAGCAACGAACTAGGCACAAGTTGTGTCCCGTCCTTTGGACTGGCGGGAGAGATATAAAACTCCAGGCTACAGCTGTTATACGCTGTGTCTGTACTGCAATTATATACTCATGTTTTCATTAGAGGAATGATGGAGTTAGCATCAAGCGCCCGAGCATTTCTAGCGCGATAGTACCACTCGACTGCCACGTGCTCTTTTAATAACGTTCAGTGGATTCGATTCAAAGAGATGATGTGAGACAATAGTTTGCACAGTGGCTAGTAGATGCATCGAGATGGGAAGAGTGAGAACAGGTGAACAGTCAGTGAGAGGCATTGAGAGTTCTATGTTTATTCCTCGGCGTAGCTTCTTCAAGCGATAGTAGTGCTATGTATCTGTTTTTGGTGATTATATGGTCAGCGTGTAAAGAGACTGTGCACAAACGAATAGAGAGAGAGAGGCTAAGATGCGTCAGTAGTGAGTAAGCTCGTTGGTCATCTGTTTGCTCTCTCGGCGCTCTCTGTTTGTCTCGTCTACTCGGACTCGAGATGCCTGTATGTGCTCTCTCTCACGCGTCTACTGTTTGTCTCTCCGTCTCTCTCTCTCTCTTCACGCTTGCGCCTCTTGCTCGTCTCTTCTCTCAGACGCCTCGATGCCTCTCTCTAGCTCACTCCTCTTCAGCGGCTCTGCAACGGCAAGCCCACGAGTCAGACTGTCTGTTGGCTGATTCTGCCTAGGACGCATGCAACCTCTCTCTCCTCTCTCTCTCTCTCACGCTCTTGCCTGCTTCTCTCATCATCTCTCTCACCTCTAGTGCCGTCTCTCTCTCTCTCTCCGTCACGCTCTGGCCATCCTCTCTCTGCTCTCCTGCTCGAACGCTGGCGTGCCTGCACGATGCTCTCTCTCATTCTGCTCAGCGCATCGCCTCTCTCTCTCTCGATCTCTCTCACTGCTGCAGCACTGACTCGTACTCTCTCTCTCGTCTCACCGCTCTCTGGCTATCTCTGACTCACGCTCTGCCTACATCTGACTCTCTCGAGAGAGAGGCAGAGCGTGGTGGATCGTTTATATGGGGTGTGGGTCTGGGGTGGTGTGAAAGGTGTGCCATGGTAATGTGTTGTGAAGTGTGTGGGTGTTGTGTGGGATTGTAGTGTTGTGTTGGACGGAGGGAGAGAGCGAGAGGAGGGGGGGAGAGAGAAGAGAGGGAGACGAGAAGGAGAGAGAGCGAGGATGAGGAGAGAATAGAGGAGGAAGGAGGAGAAGATGAGAGAGGCCACCAGAGCGTGAGAGAGAGAACGCGATGAGAGAGAGCCGTGTTGAGAGAGAGAGGAGAGAGAGAGAGAGAGCGTTTGAGAGATTAGAGGGAGAGAGAAGGCAGGCCGTCGGTTGTAGAGAGGTTGGAGAGAGGGGAGGGGAGAGAGAGAGAAGGAGAGAGCCAGAGAGACCGTGTGAGGGAAGAGAGAGAGAGGAGATGAGGGGCCCAAGAACGATGAGAGAGAAGAAGAAAAAGAACCGAAGAGAAAAAAAAGAGAAGGAAAAGAAAAAAAAGAAAAAAAAAAAAGATCTCTCTCTCTCTCTCACAACGGCTCTGCCTCTCTCTCTCTTCTCTCTCTCTCTCTCACACGCTCTGCCTCTCTTCTCTCTCTCTTCTCTCTCACCGCTCTGCCTCTCTCTCTCTATGCCTCTCTCACGCTCTGCCTCTCTCTCTCTATGCCTCTCTCTCTCTCTATGCCTCTCTCTCTCTCTCTCTATGCCTCTCTCTCTCTCTCTATGCCTCTATGCCTCTCTCTCTTCTCTATGCCTCTCTCTCTATGCCTCTCTCTATCTCTATATCTCTGCCTCTCTCTATCTCTATATCTCTGCCTCTCTCATATATATATATATATATATATATATATATATATATATATATATCCTGCGTTGGGTTACCCACTGGGATAACCTAGTGCATTATAAGAAATTGGTGTTAGCTACTGAGTTATCACCACCCTAATTCTTATAAAGTGTGTCAGGTTGGTAACGCAATTTCTTATTCGTGAATAGTGAATTCTATCTATTATTGGTGGCTCTTATTTTTTCTTTTATCCTTTTGCCAAAATCCGGCTAAAATATAGAAGCGGTATGCTGAGCTAGCTCATTAACTACTGGTTCACTGGAAAATGTCCCTTTTTCTTTTATATTATATATAAGCCAGGGGCTTCTGCTTTTCATTCAGGTCCATGTTGTTTATGTAATGATTGTAAAATAACGACACAGAGATGCGATAAAATGGAACATAAACAGAATTAACGAAAACATAATTTGAAAAAGAAAAAAATCTTATAATGACAAAGCTTCAAAGACATTCGAAACATGGTCATGTTATCGGGTTGGAATTTTTAGCAAGATGGTTTTCACGAACCAATTACTAATAGTGAGTTTATTCCTAACTAAGTGCTTCATGCGTACGGCCTTAGGCCAACTCTAAGCTAAGCTTAATTTTTACACTGTGCTTCCCTTTAATTTAAATTTAACTTGCTAACCATTACACCACGTGATGTGCCCATCGTAAATAACCTTTTACCTGTGTCCTAGAGCAAACAAAGTTAACTAAATACGAAGCATCGAGGTAGTGCTTTATTTTTAGGTTATGAGCGAAATGTAAAAATATATACAAGAATATATGTAGAGTACAGGCAGTTTTTTTGAGTTTTTTTTGTAGTTTTTTTGTAGTTTTGGTTCCTTGATTGTTTTTGTTTCATTTTTTTTTTTTTGTTTTTCTTAATTGGCCTTGTTTTTTAGGTGGTGGGGCAACTGTATTTGAAACTGATTGATTATTTTATCGGCACTTCAACCTGCCTAGAGTTATTTTATGCCCAGAGTTTAAGAAATGATATTCATTTGATTCTAGGACATCCCACCATGTCAGATGAACGTAAAGTCCAATTATCGTGGGGAGCCACGCACAAGCCGAAGCTCATGTGGTGGGCCAGTGTAAAAATTGCGTGTGTCTCGTCAACGTTCCACTTTTGAGGCACCTAACACACCGGGCAATAAAACATAGCCCTGCCCCTTTAAATCGAGGGGGCAGGTGTTTCCTGTGGAGGGGGCGACCTCCTTGGATCACGTGATTAATTTGTCCAGCAACCGAGGCCGATCAGATGGATTCTTAGAGAATTGTGTTCATTGCTAGTTTACATTTAAATTTTGATGTAGTTGTTTCTTAAGAGTTTTTTTGTACACTGTCCTTGCGGATAAAAATAATTTTGAAAGCAGTTATTGGATCCATAGATCGATACCTAACAGATACAACCACTCCTGATGAGAGTGGACCTGGGAGTAATAGCAATAAAGGGTACTCCTTACTTTCCAGATATTTCATAACTGGAGCCTTACCATCAGATGCAGTTTAGTGTCACCCCGAGAACACCACTTTTTATTGGGGAGGAGGGAGTCCCATTTTCACATAGTGGGAGGGGAAGAGTCATGAACGTAACAGTGGTGTGTAAATTAGCACGAAAAATATTTTGAGAATTAATGTAAGAATTATATGTAGATTAGAATGGAAACGTTTAAGGATGAATCATCATAAGGACACATGGTATTTTTCCATTGGACGAGACCTGAGACATGGCAAAGTGGAAGAGAGAGAGAGGTGAGAATGTGCAGTGAGTCTGGTACGATGCGTTGAGGGTGAGACATGAGCTCTTGCAGTTGTGACTTGTAGGGAAATAAACATCTTATGAGGAAAAAGAACTGGCCATGTATTATAACTAAAAACTATAAATGGCGCAAAGCAAGATGCCCCCCAGCACCCTAATTTGGTTTCCAGACACCAAGCATCCAAGAATTGTCATCCAACTCAGCATTTGCCCAGCAACCGGATTCAAGCCTCTCCACGTAGCACAGGATGAGATAAGTATACAATTAATTTTACTATCACTCCATTCAGAAATGAGAGCCATTACACAACACTGCAAGAAATTCAATCAGTGTGCCGACAGGGCTATAACTGTGTTTGTGTTATTGTCTTTAATGCAGGTGTGGATGTGTTTATATCTACTAGAAAGAATACGCACTCTCCTGGTGTAACTATTTAAGTTTTAATGTAATGAAATATATTAGATTAGAAAGACTAACCTAATTAGATAGGAACGCATATAAAAAGATTACATTTATTTTGATTATTTTAATTGGTTTCTATATAAAATCGTTCGTAGGATTGATTCTAATACATTAAAACAATAATATTAGAGATCAATAACACGAAATGATTATTTTGTTAAAACCGGTATGCAAATTTACCATACTATACATTATGTAAACATTTATTTCTTAGTGATATATAAGAATTTCAGGATTTTAAACACACTAATAATAGGGACTGTTTTGAGGGAAATCTAACTGATTTTCATAGAGGCATCGTTTATGAATAAGATTTATTCTATTCTATCTATGCATTGATTGATTTTGACTATTAAATACTTATTGATAAACTTGCGCAATTACTGAGGGCATTGTGACGTAAGCAGTGACGTAGTTTCAATTACAGACACACACCAAATCTCCAGTATAAGATATATATATATATATATATATATTATATATATATATATATATAATATAAGTAAATACACAAACGATGTGTTTTGATATGGCTTTTTTTTAGCCGACGATTTTTGGGAGAATATGTTCTTAATTGAAGTCGTACCTAATTTTGAATGTTAATTAATTAATGATTAATTAATTAGGCGGGAATACCTATTCAAATGTAAGGCTAAACAAATCAATCTCTGTATGTACATGAGGCCTAATAGGTACGACTTCAATTAAGCACATATTCTCCCAAATATATATATATATATATATATTTATATATACCTAAAGCAACAAAATCTCGACTGTAGTATCTGTTCCTCTTCCCATGCTGTGATATCGAGTTTTGGAATGGTATCATGCCGTGTGTTTTTTCCTTTGGGATGGACGAAAACATAAAAAAATAAAAAAGACGAATTAAGTCTGTGGCTAGAAGTAATGACACCGACGCTGCATGTTCTCTTTGCCCAAAAGGAGAGGGTAACCGTTTTTGTAACACTGAGACCGAGAAACCTTTTATTCCCCCTTATCCACACGTACACGTGTGATCGCCCATGTTAAGCTGACCACGTGTCGCATACTAATCCTAAACCCCGATCCGGAGGGCTGGTGTAGAAAATTATAAGAAAGCAATATTTTCTGATAAATACTATTGTGTGTATCTATGCGTTTTCTTTAATGTCAATAAACGTGCGTCTATGATAACATTAGTGTGTGTATCTATCTATCTATGTGTGTGTGTGTGTGTGTGTGTGTGTGTGTGTGTGTGCCTGCGGCTGTGAAAGCGTTAAATGAATACTGATGTTTGTACCTTGTGCGTTTACGTGTGCGTGTGTGTAATATGAATATGCGTTGATATATTGACACATATAGACAGACACAGACCTCTAAAAACAGATACAGACGGAAAGAAAATAGTGATAGATAAATAATGTTTATGAATGTTTGTGTGTGGTGTGTGTATGTATATATATATATATATATATATATATATATATATATGTAAAAAGAAATAACAAGACTTAGAGATTTAGCATTATAGTTTATTTCAGGGAGCTTGTGTCGTAAGGAAGATTTCTTCTCTGGACTTTTGATTATATATATATATATATAATTTGTCAATAGAAAGGCCTTAAATACCATGGGTATCGTGGTTATGGACCATTTCCACTCGTGAGTATGCCCACGAGCTTCTTCATACCACTGATATCTTTTATTTAGACAGGCACATAACTTTGCTCTGTTTACAATAATTAAACATTTAGCTCTCATACGGAACCTGAACTCTACAAAAAAACTACTGGTAGAGAATAGGACCAGCCTAGAATCACCTTGTACCAAGAAACTTGGTACCACACCAAAGTATATATATATATATATAGTGTGTGTGTGATAATTTTCTAAACATAGATAGGTATAAATAGGGGCTCAAAGTTTAGGTACCGAATATGTATGCCAAAAAATGGAGTTCCGTTAATGAAAGATTTTTATATTGTGAAAAGTACCTGATACATATTACTTAAGAATAACATTTATCAAGATGTAGATTATAGATATGATATAAATATATTTTATATCTAGATAATAAATCAAAATAATTTATAATAAACTATTGCATTTTTTAAAAAAATTCATATCACGATGTCATTGTTTATATTAACTTTAACTTAACTAATCAAGTCATTTTAGAATTTAATAAAGATATACAACTCATTCAACTGTGACATATCGAAATCTAATAGATTGCAATGGAGTTATCAGAATAATAATTGATTAGAATAATATTTATTTTGTTATTGTCAAAAAGAACAACAATGGTTAAATTACCAAAATACTAATAGTAACCTGTACTCGCTTGGTTACCTCTTTTCAGGAATGGAGCCGCTTCTTATAGAGGAAGCAGATACTTTTTATAATATCACAATTTTTCCTAAAGGGGAACCCCTTTTCGGTATACATGTACACTACCTAAACATTGACCCCCTTGGCCCCCTTTTTCGGCATACCAGTTCAGTACTTTGACCCCCTGACCCTAAGTAGGTGGCGTATGAAAACAAATATATTCAACTATTTTAATAAGAAATGTGTGTATGTCTTTAATGCAATGTTGCGCCGGTGTTAAAAGGGACTAAATTTCCAAACAGTAATGTTTGTATATACACGCTTTTAGTTAATATAAAGATGTGTGAAGAACAACGATTGAGACATCGATTCTCGTAAATAAAGTACACGACTTAAACTTGTGTGTTCACTGTGTATGTGTGCGTGTGTGAAAAACGTCAATTAAGATAGTGATTTTCGTAAATAAAGTATATGTCCGTGTGTGTGTGTTTACCTGCGAACATACACATTCGCTGGGTATGTATGTATGTGTTAAAGAACGATCATTAAGAAATTGCCTTTCATAAATAAAGTACACGTCTATGTACTCATCCCCTCCTCCTCTCTCCCTCTCCTCTCTCTCTCTCTCTCTCTCTCTCTCTCTCTGTGTACGTAAAACAAAAACAACGATTGTTACAATATGATTACACTTTCGGACTAATAACCTTGGGAAAGGTAGGAACTCCCTCACCCACCTAGCATCGGTTAAATAGTACCAGTACTGTTATTCTACAAGGATGAATTTGGCATTTGATAACCCACAAAGATTGATATGCCATTAAACAAAAAAAACAAAAAACAATATGATCAATAAATTATATACACTAATGTGCATAGATATGTACCAAGTAACATTAATAAGTCTGCCAGCAAACGATGAAAAATCTATTTGCTTATTTTTCAATATAATCTCCTTCTTGGCGGATTCATTTAATCCGGTTGGGGATATCAATCTTATTCATCGGATATTAATATTACACAGACGATTATTAATTTAAAACGCAACAATTTTCACGTGAAAAATCATCTAATAACTACGTCTTAGGCTACAGATTTATTGATCTACTCTTTTTTACGGTTACGTGCGTGTGTGTGTGTGTTATGTTTGTGTACACTGTGTGTGTGTGTGATATTAAAAGTATTTTATGAATGAAACCTCATATGTGTACATACTTGGACGTTTGTTACAGAACAGTAAAAACTTGCTGTGTTTCAGAAGTAGATACGTGCATCGTATGTTACAATACAGCATGGCCTAATGGTTACAACTACGGAAAATAAAACTGTCGAAAATTGAGGTTGCTAATAGACATTAACCCAAACATACTCCACTTCTCTTTACATAGATTCATCTCTCTCTCTTTCTCTCTATAGAATACAGCGACTGCACCTTTGTAGAGAGGTAACACCTCAACCCAATTGGGCTACCTGTTAACCGTGGACGGTGAACCGAGATGCTTAAGGACATAATCCTGGTGGCTGAGTAGTTCAGGAATGTAACTATCCACTTTAGCCCTTACTTAGGGTAGACAGGTGGGTGGAGGTCCCCTTCCGATCAATCAGCTGGTCAAGTCCTAGCATCTATATGATTGTTCCAAGAACCCAGCCTTTTTATCATATATATATATATATATATATATATATATATATATATATTTACCAACCCCTCCGCACGAGAAGGATGTGACACAAGGTCAATTTCTTAAGCGGAGTTCAACGGGTTTGAATTCAGAGGTTTTCCTTCTCCTAGACCGGTTGCCTAACCAACGTTAAAGAGCCCAGACTGCCCTACTATTTATCCATAGCTGGAGGGAGAGTAGGATTCATACCTTTCCCAAGGGTATTAGCGCTAAGTGAAATGCAATTACCACGTCCAGGATTTGAACTCGGGGCGACGAGTCCATTTCCCATGACTTTAACCATTACACCACGCGCTTTTTATCATATATGTGCTAGAAGGTGGTGGTTAATGGTCTTAATGCCCTATGTATGGCGTTAAAGTCTATCTGATGGTGAAGTTCGAATTCCGAACCTTTGGAGAATGTGGAGTACCCCTTCATCACCATTACTCCACAGTCCACTCTGATACGTAGTGATAGTATCTGTTAAGGTCCATCTATGGATTAATAGAAAAAGTTTTTTGAAAAATTGAGTTTAAAAGTTTAGTACCCATCAGGAATTAATCAAACAAAACGTCTTCCGCATAAAATAACCTAACAAGGGTTGACATGCCGTTAAATCCAACTAAAAAAAACAACCAACAGATATATTTATTACTCTTTTACAGTTACTTGTGTGTTTATATGTTTGTGTATACCGCGCGCGCGTGTCTGTGTATGTGATATTAAGAGTATTTTATGAATGAAACTTTATACGTGTACATGATTGGACGTTTATTACAGAACAGTAAAATACGTGCTGTGTTTCAGATATTAATATGTGCATCGCATGTTACAATGTGGCATAGTCTAATGGTTACAACTACGGAAAATAAAACTGTAGAAATTTGAGGTTGCTGATAGATATTAAATTAAACATACTCCACCTTCTTTTTATATATTTATATCCTTCTCTCTCTCTCTCTCTCTCTCTCTCTCTCTCTCTCTCTCTCTCTCTCTCTCTCTCTCTCTCTCTCTCTCTCTCTTTTTTATTATATATTATATATATATATATTAGGTGTGAGTGTCTGTCTCATCTGATGATTGTATTTTTTTTTGTAAAAATAAGAGAAACTAAATTAAAGAGCCCTGTCGACTCGAACTCTAGAATACACCGACTGCACCTCTGCAGAGGTGTAAAAAAAATGGGACCCCCTGTTGACCGTGGGTGGCGACCTGTGATCCTTAAGGACGGAATTCTGGTGGATGAGAAGTCCATGACGTATAACATTCCACTTTGGCCATCACTTAGGCTAGACGGGTGGTCGGAGAGGCCCCCTGGTCACGTCAAGCCCTAGCACCTATATGATTGTCCTAACCCTATTTCCCTCATGGCAAGCCTCAAACCTTTTTATCATATATGGGGTGGGGGTATTAATTTCCTGGGTATGTCTTTAAAATCTATTTTATGGTAAAAGTTCCAATTGTGGAGCTCTGGGGAATATGGAGTACCCTTTCATCCCCATTACTCCCAGGTCCACTCTGACCCGGAGTGTTAGTACCTGTTATGGTACCATCTATGGGTTAAATAAAAAAAACATGAGTTTTAAAAAATGTTTGCAAACTTGAGTTAAAAAAATTGAATACCCATGAACAATGAATAAAATAAAACATCTTCAGCATAGAATAACACAACATCGGTTGACATGCCGTAAAATCCAACCAACTAAAAAGAAACTGGAAAAAGGGATTGAATAAATAACTATTGTCCACAGAAACTATGTTGATTTCATATAAAAGCGTATTTGTTGACGTATGTTTTTTTTTTTTTTTTTGTTTTTTTTAGGAAATTCATAGTGTTCGTTCCTGAATTAAAGTACTTTTTGTGTGGAGAAAAAACTAGTATGCGTACAAGTGAATTCGTTTTCTACCAAAATTAAGTAGCGTAGTATTGATACAAAGTTATTTCCTTGGAAATTGTATTTTTTAAAAAGACGTTAAAAGGTTTCAACAAAAAGTTGTAATCAGTCAAATGGGATTCTTAATGAATGTTTGATTGGTTCAATCTGTATCGACGAGTCGTAAATTTGATGTGAGACTAAAGAAATTGATGCACATCATTAGAAGGTATTCGATGACGATTTAAAATACATTTTCAGATAGTGATAGATACGAACAAACTTTGTAATTACACACACACACACACACACACACACACATATATATATATATATATATATATATATATATATATATATATATATATATATATACGCACTTAGAAATAGGATAGGACATGCTAAATATATAGTTGGATGAATGGAGTGAGATAATCAACCACACACACACATTTGCATATATATATATATATATGGACGTACTATGATAAAGGTATAAGCAAAGAATAAGAATTAAAGATACGAGATACGAACAGATTTTGTAATTACAAATATACACACGTGTATATATATATATGGGGAGAAATAATAGTTACAGTGAATTAATACAAATCGACAAGGATTTACTCTGACGAAGTCAGTTATTTTTTTATACTAAAAAAAAGATATATTATATACTAAATATATATTATATACTAAATATAGATATATTATAAATATAGATATATTATATACTAAAAAAAAAGAATTTGTAGTTTTATCTATTGTTATTTTATTTTGTATTTAAAATAATAATAAATAGAATACATATATGCATGGATAAACTCCTGGCCGAAACACGTGTCAGTACAATAAAATAAATCCTATTTTATCCATTCAACATTTTTTTTTTTCCTTTATTTTTTATTTCAACACATACACACACACACACACATACACACATGCACACACACACACACACATATATATATATATATATATATATATATATATATATATATATATTATCCGTAGATATATTAGGACGTAGTTAAATATACAGGCAAAGAATAAGAGTTGAATGGGTAGATTGATTGATAGATAGGTAAATAGATACAAACAGACACAGTAATTAAATACATGCATTCAAATATATGTAGCTGAATGGGGTGTACAAGATAATAGGAAACTGTGATGGATAAATATATATATAATGGGTTACATACATACATATATGTATGCATGTATTCGTGTATATATTTGTGTATGTGTGTGTGTGTGTGTGTATATTACTAAATTAATACAGACTGAGATAGATTGATTGATTAATTGATATTTGCAATTATATACAAACGCGGCTGCCTTATACATTACAAGTCAACCATTATTTTACACACGCACAAAATACGACAGAAAGCGGTACACATTTCATTCACAAGATCTTAACTTAGAGATGCATCAAGTTGTATGAAATGCGCATGCGTGTGTGATCATTCACCGACAATAACAACGAAATGCGACGGTGTCTTGACAGAGTGACACAAATGTGAATCAAGTAGAAACCAGATTATGTTTCATTGATAAAGAACTAATGAACACTGCTTCTGTAGGAAATTATTCTTATGTGTGTGTGTGTGTGTGTGTGTGTGTGTGTGTGTTATACTAATCTTATTAAACATTTCGGTAATAAAAAATAAACCCGGCAAATAGTTTGATGGTAAAAATATACAACCAAACTTCACCTGTGGAAAAATGACTAATTGGGATTAGTTTTTTTTTAATAAAGCACTATTCTTGCCTTGATGAGCTACTATGTGAAACTATTAGTAGGTATATCTGACTTATTAGGATTATATATATATATATATATATATATATATATATATATATATATATATATATATAGAGAGAGAGAATCTATTTAAGTGTGTGTGTGTATATATATATATATATATATATATGTGTGTGTGTATGGCAAAATAATTTTTTTCGTTTAGAAGCATGAAATAAATGAAGATCTAAAACTTAATATAGGTTATTGTATTAATGGATATTGTCTGTATTTCTGTCTGTAACAAAAACTACGTCATAGCTCTACGTCACAGCTTACCTCACAATATTCTTATGCTATATACACCCAAAATTTGAGTAAGCAATTTTAAAAATTGTTTTTTACTTTCATCCCTTTTTTTTTTACACTAACAAGAAGTTAACTAAAAAGTTTACAAATAAATAAATACCTACGATTTTGTGTAAAATTGATGTGGAAAATATTCAAAATAATTGTTTGATTATTACATGCACGCAACATTTTATTTGAAAGGGACGGGGTTCAGTTTTCATTTCAAATTGTTTTTTGTTTTTGTTTTTTTGTTTTTTTTACTCCTTTAATAAATATGAGGATTTTGCTTACTTATGATACAAAACCCTCTGACATTGAATTTTTAACTCCCACCCTCTCAGGCAATGTCTTTCAAAAATTATTTTTTACAAACGCCCGGGGGGGGGGTTTATGTTGATAGTATATATAAAATAAATATTCATTTTATATATACACATATAGATATACTTATCAGATGCATCGACAAGGAAGCATCCGTGGACTCCACAACACCATGTATGTGTAAATATAGTGTGTGTGTGTGTGTGTCCGAGAACTGCTTCAACGTTTCTGTTGGAATAGTATTATTTCAATGATTTATACAAGATTGCTCAATACTTCATAAAAACGAGTGGCTTAATAATAAAACATTTTGACAATTTTTCGCACAATTGTTATATATATGAGACAAAGGGATTACCGTATTTGACGGCAGATAAGACGCACGAGCATATAAGACGCACCCCCATTTAGGCAGCTCAGATTCAGGAAAAAAAGTTTTTAGTGTATTTAATCATATATTATTGAAGACAGTCTAGCTGTGCATTACGCAAGAAGAAACATAGCTGTATAAAAGCAATTTGGCAGTACAGGGTAGTTAAAAGTAGTGAGCACAAGCTGGGTTAGGGAGCATCATAGAGAAGATTAGCCTAGAGCTATAGGAGTCTCAAACTTTACCTACGATGTATAAGACGCAGGACAATTTTTTGAGCCAAAATTTCGAAAAAAAAGTACGTCTATATGCCGTCAAATACGGTGTATATATATATATATATATATATATATATATATATTATATATATATATATATATATATAGTCCTATTAATAAAAAAAATTTTTTTTTTCTCACTGGACTCATACGCAGCATGAAATAATGTATTTTTTAAAATAAATTCTTGACTAACTAATTTTGAAGTATACGCAAAATCTTGTGTTTATATATATATATATATATATATATATATATATATATATATATATAAACGTCACTTTTACTAAACAAGATTGATAGACTTTCTTTCGTTTTCGTATTAGTTTGAGTTAATAGCTTAGTTTTCTTGTGTTTGTGTGCACCCATCAATACGCGTGTTTGCGCACGCAAGCATAGTTTTTGTTTGTTTTGTTTTTTACGTATTAAAAAGGATAAAGATAAATTGGAACAAGGAATAAAAACGAAGAAATTGAACGACAGAAATCGACACTTAACAGTTTATGATGATTGATTCAATGATGAATGAGTGTTTACATCTTGAAGAATAATGTCTATTTTAATAATTTAAGTTCACATATACACACATGACAGCATTATATATATATATATATTTATATAAGAATCTGTATTTTAGAATATATATTAATACAGAGTACACATTTATTTCCACACTATAGCCTTATATAGATGTACTAAAATAGATATATAGGCAAAGAATAAGAGTTTAATAGATACTAACTGACCCAGTAATTAAATACATACATGCATACATAAATACAAAGAAGTGGACAAATTACTAAATATATGACTGAATGAAGAGTACGAGATAATGGAAATATATGATAGAAAAATAGATAGATAATGGGTTACATATATAACCATATATATATATATAAAGTGTATTATATAATAGGTGCATATATATATGAGGGAGTGATATAGATAAGGTTGTCGTGTACGGATGTTTGTGTTTACTCTGTATGTATGTATATATATATATATATATAATGGCACCATTATCGATCTGTATGCCTACCTATCTATTTAAGCATATACGACGTGTGTTGAAAAAGTATGTATATAGATCGGTAAACAGACATCTAGATAAATAGATAATACTGTCCTCTGTTGATAATTGTGAGTACTCGGTATTTATGGACATTTTTAAATAAGTCATCATTTAGCTATCTATCTATCTATCTAATATCAGTCTGTATGTCTATTCTCTTTTCTGCCTAATATGTATGCAAAGCGTATCCGGATACAGTCTATCATTTTATTTTGCTTCAGGTCGATATATATATATATATATATATATATATATATATATATATATATATATATATATATCATAAAGTACAAGTTAGTTAGATTCTGAGAGATAGGGACACAGAAGATAGGAAGAATGTAATGCGCCAAATTCTAGATGGGTAAGAATTGTAAGCTTTTGAAATCAATATTTCAAATTTTCAATCACCAAACATTTACGTTTTCTCCTATCTTTGCGTATCACACACACACACACACACACACACACACACGTATATATGTGTGTGTATGAATCTCTCTCTCTCTCTCTCTCTCTCTCTCTCTCTCTCTCTCTCTCTCTCTCTCTCTCTCTCTCTCAGGAAAATGAGAGGGGAAAGAAAGATGGAGTGAGAAAAAAGAGTTTTGCATACACACATTTAATCTTAGGTTCCTATAAAACCAGTAAAATGAGATTTTTTCACGTATTTACCGCCCTTTTCCATATATGTGTGTTTGCACAGATAGATGGATAGATTGATAGATTTTTAAGTCCGAATAGAACCGTCCCAATGCGAACAAAATAAGGCCTTGTGGCCCTTGCTGCACATAAAGATAATAAAGTATAATAGTCTTATGCCACACCCAGTATACAGTATAGCCAATAACTTGTCACTCGGTGATGATCAACCTCATTAAACTAGCAAATCCTTGCTAGATTGTCTTGGTAACTAAAGCTGCACTGTGTGCATCAATGTGTTCAAGTATTTCTGTTGTATTTAAGAATGTATGCGTGAGAGTGCGTGTGCACACACACACATATTTTGCGCCAACTTTTAAATCTTGATTCATACAAAACAAAATTAAACTGGTTGACTGTCAGAACATGTGTATTTATTTGTTTAGGTTTGTTTGTGTGTGCGTATGTGTACACATGTGTATGCGTATTTGTGTGAGTTTATGTATGCGTTGGAGCTTATATGTAAAACTATGAAGAATGTGATGATAAACACCTATATAAGGGATGGAGATGTGTATATGTGTATATGTGCGTGTTCTGATTTCGAACTTTATATATATGTGTGTGTGTGTATGTATATATAAGCCTAGTATATACTAATACGTAAATAGGAAGGAAAAAGATTTTTGATCCAGCTATGTACATGAAAATCGAGTAGAAAAAAGATAGAAAAGAAAGTGAACGAAACGAGGATAGAAAGAAAGGAATTAAATAAATAAACGAATGAAGAAAGAAAGAGGTAATAACTGAAGAAAATTGACAGAAAGAGAAGGGGAAATGAAAGAAGGAAGAACGGAAGCAGGGAAGGAATACGCAAATGAAAAGAGAGAAAGAAAGAAAGAAAAACAAACGAAACAAAATAAAACAAGCGGAACGAAGAAAGGAAAGAATAAACGAACGAAGAAAAAAGGAAAGGTGAGTGAACGAACGAAGAAAGAAAGAAAAGAATGAACGAAGAAAGAAAGAAAGAAGAACGAAGAAAGAAAGAATGAAGAAGAAAGAAGAATGAACGAAGAAAGATAGGAAGGAATGAACGAACGAACGAAGAAAGAAGGAAAGAAAGAAGAAAATAACAGATGAGATTAGTAAGAAGGAAAAATAAGAGATACAGGAGAAATGCGGAAGACTATTAAAGAACGATTTAATGAATGAATGAAAAGAAAAAGAAAATACGGAACACTCCCAGAATGCGGATAACCAAAATGATGCAAAAACACGCACCAGTTTGTTTGGGTTTTTTTGGGTTTTTTTCTTAGATTTTTTTTCGGAGAGAGGGTGAGGATATTGACGGGGCTGTGAATAATAGTAATAGTGTCAGTAAAAATAATAATAAGTAAATAGACAGATATATAAATAAATAAAGTTAGAGAAAAAGCAAAGAAAAAGGGAAAACTAACCACATCTTGAGTCCGGTAGCATCGCACAGCCGTTAAGGGATGAGTAAAATTGAAAAGGAAAAAAACGTAAATGCCCATTAAGACGTGTCCTTGCCTGTACATCCCACCACGTCTTCTTGTAAAAGGAAAAAGTGAAAAATCCACTCATCCACGCTGAGCGTAGAGAAAACCATGCCACACTCTATCTGGCTATCCCAGTCCGCTTTACAAAGCCGGGACAGGCGAACGGGTGACGAGCAAGTGCTTCACCATCAGCAGCAGCAGCTGTCTGTTAAAGGCTGCAGAAACGGCAGCAGCATCATTAGTGGTGGTGGTGGTAGTAGTAGTTTTTGGTAGTGGTAGTAGTAATAGTAGTAGTGCATTTTATGAGAAGTGACAGTAGTCGTAGTACTTTTGGAAAAATAAAAGTGAAAGTAGTATCAGTAGTACGACAGTAGAGGTCTGGTAGTTATGGGTAATAGTTAAGAGGTCATGTGATTGATGACGCAGAAAAAGAGCGCCTTTTTTAACCCCATAACTTTTTTTCCTTCTTTTTTAAATTATTTCATTATTTCTTGCACATGCAGTCGTCTGCTGTCATCATTCATTTTTTGTATACACCGACTTTTCATTCATAAACATCAAGAAGGTGATTTCTGCAAAGGTTCGTGCAAACGCGCACATGTCAACACATTTTGGGGAAGGGGGAGATAAAGAAAGCGAAAGGAGTAGACCGTATTTTGTTGACTGTTGCTTTCTTTTTTTTTAATCTTAATTTTAATTTTGTTTTGCTTTTTTTTGTTTTTGTTTTGTTTTTTTGCTTTTATTTTTTATTTATTTATTTTTTTAAATATTTTTTTAAAGAGGAATATATAGATTGTAAAATAATTTGAACGATTATAATTCCCTGGGATTTTGAAATACAGACGGATCACTTAATTCCGGGTAGAAGATCATATCTGGTGTTAATTAACAAAAAAAAAAAAAAAAAAAAAAAAAGAACTTCTCATTTAGTGAATTTTGCCGCAAATATACTACGTAAATATAACTTTTTGGGAAGTTAACTTTCACACTAAGGAAACAAGCCTAGATTTTGATTGATATAAATAGATAGTTGGAAAAACATGGGTTGTAGGGAATTTGTAAATTACACACACACACACACACACACACACACACACACACACACACACACACACAAATATATATATATATTAATATTTTGAAGGCCAATACAATGCGTATGAAAAATAAAAACAAAAAGATGTTAAAAACAAAAATAACATCTTTTTTTTTCTTTTTGTTTTTATTTTTGATACGCATTGTATTGATTGGCCTTCAAAATATTAATATATTATAACATACTTAACAATACTTCAAGCAAATTACCTATATATATATATATATATATATATATATATATATATATATATAAGTTGTAGAAAAGCTTTTTCCCTGCCACGGTTTCGGTGATCTTAGTACAGCGTTTTCAGGGCAACTAAGTAAATCTATGCGGCTAATGAAATATATGCGCATGGTTTAAGTTTATTTTTATTTTATGTCTTCTAACGATTAACTTTAGTCTCCAAAGCTTGTTCCTTTGAAGTTAGTGCTAAGTCAAACCCATGTTGACAGGCAGAGGTGATTAATGATTATATATATAATTTGTACCAACGCATCCACACAAGCAGGATGCGACACAAGGTAAATTTATTTAGCGGAGTTTGACAGGTTTGAAATCAGGGTTTTCCTTCTCCTTGACTGGTTGTTTAACCAACGTTAAAGAGCCCAGCCCTTCCTACTATTTACCCCAAACTGGAGGTAAATAGTTGATTGCATATTTTTTTCCAAAAAGGGTATTATTTTCATGCGGTGGTAACCATTACCCTACCAACATCTCCATAATAGAACAATATATAGATAGTTAAAGAGCTTTCCCAAGAATATTAGCGCTTTGTGAAATGTAAATAGCCTAGTCCAGGATTTGAATTCGTGTCACCATATTCATTTCCTACGACCAGAACCATTACACCACGAACACCTTCATAATAGATAAATTTATAGATAGTAAAATAATTTGAACGATAATAATACTCTGTGATTTTGAGATACAACCGGATCACCTAATCCCGGCTCGGAGATCAGATCTAGAGTTAATAAAAAAAAATTTTTAAATAGATTTTTGTAGATTTTTGTGTTGACCATTTTTTGTTCATAAACTTCAGGAATATGGTTTCTGCAAACGTTTGTGAAAACGCGAGGGGGGGGGAAACAGGGTAAGAAAAAATGGAAGCGAAAGAAACCAACCGTATTTTTTTTTTTTTTTTTTTTTTTTTGGCAGTTGCTTCATTTTTTAATCTTTAATTTCAATTTTGAGGAATCATAAGTTTCCGGTTGAATACTGGTTCCTTGTCAACTCAGCATATGTGTAATTTGATCTGTGCAGTACATGGGAGTTGATGGTAGATGTGGCGCCACCTCAACAAAAACAATATCCCTGGTCTAGCAATAGAGTAAAGGGTATAGACTCCCCCGCTGTTCCGACTGATACCGACAATAGGCCACTTTAATTATTATAGATAATAAAATAATTTGAACAATGATAATTCTGTGATTTTGTGATACCGACGGATCACCTAATCCCAGTCAGAAGATCAGATCTGGTGTCAGCGTGTTTTGTTTTTTTTTTTTTTCGAAAATAAGACCGTGCTTATATCAATTTTCGACCCGCAATATAACACTCGGACTTATTTTCGAGGGATGTCGAGTGTTTGCATTGCATGATGTCATTGTGAAGAATGTTTATTTCAATCGTCTGTTTGTCGCTCTCAACTAGGGCTTATTTTAAGTGGAAGACTTATATTAAAATCACCCTAGGTCTTATTTTGCAGGTAGGTTTTATTTTCGGGAAAACAAGGTAATTAACAACAACAAAAAAATAACTTGTCATTTAGTGGATTTTGCCTTTGCGGCGGTCCATGAAATGAAAGAAAACGCAAAGATTGACAAATATTCGGACTTAGAGAACTAAAAAGAACCGTGGAACATGAGGGTGATGGTGGTATTAATACCACCATCACCCTCATGTTCCACGATTAGCTTCTTATTTTAAATAAGTAAACAGTGTTTTTGTGAATTTCGTAAGTTATTTACGAAATTCTTTTTTGTCAAACGGTAAAAGAATGATAAAGAAATATCTAAATAATATTTATTTAGATATTTCTTTATCATTCTTTTACTGTTTGGACAAAAAAGAATTTCGTAAATAACTTACGATATATATAGTTGTCGAAAGTTTTTTAGTAACACTTAGCTTAACATAGGTAGACCCAAAATGAGCCTAAAATGTGTTTTTGACAAAATGTCTTTAGAAAATAATTCACCAAAAATCAGGGAATTATCGGATTTTAACTAAATTTCAGTGTTTATTTATCAATGAATGATCTTTATAATACATATTTTATTTCAAAACATTTTCATTTTTTTCAGGTCACTTAATTTTGACCCCCTCCCTTATGTTGGGGGACGTAACATTTTTTTCGAGTTGGTCTTATAGTTTACTAATTACAGTATAAATAAAGAGATTAAAGACCGAAGTTATGAATGGAAACAAAAAAAAATTACGGTGGCTTTTCTATTAGAAAATAAGTACCGAAAATCGAAAAATAAAATGTAAGGAAATGATAAATAATTAAATTTTTGGAGATTTCTTTTTTACGCATTTCGATAATTATTTAATTGGCTATTATCTTATAAAAGAACAAAATATACATCGATATTTTTTCTGCTTAAAGGGGGGGGGGCATTTTCGAGTTTTTCTTCAAAAAGTATACTTTGAAGTACTAAAATAAGGTTTCTAGAATCTAAAAATATAACATTTTAAACTAACATCAGGCTTTTCATATTTTAAATAAATTTTGAAATAAAATAACTGATGCACTAAAAAATTAATTGATAAATCAATACTGAAAATTTCATTAAAATCGGATAATTACCTGATTTTTTGGTAATTTTATTTGCAATCGCGAATGTTACATTAAAATTGTAAATAAGCGCTTAAAATCCTTAAAAATGAGACAGAATGGCGGATCGCATCAAAATTGACCAAACAAATCCTTTTATAAATATGTCTGAAAACACTCTCTGGTGTTCCTAATTTTTTTAGTCCGGTCATGTACCGGGTACTTTAGCTAGTATATAATATAAGTAAAGTCGTCGGGGTGACCTAGAGTCGGTATCAGCGAGGGAGTCTATTCCCTTATCCTAGCGCTAGACCAAAGAGATTGTTTTTGCGTCTGACATTTACCGTATAGATCCCTGTGCTACTCATACGTTGAGTTGGCGAGGGCCGGTATCGAAGCACGAAGGTAATTCCAAAAGAAAGGTCTCTAAAACGCTGAGGATGCAGGGAAATCTTTTGTTGGGCTATTAGCAACACTGTTGTTTGTGCGTCTATCCCTGCGTAAGCCTCGTTGCCACACAGAGCTTTGGCTTGACAGTCGTTTCTGGTGGTGCTACCGATTGACGCTACCACCAGGGGTGAAATTTGCTCAGTTATTCGGTTTTAGAACACAAAAAAATATTCTCAACACCCAACAAATTATGCATATATATATATAATATATATATATATATAAGATAGAAAGAGTAACAGTAGGGATGGATGGCGAGAGAAAGCAAGTCAATGGAATACGTGCTGTCTGCATGTCTTAGTGATATTAATTTCCATTGGCTGAAATCTGTTGTTTTTGAAATTACTTGGTTTGTTTACAAATAAGCCGGCGTGCGTTTGCCTTCCCTTCCCATCTTAGCACGTGGGTTTGTATAAGTTTTGTTGTATTTTTAGATCTGGTGAAAAGCACACCAGATAGACTCTCAAAAATAAATATATATACTTTGGTGCGGTACCAAGTTTCTTGGTACAAGGTGATTCTAGGCAGGTCCTAATTCTCTACCAGTAGTTTGTTGTAGAGTTCAGGTTCCGTACGAGAGCTCAATGTTTAATTATTGTAAACAGAGCAAAGTTATTTGTGAACAAAAAGGCCTTAAATACCATGGGTATCGTTATGGTCCATAACTACGATCTCCATGGTATTTAAGGCCTTTTTATTCACAATTATATATATATATGTGTGTGTGTGGTGTGTGTGTGTGTGTGTGTGTGTGTCATTCATAGGAAATCTCATTAGGGATAATTCATGCAAACTCCAGGAACAATGAGTCTTGTGCAATCTCTAACAAAGTCTGTAAGTCAGCTTCTGGTCTTAAGAGATATATAATGGTTCATAAGCATCAACTTTTATCATCTGATACAGCGAAAAGGACGTCCTTGGATTGTGAGGGACGGCAGTGATCTGTAAAGATTATGTTATATATTAGTGGCCTACGAAAGGTTTTTAGACAGGAAAAATAAACTACATCCAATCTAATTACGTAATACCACCACAACATAAATAAACAATATTTGAAACTAGTATGGAGTAAGTCCTCCATTTGTTAGTTTCAGTACTTGTATTCGATTTTTCATGGATTTGATCAAGTTATCAACAATTGTGTGATCCATATTTTGATACTCTTTTAGCAATATTTCTTTAAGGGTTGCCTGTGACGTCATTTTGGTTGCACGCTCTCGAAGCTTTTGGTCAGGGTGCTCCCAAGCGTGCTCTATTGGATTCATGTCAGGACTTTGGGCTAAGCCTGGCAGTGACTTGATTCCTTGCAATTCCTTCCAGGCCTTATTACACAAGCCGAAATTGCTGTAAAAAATGAGTGGATGAAAACTTATCATTGTCTATATATATATATATATATAATATATATATATATATATATATATATTAGTAAACAGATTATATTGTCTTACACTGCAAGATTTCTGCCAACCAATATAATGAATAAATAATTTCATCAGATTTATAGCCGCGATAGAAGAACCATTATGAGACGAATACGTTATTAAAGTATATATATATATATATATATATTATATATAATATATATATATATATAATATATAGCAGCAGTAGAAGACCACTGCGTTATTAGAATTATATGTGTGTATATATATATTATATATATATATATATATATATTAAAAGAGCCATTGTTTAAATATATTTAATATCCATAGCTCAAGGTTTCACGCATAGCGGATTTTTATGATGATAGCATGTATAGTGGTCCTGTCGTGATATTTGCTTTTATGATTATTGCTATAACACTGTGGTGCTTCTATTTATTTTTAAGTTTCATATCGACTGTGCTTAAAAGAGCATCGTACACTTTATTTTTTTTATTATTCATTTTGCGCAACCACTTGCATAAAACGTTTGTATTGTGATAACAATGAATGTTTCATAGACGTGTAATGTTTGATAAGCCGACTCTGCGGTGTTTCGGTTTGTTTAACAAACCTTCAACAGGGCCTTCGTTTGTTTAAAGAAAAGGAAATGAGCAAAAGTTTACGGGCCTTTGATTTTGGTATATGGTGGCATATTCATTGGATTTTACGGCAGGTCAACCCTTGTCATGTTATTTTATGCCAAAGGCATTTTATTTTATTCATTCTTCATGAGTACTCAATTTTTTAAAACTCACTTTTTTTTAAAACTCACTTTTTTTTTAAAACTCACTTTTTTTTAAAACTCACTTTTTTTTTTAAAAAACTCACTTTTTTTTCAAACTCACTTTTTTTTCAAACTCACTTTTTTTTTTTTTTTCAAACTCTTTTTTTTTCAAACTCACTTTTTAAAAAAAGGGAGTTTTAAAAAAAACTCACTTTTTTTTAAAACTCACTTTTTCTATTCAACTCATAGATGTGACTCTACCAGTTACTACCACTCCGGGTCAGAGTGCACCTGGAGGCGATTGGGATGAAGGAGTACTCCACATTTCCCAGAGCTCCAAAATTGGAACTTCACCATCAGATAAAGTTTAACTTCATACCTCAGCCACCGCCTTCTAGCACCTATATGATAAATAGGTTTTAGGCTTGCCATAAGGACAATAGGATTAGGATAATAATAAAGGTGCTAAGTATTGATGTAACCAGCTGCTTGACCACCCATCTAGCCAAGTGGTATTGCATGTCATAGACTGCTCAGCCACCAGGGTTCCCTCCTTATAGATTGTCAATTGTCTGCGGGGTACGTTTAAAAACTTAAATTTTCAGTGGAAATACTCACTAGGGTATAAAATCTGGTGAGCGAACCAGTCATGGCATGTCAACACGTAAGCAGGTGAAGCGTCCCGGAAAAAAACGCACGATGTTCCTCATTCCATGACATAATGTCAATTGAAACGGCTAGACTGCTCCTGCTGCTCAAAGATATACCTCTCACAATCTCACTGCTTCTAGCGCCTGCTCAGCGGCATTTTTAAATTCGGAAGGTCTTTCTGTCTCTTCACGTGTAAGTAAATATCGCCCAGCAGCAAGTGTCCAAAATTTTATAAGCAGCAACAATAGCTGAAACACGGTAATAACTGGTTGGTTGGATTTTACGGTATGTCAACCCTTGTTGGATTATCTTATGCCGAGAAAAAAAATGTTCATTCTTGATGGGTACACAATTTTTTTTTTTTTTTTTTTTTTTTTTCGATCCATCCATTTGTTTATTTTTATGCCGAAAACATGTTTGTTTTATTTCTTCTTTGTGGGGTATGATCTTTGATGTGTAGCTGTTTGGGTATCATTTGAGATTTTGCTTCTGTTAGAAATTGAGTATAACGGTATATCTTTCTGCTGGGGATGAATATATTAAGTGTTTATGTGGGTAATTTTTGTTCGTCTATGAACCTACATCCTAGATTAGAAGCTGATTTTTTTTACAAAGTTCAATATGATTTAGGATCTAGTTTTCCAAATAGTTCGTTCATGTTCTTAACGTTGTAGAACTTTCTACGAGTGGGATTTGGGCATTCGATATGGTTATAACTGAAAAATAGTTGTAATTCATGCAATAGCAGTATATATTCACCCAACCCCTCCGACATGTGCAGAATATGACACAAGGTCAATTTTTAAGCAGAATATAGTTGGTTTATATTCCAAATTTTCCTTCTACTAGACTAGTTGACTAATCAAGGCGAAACAACCCATTCTGTTCTATTACTTATCCTTAGCTGGTGGATTGAAGGATTCATGCCTTTCCAAACGGTTTTAGCACGAAGGGAAATGCAAACGGCCTTGTCCAGGATTCGAACTTTGGTCACCGATTCTACTTCCTCCTGCAACAGTTACATTAAACACACGTCCTTAATATTTTTCAATCCGAGCCGCCACATTTTTCAGTCCGGGCCGCCACGGCTTCTGGGGCCCACATAAATTTTGGACACGAAACATCAAAGTTGATTTACCAAATGGTACTATATTTGATATAGTAAGAATGGGCTGCTTGTATAAATAACATTACAGCAGCAGTGCACTGCCAGTGACTGGCCAATAGGTTGGTCACATGATTATCGCCGAGTCTATAAGTAGAAGCGGGCGACTAGCACACGCCTTATAAGAAAAAATCTCAACAAACCGGAGTAAAGCTGGTTTGAATTCAGTTTTCCTTCTCCTAGACTGGTTGTCTTACCAAGACTAAACAACCCATTCTGTCCTAAAATCCATCCATAAATGGTAGGGGATATGTGGATTCTTTTCCGATGGACTTTTAGCGTGAAGTGTAATGCAAACAGCATTACCCGGGATTTGAATTCTGCTCATCGATTCCATTTCTTCCGGCGATAACCGTTAAGATAAACGCACATCATTATTTTCTAAGCGTAATAGAGTTGGTTTTAATTCGGAGTTTTCCTTCTCTCAGATTATTTGCAATATCAACGTTAAATATCAACGTCTGCCCTACTATTTACCCATTGCTTGCAGAGTATAGTCGGATTTATACCTTAGTGATATATTAAATGCAAACAGCCTCGTCCTAGATTTGAATTTAATTAATCCTGGGCCCCCTCCGACCAATCGTCTGGTCCCATCACAAACCATATCACCTATATAGTTGTCCTAACCCTCTTGCCCTTTTTATCATATATGTACTAGAAGGCGGTGATTGAGGGTTCTACTGACCTGGGTATGACGTTAAACTGCATCTAATAGAGAAGTTCAAATTCTATAGCTCTAGGGAATGTGGAATACCCCTTCATCAACATTACTCCCAGGTACACCCTGAATCGAAGTGGTGGTCTGATCTATGGGTTAAATAGAAGAAAATAAGTTAACAAAAAGTTTTTAAAAATTGAGTTCAAAATCAAACGTTCAATACACATCAAGAATAAATACATCTTTGGCATAAAATAACCCAACAAGGGTTGACATGCCGTAAAATTCAAAAAGAAAGAAAGAAAGAAAAAGATTCATTCAATCCAATAACCGTTACGCAACCAGTGCCTCCAAGAAGTAGTTGTACTAAGAGAGCAGGAAAAAAACTTCCTTTTCTTTGTCTTAATACCGTTGTAAATCTACATATTAATAATCGTGTTCCTGAATTGTACGACCGTTATCATCTTGCAACACCCTCTGATTAAACATGAGACCATTCAAATCATCCAAGATGAACTTCAAAAATGTAAATCCTGATTATCTGGTGTTGCTTATCCGTTGGAATCTTATTTCTTATGAGTATCGTACCATCAGTTAAATAATGGACCATTGCGTGTTCATCATAAAGAAAGAAATAGAACATGCTAAACAGAATATAATAAGGAAGAAAAATTAGAGGAAAGATAGAGAGAGGTGAGCACGCGGAAGCGATAATGATAATGTTTAAATCGAACATAACGAAAAGATGAAAAGAAGGAAGGAAAGAAATAAAAATACGATAGTTAAATCAAGATTATTATATTTTTTACATATTGAACTATTGCAATAGCTTTTAAGTAAACATATCAAACGTTGTAATAATTAGATTATCATACTGTGGTATGTCTACAGGTCCTGCTAGTTCTTTAATATTATGAAACTTAAGACTGTAGCATTATATTCAACAACATTTTTCCGCAGCTGAGAGAATTGAACAGTATGCTATATCAATTTCTGATCGACGCTCTGATATCGAACTACCTCACCCCCCCCCCTCCCAAGACCAGAACACCTGTATAACTCCTGGTGGAAGAAGAACAGTAGCCAGACAATTCTGCTATTCCACTGGTTTATATATGACGAGTACCGCAGATGTAAAGAAACAAGAGCAGACAACTCCGGATGAGCGTAGAGGATGGAGGTGGGGGGTTGTCCCCAAAATTTCTCCCGGAAAAAAAGTACGAACATAAAGAGTGCATAGTAACGAATGCTGTCGGGTGAGGAAGTTTATATTAGTCAATAGTTGAGCTCTACACGCGAACAGACTCCGCTCAAAAAAAAAATGGTAGCAGTAGCATTCTCAAAGAACTGGAATACGGAGGAACAGGGAGTAGTAATAGTTTGAATAGTTCCTCTC
>CM042137.1:131186264-131201264 GCA_023376005.1 Doryteuthis pealeii | reverse complement strand
CCTCTCTTTCCCCCTCTCTATCTCCTCTTTCTTTCCCTCTCTCTCCTCTATCTCTATCTCTTCCCTTTCCCTCTCTCTCTCTCTATCTCTTTCTTTCCCTCTTCTCCTCTTTCCTTTCCTCTCTCTCTCTCTCTATCTCTTTCCCTTTCCTCTCTCTCTCTATCTCTTTCCCTTTCCCTCTCTCTATCTCTTTCCCTTTCCCTCTCTCTCTCTCTCTCTCTTTCCCTTTCCCTCTCTCTCTCTCTCTCTCTTCCCACAGTAGACATGTATAAGTGCTCAATAATGACAATATAAAAGAAGGAAAAAAAGTGAAGCTCTCTATTTTATTTTTTAATAGTGATTAGGAGATCCTCATTTAAGTTGAACCTAATTTTTTAACATTAAAAAAGAAAGGACTAAACAATAAAAGGAAACAATAGAAAGAAAAGAAAACGAAAGGAAAGCACTGATTTTATTTTTTAATAGTGATTGGGAGATCCTGATTATTTGCTCCTTAAAAAACTAAGAGTGGTTCAAGCAGCATTAGTAACGATAATGATTTGTGAGATGATTATTAAAAATGTGCCAGTGATTAAATGAGAAGTAATTACAATACTGAGCGTTACACCATTAATACTATTAAATTTAACAGATAATAGCTAATTACTTGAAACTCTTGTAATTGGGTAGGGGTGGGGGTTAAGTTGTAATAGTTTTATAAAAGACACGTAAAGGTCGCTTTTACAGTGATTCTAAAAGAGTCTGGTACTTTACTAAATTAAAACCGAAACTAGTTTCAATATTTAATTTAGATATTATGAAGTTTTTATTCAATACACATGTTTATCTAAATAGCAGAGTATACATATTTAATAACCCCTCCGCACAAGCAGGATGTGACACAAGGTCAATTTCGTAAGCGAAGTTTATACAGGTTTGAATTCAGAGTTTTTCTTTCTCCTAGACTGGTTGCCTAACCAAGGTTGAAGAGACCAATCTTTTCTACTATTTACCCATAGCTTGAGGGAGAGTGGCTAGATACATACCTTTTCCAAGGGTATTAGTGTCCAGGACTTGAACTCACGCCGACGAGTCCATTTTTTAGATAGCAAAAGTATATCCTGATCTTCAAATTCGAATCCTATACACCCCTGTCGACGGGGCTTATAGTACGCTGACTGTATCCCCTGTAGAGGGGTAAGATTCCCCCTCCAAATAAATGAATCTCTTGAGTATGTCATTGAACTGCATCTGATGGTGAGACTCCTTTTCCGGAGATTTGGTGGAGTGTGAGGTGTCATTTTATCGTCATTACCCCCAGGTTGTAATACCTGTGTAAGATTCAAGGTTATGACAATGTTATAACAATGTCATAACCTGTTGAAACACACAACTCCGACGCGTGGTGTTGGACACATTTTATATATCACAGCACAGAAATAGGACAAGATACAATACAATAAAATACATGTACATAAACATACAAGAGTAGAGATAAAAGGACTGGAGAGTCCGTACATACAAAATCACTTACTAGTGATGGGGAGGCCGAAGCCTCCAGGAGAGTAGCATAGCGTTGGGGGCAGAAGCCCCCCCCGAGAAGGGTGTGACAATGGTCTTACCCATGTGCTCGTTCCAGAAGAGGTAGCTAAAAAAAGCAGAAGAGTTTGAACCTCGCGCTAAATACCAGACATCCCTGGTGGCCGGCATGGAAACCCAGCGGAAAGATAACTCTTCCAGGCAAAGGGAAGATAATCCCAACACCTGTAAGGGTCTCATTTATAGGTTAAATATATCTGCTATTCGTTCTAGTCAGAATATGCACACTCCGAGCGTAAGTATCTTAGGTTTAATGTAATGAAGTATATCAAATTAGAAAGACTAACGAAATTAAATAAGAACACATATAAAAAGATTACACTTATTTAATTATATTTTAATTCGTTTCTATTTAAAATCATTCATATGATAGATTTTAATACGTTGGAGAATAAAACAATAATATTAGAGATCAATTACACCATGTAATAATTTATTAAACTCAATTTTGTTAAAACCAGTATGCAAATTAACCACACTATATATTATGTAAACATTTATTTCTTAGTTATTAGTGAGTTTAAAATTCTGCAATGTGTCTTATATATCACTTATATTTATTTTATGTATTAATTTTTTTGACTATAAATTAAATACGCATTGATAAACTTACGAAATTACTGAGGGGATTGTGACATAAACAGTGACATGGTTTCAGTTACAGACACAGAATCTCCATTATAATAAGATTCGATAAGACTATGTACAAATAAAAAAAACTTAAACAATTACACAAAAATACAAATAGGGACTACGAACTTGATTCCCTAACCTTTAGGCATAAAATAACCTGGTTGACATTCTGTTAAAATCAATCAATCAATCGATCGACCAATCAATCGATCTATATATACGAAGTGGGATCACAATTTATCAGGATTTAAAGTTTTTTTGTTTTTAATTTGAACAAGTGTGCAGAGCTGAGCGATAATATTGTTATTGGAACGTGAATCATTCTATAAGCCAGCATTTGGATATACCACAGTATGAAAATTCAAGTATTAGATCGTTTGATATGTTTATTTAAGAGCTATTGCAATAGTTCAATATGTAAAAAGTATAATAATCTTGATTTAACTCTCTTTCATTCATTTTTTTCTTTCTTTCCTTCTTTTAATCTATTCATTAAGTTTGATTGAAATTAATTAGCGTCATCACTTCCGTGCGATCACCCTATTCTCTTTATATTTCCCCTACTCTCTTTCTTATATTTTTTTCTGTAGCAAGTCCTTTTTTCCCCTTTCTTTCTTTATAATAAAAACGGAATGGTCCAATATTTAGCTGAGACGGGGTAAGCAACACCAGAAAATCATGTACATTTTTGCATTGAATCTTGGACGATGTAGACGGTCTCATGTTTAACCAGAGGGTGATACAAGATGATAACGGTCGTACAAAATAGGAACACGACTACTAATATATAGATTGGAACGTGAACTCTTCTATAAATAAGAGATGATGTATGAACGTCTAGACAGCTGTCTAAATTGCATCTGGATGAGTCTGTGTTAATTATCGATACTTTTGTGCAGGTACAGCAACCTCGATACCCCCCCTTAGCTTGTGCAACTTCTTATTTTCTAAATTTTCCACACGCTGAAGTAGAATAAAGAAAATCTTTCGAAAAACATAATTCATTTTGCAGAACTTATTTTTCATAAAATATTTAATTTCCTCCTGTTGGACTCAAAACAACACACACACACACACACACACACACACACACACACTACACACTGTTCGTGCGTCTCTTGGCAACACTGTTGTTGTTGCACATACGCTTGTGTCCGTGCCTCCCCAGAGCCTTAGAATTGGAACTTCTACATCAAATTTAACGTCATACCTAGGATATTAAGACACTCTGTCACTGCCTTCGAGCTTATATATGATTAAAAGGGGGCTTGCCATAAGGGCAATAGGGTTGAGGCAATCATATAGGTGCTTGGGCTTGATCTGACCAGCTGATTGATTGGAGGGGCCTTTCTGACTGTCCGTGTAGCCTAAGTAAGGGTCAAAGTAGAGTGTTGTTTTTTGTTTGTTTTTTTTTTTGTTGTTGTATTTTGTAATTCAAAAGTAATTTCGTTAAAATTAAAAACATTATGACCAATATGTTGGAAAAAGTTAATTCTTTTAACTGAGTTTACAAGTTTAAGCAAAGGTCACCGAATGACTAAATTGATAAGTTTATTATAATTGTCAAAATTCTTGATGGAACTTGCTTACAAGGAGCTCTGTGCACTTATATAATCTTGTGATGCGTAGTGTTATGGTTAATCGTTGGAAATGGACTCGTCGACCCGAGTTCAAATCCTCGACAACGCTGTTTGCATTTCAAATAGCGATAATACCTTTGGGAAAGGTATGAATCCAACTACTCTCCCTCCAGCTATGGGTACATAGAGAAGACTGTGATTTTTAACCTTACCTAGGTAACCAGTCTAGGAGAACTAAATCTCTGAATTGAAACCTGTTAAAAACCGCTTAAGACATTTTTTAAAATCTTGCTCAGAACTTGAATTCTAGTCGACTAGTCTATTTCCTACAACTCTAACCATTACACCCCGCACCTCCACAAGGTGAACGATGCAACGCAGTCCAGACCTGCTTTGCTGCTGAAAAACCCAATGCAAAATAGATTACAGGATTAGATGCGTAAATAATAACAGTTCTAGTTGCACTACTTTTCCTAGAAGTAATAGTAGTTGTATTAGTAGGTGGTACAGTGGTTAAAACATAAGAACGAAAGATTTGCCCTTTTTTATTTATTTATTAGTCTACATGCAAGCGAGAATGATTAGCGCTGTCGGCCATTTAAACGTTAACGATGCTTAAACAACCAGAGAAGCGTTACTAATAAGTTGGTTAAGTGATAATGAAAGTATTCAAAGTCACGAGGGGGTCCTGAAGGTCCCGATTGCTGTAAATCTAGCACAATACAAGCCGTTGCTTGGTATGAATCCGTGTACGGGTGCTGTGTGCAGGTCTCTTCGATTCATTCAGCGCAAACCAAGCTTACAATTGAATGTGCTTATTCGACAGAGGTGAACGTCGTTGCCCCGGGCTGAGGACACTAGGAAGAAGAGAAGAAAAAAATGAAGAGAGAAAATAAAGAAAGAAAACAAACCGGGGGAAACGAATATAGTTATGTATGAATGGAAAGGATGAGATTAGGGAGAACGGTAATCATAATGATTTCATCGGAAGTTCATTAAGTGAGATTTGCAGGGAAAATGTAAGGTGAGTTTAGGACATTAACACACCAATACTTTTAAGTGCATTCGCATTAGGTTGTTAGTTAGAAGCAAGATTTTACAGGCGTTGTTCTGATATGAAAATACCTGACTTCTGATATCTTATTATAATGGAGATAATGCATACGTCTTTCGGTAATTTATGAGAAAGTGCATCCCGGTTTCCTGCCTCAGAAATTGCTACCCGGTGACAATTAAAATAACGTCCCCAGCTATGTCGTTTCGGTTGTGTTACTTGAAAGAAAACAACCAACTTAGGGCGTTAAATGTATTTTAGAGGGGGGGGGGCTTCTTTTTTTGTCGTAATTCTTATTTATTTATCGTAATTTGTTTAGAAATTTATTTATAGAAATTTGTCGTAATTCTTGTTTATTTATAGAAATCTGTCGTAATTCTTGTTTAGATATGAAGATGGATATCTATCTATCTATCTCAATTTGTTCAATTTTTACTTTGTTTATATATATCTATCCACTCATCTCCATTTGTTCATATCAAAAAAGAGAAGCCCCCCCCCTCTAAAATACATTTAACGCCCTAAGTTGGTTATTTTCTTTCAAGTAAAACCACCGAGACGACATAGCTGGGGACGTTATTTTAATAGTTACCGGATAGCAATTTCTGAGGTAGGAGATCGTCTTTCTGTAACCGAAGCTACCTCAACACCGATGTCACTATTCCCTGAGTTATTTACATTGTATTCTCAATGATTATTAAATGATCATTATTTAATAATCTTATTCATTGTCGATGTCTCTATAAAAGTAAAGCTGTGTTAGATTCGTCTCAAAACAATTCGTATTATTGTTTTTAAAATTCTTCAACGTGTGTTATATATCACCGGGTTCGATAAATACTGACATGTGATTGATTTCTAATATTGCTGTTTTATTCTCAAACGTATTAAAAGAAATTATGTGTATAATTTATATAGATATCAATTCAAATAAAATCAAAATAAGTGTAGTGGTTTTATATACGTTCTTATTTTCTTTCGATAGTCTTTGTAATTTAATACAATATTTTATTACATTAAAATTTAAATAGTTTGCGAGCACATTTCTGCTAGATCATTTAAGTTTGATACATTTTGAAAAAAAAAAACGGATGAAAAAATTTAAGAGAAATCCGTTTTCACAAAAAGAATTTTTGTTTAGGTTTGTCCGATTATCCCAGTTATTGTCTGTGACACTTTGAACTACTTTGTCAGTTCAAATGAAAAACTGTAATTATTTTTTTTCATGTTAAAGAAAATTGAAAGAGTGAACAAAATTTATATATATATATATATTATATATATATATATATAAAGTTTGTTGAACTGTACAGACAATTCCTGTCATTCATTGATCCGTTCCAATTTTAAAAACGAGACGCGAAATCATACCATCGTTTCGAAAGCCTTTGGGGGGGGGGGCTGTTATACCAGTTACACCCCGACACCAGAAAGATGGCCCGAAAATTGGAACGGATCAATGAAAAACTTGTCCGACAGGAATTGTCTGTACAGTTCAATAAAACTTGTATAAAAGAAAAAATGCCAAAATACACTTATTTTATATATATATATATATATATATATATATATATATATATATATATAAAACAAAAGAAATGGAATTTCTTTTGTCTTCTATCTTCAGCAGAAATTAGCAATTGATTGATATTTTATTTCGTCAAGACAGCTCGCCGGCAAAACTGCTATCTGTATCGGCAACTGTCCTGTGGGAATAAGGTTTCTAAAATTATTTCAAATGCTATTGTGTTCCCATCGTAAGAAGAACAACGTATAAAATTTGTAGAAAATTACTGAATACGCCTATGGGCGTTCGTAACGTAATGGTTATTGTCGTAGGAAATGGACTTGGTGACACGGTGTAGCGTTGCGGAGTCGATTTAGAGGAGTTTTTTTTTATAATAGTAAGAATTCTATACTTATCTTCTTACAGTTTAATTCTTCTCTTGGCTGGATCTGTGTACGTTGATGGACCTATGGGATGGCATTTTTTGCTGCTTGAGTCTGGAAGAACATAGAAATCTCTAGAAGATATATTGTCTTGTGCCGTTCATAGTTTTTAATAACAAATACAAGACGACCTTGTTTTGTTTTTTTTGTTTTTGTTTTTCCGAGACCATATTTTAGCACTAGTAGGACCTGTGAAAATACCATAGAATGATAATTTAATTAGTTATTTTTTTATTACTTAAAAGCTATTCCTAAAATACGTATATGTAATTCAATATGTAAAAAGTATGATTCTCTCTCTCTCTCTCTCATTTTTCTGTATCGTATGCCCTTTTCTTCCCTTTCTTTCTTTATGATAAAAACGGAATGTTCCATTATTTAGCTGAGGTGATAACACTCATAAAAATAAGAATTCGGCGGATAAGCGACACCAGATAATCCGGATTTACATTTCATCTTGGACGGTCTCATTTTTCACCAGAGGGTGTTGCAAGATGAAAACGGTCGTACATTTAAGGAACACAAGTATGTTCAGTACAAATATTGGACGATTTAGACTGTCTCATTTTTTGATTTCAACAGAGGGTGCTGCATGTTGATAACAAGAGTATTAATATTTAGATTTCATGTTTGAATGAGCCTACCTGTTTCAGTAGCTATAATGCCCCCCCCCCCAACCTCAGCCGAGAAAATCGTTTAATTGACAATTGGTGGAGAGATCATAGAGAAATCCTGACATAAGCCGTCGTCTTATTTCGATTGAGATCTTTGTCAGCAATACGGCAATTAACGAGAATTCTCGTCATCGTTGTGATGACGTGAGAAAGGCCCTTGAGCTAAACAAACGCCAGAACACTGACCTTTCGAGCAAAAAGCAGTTGTGCTGCTTGTCCAAAACATAATCTATCAATACATCAGGTATGGACACAATTTCAGTCTGGCCAACAACAAGAAAAAAAAAAGGAAAAAAAATTACCACTGTCATCACGTCAATGAATTGCAATTTTGACATTACTGTAATATAATTGCCTGCTTATCATGCCGATAAATGTCACAGTTTAAACCTTATCAGTAACGTTTAAACACATCACTGATTTACTATATATATATATATATATATATATATATATATATATATATATATATATATAAAATAGAAAAAGAAAAATACTGTTTTGTAAGCATGAATGAACGGTGAATCTAAGTGTTCAAATGGACTTATATTAAGAAATACGGTTGACTTACCCGTTGTGTTCGAATTATTAGTGTAATGTTTTGAAGTTATATATGAGTGTATGTGTGTGTGTGCGGAGAAACCATACTGATGGATTGTTTTCCTCATTTTCACCATTTTATTCATATATATATATATATATGTGTGTGTGTGTGTCATCCACAGACACGATGTTTCACATCTCATCAGTGTGGCTAGACACAGCAACTACCTCCGACCAACAACGAAACCCGACTTACTTTTCACCTCCCTGGTTCGTTAAAATACATACATCTGTATATATATATATATATATATATATATATATATATATTAGTGATGATTAAAATCCATAAAGATGAAAACTTAAATACTTTGGGATTCTTAGTAAAAAAACGTATAAAAGTTCTCAATGAAAAGCCGTAAAAGAGAATGGTTTACAACAGATCGACTCGAATTTCTCGTGAAGCTTCGAAGATCCGCAGTCTGTTTTAAACCATTAGCTTTTAATTTTATATATATATATATATATATATATATATATAGTTTTTGGTGTTGATGGCCCTTTCATGCGGAGATCTTCGGCAGCGATACGTCATGCGTAGTGAGAGCTGGATGTACATTGGTTCAAGTATGTTGAAGGACAGAGCAATACAGTTGAGTAAATGAAGGAAAAAACTTTAAATTTGCTTCATGCTGTAACAAGTTAAGCCTGTTGCAGTTGAAATAAATTATCACATGAATCAAATTTAAAGCACTTTCCTTAATTTATTCATGTGTATCTGTGTGTTTTATTAACAAATGACTCAGATTTCTCACAGTACCTGCTGTTTCTTATGTGAATTATATATATATATATATATATATATGTGTGTGTGTGTTCGCGCGCGCGAGTGTTTTGTATCAACAAAGGATAAGAGCAATACCAAGTGCCTAACTTAATTATTATTATGATTATTATTATTTACTCTTTACCTTCTGGAAAATGCCGGACTATGACAATTAACACTTTCATTACTATAGTACACACACACACACACACACACACACACACACACACACACACATATATATATATATACCACAAGATTCCTAGTTCGATACCGGTCCCCGCCAACTCAGAGTATGAGTAGCACAGGGATCTGTGCGGTAAAGAAAGGAGCTGATAGGTGTGGCGCTCCACCTCAGACGCCAAAACAATCTCCTTGTTCTAGTGCTATTGAAAAGGGGATAGACTCCCTCGCTGACAGGCTGATACCGACTTTAGGCCGCCCCGTCGACTTTACTTTACTATATATATATATATATATATATATATATATATAAGGTGATATAGGTCTCACTATGCTTGACCTGTATCGCTTTATCCCATTTCACTTAGTTTGAATAACCGAGAAATTGTCATTAACCAAGCACCATTGACTCCATGTCCACAAAACGAGAGGCTTGTTGTTGTGAAGAATCGCACTTTGATGCACTCTGTGACACATTGCACCATTCTTTGTTGCACCATTCGTCTGTCTCCTTTTATTGTTTGTAACTTGGAGTTCGACAGAAAAATACCTTCCAAATGTTCTGAAAGATAGCAGCATTCAAAATGTGTCGGATTGGAAGGACTCACAAAAGCAACGTTTGAAAAATAGGCGATCGGAAATGTCCAATGTTTTGTAATTTTGAAACAAAAAGAAAAATTGAAAATTACTGATTATGAAATAAATTGGAATGTAAAAATTAAAAGTGAAACACAGAAAGGAATTACAAATTTTATAACGGAAATAATTGAAAAGACAAAAAAATGAAAAATTATTATCAAACAGTTTTTGTTTTTAACAAAACGAACTAATTGATAAAAGTAGCAAATGGAATCGTGGAAAAGATGTTCAGAAAGGCATTTGTAAAAAATTACAAACAAATATGGGAGAATTGAAAAGCTGTTCGAATAATATGATAATATCTAATACTAGCAGGACCTGTGGATATACTACAGTATGATAATTTAATTATTACAACGTTTGATATGCTTACTTAAGAGCTATTACGAAATAGTTCAATATGTAAAAAGTATAATAATCTTGTTATAACTCTCTCTCACTCTTTTTTTCTTTCTTTCTTTTATCTTTTTATTATGTTCAATTGAAACATAATAGCGTTATCACTTCCGCGCGCTCACCACCTCTCTATCTTTCCCCTACACTTTTTCTTTCTTATATTTTTTTTCTGTGTAGCATCTTCTCTATCTTTCTTTATAATAAAAACTGAATGGTCCAATATTTAGCTGAAGTGACGACACTTATATAAGAAATAAGAATTCAACGGATCAGCAATACCAGATAATCAGGATTTACATTTTTGCATTCTATTTTGGACGATTTGAATGGTCTCATTTTTAAGCAGAGGGTGTTGCAAAATGATTGTAGTGCAATTAAGGAACACGAGTATTGATATAAAGATAAAAGAAAATCTGAATAAAAATATTGTTTGTCATTTGATAAATAAAAGAAATATCATAAATGGACATTAAAAGATGTGGTATGAGGGACAAGACATGCTGGACACGGCTGGAGGAGCAAGGACGAACTCATAAGCGACGTTCTCCTGTGAAAGCCAGAACATGGACATGCTAGCGTGGACCGCATAGCAAGGGCCTACATTGACCAACTCTGCGAGGTTACTGGATGCTGCGCAGAGGACCTCCCGGGAACAATGAATGATAGAGAAGGCTGGCGAGAGATTGTCATGGATATCAGTGTTAATTGTGTGACCTGATGATGATGAAGACATCAAGAAGATGCCAAATTTTTATACAACTATAAATTTGGAAGAAAATATATGGATAAATCCAGACTTAATCATAGCTGAAAGAAAAGCTGTATTTGAAGAAGAAAAAAAAGGAAGGAAACGAGGGAACACAAAGAAAAAGAAAAAGATACATTTATTATTCAAATGGAGATTATGTATCTGTCAGTATATAACCGAGACTACATCATCATTATCGACGTCACAGTTCATTTAGATATTTACGCTATATTATCAATTAAATAGTCATTATGTAATTTTAAGATATTATCTATTAGCGATATTTCTATTAAAGTAAAGCTCCTAACAGTCTTGGATCCTGCAAAGTGCGTTATATATATATATATATACAAAAGAAACAATAGTTTATATAATATAACGTGTGGCTAATTTTCATACCGGTTTTTAAAAAAACAAATTTCATAAATTATTACTTGGTATTATTGATTTCTAATATTAGTGTTTTATTCTCAAATTTATTAAAAGCAATTCTATATATCATTTATATATAGATACCAATTAAAATAAAACAAGAATAATAGTAATCTTTTTATATCTGTTCATATTTAGTTTCATCAGTCTTTTTAATCTATTATGATCTATTCCATTAAAACTTATGAACTGAATAAAAGGTTAGTTTCAAGGTTCCGTGATAGCTCCCGATTACGACAAGAATAGTCCGAATAATCCAAATAATACTAATTATCAAGCCTCATCTCAAAAATTAAGAGAAGTAAAATCTGCTTCTCCAGAAAAACGTCGTTGGATCGACAAAAACCTTCACCACTGTAAACAAATCATCAATGGAGAGAATCCAAAGGTTCAAATTATTAAACTCTCACACGTCCATTGGTTGATTAATTTTAATGGCATTTCAAACCATTGAGAATTATTTTGTGCCAAGGGGTTAGGGAATCGCGTTGATTATGCGTTCATATTTACATTTGTGTGTAGTTGTTTCTTTAAGGCTTTTTTTTTTTTGTTTAAATGTTTTGTATTCACGTTATACTGAAATTGACCCATTTCTTTTTAATTAAAGATACTCCCAAAAAGGAGAGGCGTGATTAGAGTAACGCTTATTGTCGTACGAAATGGAATTGATGATCCGAATTAAAGTCCTGGATGAACCTAATTGAGTTTTCCATTCGTGCTAATGCCCTTGGAAAAATCATGTATCCAACTGTTCTTTTCTGATCTTTTGTCAAGGCAGTATATATATATATATATATATATTTAAGATATATCATTGATTGCTTGATTGAATTTACCAGCATCTCAATCTCTCTAGGGTTATTTCATGTCTAAAGGTTAGGGAATCACGTTCATCATATATTCATATTTATATTTTTGTTATTTCTTATGTTTTTCACGTGGTTATATGACACCACGGCCTACTAATATAATATATATTAGTAGGCCGTGATGACACCAAGTTCAAATAATTTCTAAACAGATGAATTTGACCCATAGATGGAACCCTAACAGGTACTACCACTTAGGGTCCGGATGAATCTTGGGTTAATGACAATGAAGAGGTACCCACACTTACCAGAGATATAGGACTGAAACCTCACCAACTAGACGCAGTTTAATGTCATAACTGAGACACCTTTTTCTGAGTGGAGGCGTCACACTTCTTTTAGAGGATACAGCCAGCGTATTCTACACCCCACCAACAGGGTAAAAATCTAACTGAGAATAATTCAACTTCTTAAAATGTCTCGATGCGCCTCTAAATGTATGGATAAGATTTGGATAATTATAATGGAATTACGATTGAATTATCCGCACTTAAACATTTAGTTAATTAATGGAAGAATAGCTAAAGTCATTTTCGGTTCTGACACTGTGGCGAAAGGCGTGGTGTGAGCTGAATCCGCGGCAAGGATAAACCATCTTTTCTTTTTTTCTTTTACCGCATCCCTTCCTTTGATGTGTCACCGATAAAATTGGCTCACATACGTTTTATGTTCGTACAAGTAATGAATATAAATTAGCGTAATATTCTGATTGATGTGCACCACACACATTTTGACATTTCTCTATCGATCTCAAATGGATTCTTGGGGATTCAGTTGGATTTAGATTTTCAACTATAGTTCATCCCTTGTTAGGGCTCAAGCCCAGTTTAAGGACAAAATTGCAAATGCTGATTTTCGAGGCGAGATGAATACCAGAATTATTGTTTACCTAAATATATATTTATGGAAATACGATCAGGAAATTAATCCGACAATATGTGAAGAAAATGTTTTTAAAAAAATAACAGATACAGGATGTTATGATCAAAGGAAAAATGTTATATGTCTATACTTAAGTATTTCGGTTTATGATAAACCATCATCAGGACAATACAAAATAAATTTTGTAAGGGAGAAAAATGAAATGTTAAGTGTATGGTGAATTTGTGTAATCACGTTCTACATGCGTCATCTTATGATCTTCATTTTCTGTTTTTCCTCATGCAATTTCGTATATAAACGCACATATATAAAATAACGGTAAATAACATTATATTCACACATTCACCATATACTTAACATTTTTCCTTTTTCTCCTTTACAAAATTTATTTTGCATTGTCCTGATGATGGTTTATCATGAACCGAAATACTTAAGTATAGACATATAACAATTTTCCTTTGATCATAACATCCTGTGTCTTATATTTTTTGAAAACATTATATATATATATATATATATATATATATATATAATATATATATATATATATATATTATATATATATATATATATATATATACACACTAGTTGAATTTGAAACCGGTTTAGCTCGGTCGGTTAATCATTTGCCTAGGAACCACAAGATTTTCGGATTCGATACTGGCTCCTCGCCAACTCAGCGCATGAATAGCATGGCTTAGCTCTGTGTGGTAAATTATGGAGCTAATGATAGTTGTGGCGCTCCACCTAGTCAAGGTAAAGTGTGATTAACTATAGCAGCAGTAGTTCTAGTTGTAGTGTTTGTAATAGCAATAGTAGTTGTATTATAACTAGTTGTATTTGGGACTAGTTTAGCTCTGTTGGTAGTGCACACGATATATAATATATTATTATTATTACATTAAAGCTGAAAAAAAATGAATTATTGTTTCCTAAAGGCTTGTGTTCCTATTTAGTTTAATGACACAGAGTACATACTAAAATATTCCTTAGGGCTGGGTTAAGTTTGAAAAGAAAATCTATTTTAATTGGTTCTAATTAGTCGGAATTTGCAATTAAGTCAAAAACTGACCCGTCTCTTACTTCACACTTGTATTTTATTCAAGTTCAAGCCCAGTTAAAGGCCAGTCCTGTCGGCTGGGGTTCTAGAATACACTGACTGCACTTTTTCAAACGCCCCCCCCCACCAGTAGGGCCACCTGTCTATGACATTCAACACACCATTTTAAGCCTTACTTGGGCTAGACGGGTGCTCGGATAGGCCCTCATCCGATCAATCGGCTGGTCATGTCAACCACTAGTATCAATATTATTGTCCCAACCCTATTTCCCTCATGGTAGCCCCCGATCCTTTTTATAAATATGTGCTTGAAGGCGGTGGCTTCATCTCCTGTGTGTGATGTAAATCTCTATCTGATGGTGAAGTTCCAATTATGAAGACCCCTTAATCCCCATGACTCCCTGGTCCACTCTGATCCGGAATGGTAGTACCTGTTAGGGTCCCATCTTTGGGTTAAATAGAAAAACATGAGTTTAGAAATGTTTTAAAAATTGAATACCGATAAAGCATGAGTAAAACAAAACGTCTTCGGCATAAAATAACCTAGCAACGGTTGACATGCCGTAAAATCCAACCAACCAATTAAAGGGGAAAATTCCAAATACTGATTTTCGAGGCCAGGTAAATGATAGAATTATTCTCTCATATATATATATATATATATAGTATCCAATTGCCGCATTAACTTTTCCGTTGCAGTGGCATCAGTAAATAATCCAAAAGTGCTCAATATATTAAATACAGAGCAGTGATAATACTAGTAATATTATTATTAAAGGAAAAAATAACGTAGCGTTCAACCGTTATTATCCGAAAAATATCTTTAATTTAACTAAGGAATTACATCGACTTAGTTAACGTAGTGTAGGGTCCTGAAGAAAGCATTTCAATTTGATTGAAACCTTGGTAGACCCTTTATTTTCCTCTAATAATAATATTAGTAGTATTATATA
>CM042137.1:130883764-131181264 GCA_023376005.1 Doryteuthis pealeii | reverse complement strand
TTATTTTTTGACTAAATTTTTTCAAACATTTTTTAAAACTCATTTATTTCTGTTTAACCCATAGATTTGACCTTAGCAGATAAATTGGACTTGTGAGAAATGTCAATGAAGGGGTACTCCACATTCCCCAGAGCTTCAGAATGGGAACTTTACTATTAGATGTAGTTTAACGTCATTCTCATGACAATTTAACAGTTGTATTGATTTCCTTATACACAAGCCTCAAGGAAGCACATGGTGTAATGGTTAAAGTCATGGGAAATGGACTCGTCGCCCCGAGTTCAAATCTTGGATGTGGTAATTGCATTTCACTTTGCGCTAATACCCTTGGGAAAGGTACGAATCCTACTCTGCCTCCAGCTATGGGTAAATAGTAGGGTAGACTGGACTCTTTAACCTTGGCTAGGTAACTAGTCCAGGAGAAGGAAAACTCTGGATTTAAACCTGTTAAACTCCGCTTAAGAAATTGACCTTGTGTCACATCCTGCTCGTGCGGAGGGGTTTGGTAAATATATATACACAAGCCTCATTCAAATACCAATTTCTTTGCATGTCGTGGCTTAGAACATTAAATTACATCTAGTGATGAAGCTCCAGTTCTGGAGCTCTGAGAAGTGGGGAGTACACCTTCATTGTCATTATTATCAGGTCCACACTGACCAAGAGTGGCAGCACCTGTTAGGGTCCCATTCATGAGTTATATAGCTAAGTTTGGAAATTATTTGTATTTGCTAGGAATTTAGTATATAATAATCTAATATAACAGAGTGCAAAATCTCTCATGTATGCAATTCTCTAACCTCTAAGAACAAAATAACCACAATTTAGTTGATTGGATGGATTTTACGGCATGTCAACCCCTTGTTGGGTTATTTTATGCCGAAGGCGTTTTATTTTATTTATTCTTGATGGGTATAGTTTTTTTAAACTCCACTTTTAAAAACTTTCGTAAGCTCATTTTTTTTCTATTCAACCGATATATGGGACCCTAACAGGTACTACCACTTTGGGTCAAAGTGAACCTGGGATGATGGGAAATTCCACGTTTCCCAGAGCTCCGGAATTGGAACTTCACCATTAGATGGTTTAACGTCATACCCAGGATATGAAGACCCTCAGTCACAGCCTTCTAGCATTGTTAAAATCAGTCAATCATATGTATATAAAAAAGGCAATTTTGTGAACGACTTATATTTGTACTACTCGCTAAGGCAGCAATTCCAAACTTGATTCTGCGACTATTTTCTTCCCTTTCTAGATGATAAAAACGGAATGGTCTATTATTTAGCCGAAGTGACGAAACTCATAGGAAATAAGAATTCGGTGGATAACCTAGAACAGATAATCAGGATTTACATTTTTGTATTCAATCTTGGACGATTTAGACGATCTCACTTTTAACCAGAGTGTCTTACAATGTACGTTATTTTCTAACCTCTAAGCATAAGATAACCACAAACTGGTTGGAATGCCGTTAAAATCAATCAATCAATCAATCAACAGATCTGCTAATCTATGTAAAAAAAAGACAATGCAATTTTGTGAGCGACCTATATTAATGCTATTCCCCAAAGCAACAATTCTGAACTTGATTCTGCGACTCTTACTGCGCATACCCAACGGATGACACTGACTCGCAACGAAAGAGTTCGAATTTCAAAGTCTCAGAATTATCAGGTTGAGAGAATACGTTTTCAGCTTGATTGAAATATTCTTTAAATGGCCGCTTTCATTTGGTAAATTTCGTTGACACTTATTCTCCGGGCATTTCTACTCCATCGGTTTCATTTTTAGTCGGGGCTTTAAGCAGAAGTCAACTTCTGAAATTCTATACCGCCATGAGTATTGAAATAATATAACTCTCTACCACACTAAACAAAAGGAAAGATAATTCTGACTTCATTTCAATAGGATTTTTTAACCCATTCCCACCTGGTTTTCCGAATTGTCAAAAGCTCCCAGTGTCACAATGTCCAGCAGAAAAAATAATATAAAAAACGTTAATTTAGAGACTTTAGATCCTCTATATTTATATATTTATACTCATGTTCCTTAATTGTACGACCGTTATCATCTTGCAATACCTTTTAGTTATAAATGAGACCGTCCAAATCATCCAAGAGAAAATGTAAATTCTGATTGTCTGGTGTTGCTTATCCACAGAATACTTATTTCTTTCCTATGAGTGTTGTCACCTTGGCTAAATATTAGACCATTCCGTTTTTATTTAAAAAAAAAAGAAATGAAAGAAAGAAAAGGAACATGCTATATGGAGAAAATATAATAAGAAAGAAAAAAAGAAATTCGGGAAAAATAAAGGAACTTAGCGTGCGGAAGTGATAACGCTAATCTGTTTCGATCGAACATAATGAAAAGATGAAAAGAAGGAACAAAAGAAAAAAGAGTGAGAGAGAGTTAAATCAAGATTATTATACTTTTTACATATTGAACTATCTAGCAATAGCTCTTAAGCAAACATATCAAACGTTGTAATAATTAAATTATCATACTCTCGTATATCCACAGAACCCGCTAGTGTTAGTATATTATCAATACAAAATTCTTTCTGCAATATCATTTAGATAAAACATTAAAAAACATGGGAAAATAAGATGGAAAATCCGAAAAATAGCATCTTTATGAATGTTCAGAAAGTAAAATAACACCTTTTGGATAGAGCAAGTTTCAGCAATATAAAACTATTAAGACGGTGTAAAATCTTTCAACCGTTCAGCAAGGAGTCAAATCACAAAATTAAAAGGGTCGCGGGTATCAGGCTAAAGAAAAACGAAGAATGTAGACATTTTCCTCATAAAGACGTATAGATTAAAATCACATATTGCTACTAATAGTTTCATGCTTTCTCGTTTATATATATATATATATATATATGTGTGTGATGGGAGTAAAATATGTAAATAAATCCAACAATATGAAGAAAATCGAAAAACACAGTATTCCAGAAAGATTAATTTATTTTAGATAGTGAAGTCGACATAACGTTTCGGTTTTTAATAAACCTTCATCGTGACTTTAAGATGGAAAGAGTGTTGTCTTGGAAAGGATGGATGTTTTTGAGAAACTTTTCGGAATACTTTGTTTTACTCTTATATATATATATATATATATTATATATATATATATATATATATAATATTGTGTGTGTGTGTGTGTTCATGAGATACTTTTAAGGGATATTATCGTATTGTATACTAAAATCTATCCATGGTAATCTACATAAAGTGATGTTAATACCCATTGACTGATATTGACAGGTTATCGATCACATGATAATCTGATGAAATAAAGAAATTCTTCGAAACTACTGTATGGCTGCACCACTTGGACTTTAACGAAACACTTGAAGAAAAAGCTTGATGAGAACAATACAAGGATCCTATGTGCAGTCTTGAACAAATCCAGGAAGCAGCACCCCAATACATACTATCACACAAACCATCCAAGTAAGACGAACAAGACATGCTGGACAAGTAAGAATGAACTCATCAGGGGCGTTCTTATATGAACTCCTACACATGGACACACCAGTGATTGCCGACCAATAAAGACGAACAAGACATGTTGGGTCCTGCTGGAGAACTGAGGACGAACATGTTTTCATATGGACACACCAGTATTCGCCGATCAGCAAAATCTTATTAATTGGCTCTGCATATACGCTTGATGCCGTGCAGCGGACTTGACAGTCATCTTCTACTCTCCCTATCTTTCCATATTTCCTTCATTCTATCTCTTACTTTTACTACTACTTTTATTTTCTACTGTTTCATTACCCTCTTCTCGTTGTCCTCTTTTTCTCCTCCTCTCTCTCTCTCTCTCTCTCTCTCTCTCTCTCTCTCTCTCTCTCTCATTCAGGTGACTGATAGGGATGGGTGGCGAGAGAGTCATTGGAATCTGTACTGTCAGCAGGACCTGAGGATGATAAAATCCGGGTTAAATAAGCGAAGTCGTTCCAATCATATGATCCTATCAAGAAAACGAGATAGGATTTTGAATGAGATTTCGACGGCAACGACCGGATTGAAATAGAATATTTCCATCAAAAGAAAGTGGAGATCCTTTAAGAGATCAAAGTAAGTTATATATAAATATATCTCTATCTCTGTCTCTCTTTATCTGTGTCCGTCTGTCTGTCTCTCTCATAAAAATATATATCCCTCTCTGTCTCTATCTCTTTACCTGTCTGTCTGTCTCTCTCTCTCTCTCTCATAAATATATATATATCCCTCTCTCTCTTTCTCTCTCTTTATCTCTTTCTCTCTCTTTCTCATAAATATATATATATATATATATCCCTCTCACTCTGTCTTTCTTTATCTCTTTCTCTCTCTGTTTCCTCTCTTTCTCTCTCTCTTTCTCTCTCTCTTCCTCTCTCTCTCTCTCTCTGTCATAAATCTCTCTCATAAATCTCTCTCTCCCTTCTCTCTCATAAATCTCTCCTTCTCTCCTCTCTCTCTCTCTCCTCTCTCATAAATCTCTCTCTCCTCTCTCATAAATCTCTCTCTCTCTCCTCTCTCATAAATCTCTCTCTCTCTCCTCTCTCTCTCTCTCTCTCTCTCTCCTCTCTCATAAATCTCTCTCTCTCTCTCTCTCTCTCTCTCTCTCATAAATCTCTCTCTCTCCTCTCTCATAAATCTCTCTCTAAATCTCTCTCTCTTTCTCTCTCTAATCTCTCTCTCTCTTCTCTCTCTTCTCTCTCTCTCTCTCATCTCTCTCTCTCTCTCTCTCTCTCTCTCTCTCTCATAAATCTCTCTCTCTCTTCTCTCTCTCATAAATCTCTCTCTCTCTCTTCTCTCTCTCATAAAATCTCTCTCTCTCTCTTCTCTCTCTCATAAATCTCTCTCTCTCTCTCTCTCTCTCTCATAAATCTCTCTCTCTCTCTTCTCTCTCTCATAAATCTCTCTCTCTCTCTCTTCTCTCTCTCATAAATCTCTCTCTCTCTCTCTCTCTCTCTCTCATAAATCTCTCTCTCTCTCTTTCTCTCTCTCATAAATCTTCTCTCTTCTCTCTCTTCTCTCTCTCATAAAATCTCCTCTCTCTCTCTCCTCTCTCATAAATCTCTCTCTCTCTCTCTCTCTCTCTCATAAATCTCTCTCTCTCTCTCTTCTCTCTCTCATAAACTCTCTCTCTCTCTCTCTCTCTCTCATAAATCTCTCTCTCTCTCTCTCTCTCTCTCATAAATCTCTCTCTCTCTCTTCTCTCTCTCATAATCTCTCTCTCTCTCTTCTCTCTCTCATAATCTCTCTCTCTCTCTCTTCTCTCTCTCATAAATCTCTCTCTCTCTCTCTCTCTCTCTCTCTCTCTCTCTCTCTCTCATAAATCTCTCTCTCTCTCTCTCCTCTCTCATAATCTCTCTCTCTCCTCTCTCATAAATCCTCTCTCTCTCTTTCTCTCTCTCATAAATCTCTCTCTCTCTTCTCTCTCTCATAAATCTCTCTCTCTCTCTCCTCTCTCATAAATCTCTCTCTCTCTCTCTTCCTCTCTCTATAAATCTCTCTCTCTCCTCTCTCTCTCATAAATCTCTCTCTCTCTCTCTCTCTCTCTCATAAATCTCTCTCTCTCTCTCTTCTCTCTCTCATAAATCCTCTCTCTCTCTCTTCTCTCTCTCATAATTCTCTCTCTCTCTCTTCTCTCTCTCATAAATCTCTCTCTCTCTCTCTTCTCTCTCTCTCTCTCTCATAAATATCTCTCTCTCTCTCTTCTCTCTCTCATAAATCTCTCTCTCTCTCTCTTCTCTCTCTCATAATCTCTCTCTCTCTCTCTCTCTCTCTCTCTATAATCTCTCTCTCTCTCTTCTCTCTCTCATAAATCTCTCTCTCTCTCTTCTCTCTCTCATAAATCTCTCTCTCTCTCTCTCTCTCTCTCATAAATCTCTCTCTCTCTCTCTTCTCTCTCTCATAAATCTCTCTCTCTCTCTTCTCTCTCTCATAAATCTCCTCTCTCTCTCTTCTCTCTCTCATAAATCTCTCTCTCTCTCTCTCTCTCTCTCTCTCTCTCTCTTCTCTCTCTCTCTCTCTCTCTCTTCTCTTCTCTCTCTCATAAATCTCTCTCTCTCTCTTCTCTCTCTCATAAATCTCTCTCTCTCTCTCTCTCTCATAAATCTTCTCTCTCTCTTCTCCTCTCTCATAAATCTCTCTCTCTCTCTCTCTTCTCTCTCTCATAAAATCTCTCTCTCTCTCTCTTCTCTCTCTCTCATAAATCCTCTCTCTCTCTCTCTTCTCTCTCTCTCATAAATCTCTCTCTCTTCTCTTCTCCTTCTCTCTCTCTCTCTTCTCTCTCTCTCTCTCTCTCTCTCTCTCTCTCTCTCTCTCTCTCTCTCTCTCTCTCTCTCTCTCTTCTCTCTCTCTCTCTCTTCTCCTCTTCTTCTCTCCTCTTTCTCTTCTCATCTCTCTCCTTCTCTCTCTCTCTCCTCTCTCTCTCTCTCTCATAAATCTCTCTCTCTCTCTTCTCTCTCTCACTCTCTCTCTCTCTCTCTTCTCCTCTCTCTCACTCTCTCTCTCTCTCTCTCTCTCTCTCTCTCTCTCTCTCTCTCTCTCTCTCTCTCTCTCTCTCTCTCTCTTCTCTCTCTCCTGTTTCACATAAATGGAATAAAGCACTTTCTTTTAAACCATCAAAAATTATTAAAAAAAAAACCTAAACTCGAAACTCAATTTACAAGATTGGAAACATAACCTTGTAAAGTATATACAGTTATTGACTGAAAATTCAACAAATTGAATGAATGAAAGCGTTAAAAAAAGAAACAAAAAACAAAACAAAAAAGAAGTCCTTATTACGATCCACATTTACAACAGACGCAGCGATTAAATTCATTCATTCTTCTTGTAGATTCTCCATTCAAAAAAAAGAAAAGCATTTTAAAAGATTCAAATTCCGACTAAGTAAGTATATTCTATTTCTTTGACTAATGCGTTCTACAGTCACTTTAAGTAACATTTTAAATCACTTAGATATCAAGTATCAATGAAACTACTACGACTAATACTACCAAGTTATCGCTAAGTAACCTTTTTCATTTTGAACACTTATTTAGGTGATGTGATCAAAAAGTATCGAGACTGAATTTTTCAAACGTTTTCAAAACAGAAATGAATAATGAATATGTTGATTTTCTTAGAAATACATCTCTTAGCATTCAACACAATCATTCCCGAGAGTTTTCTATTAATCGAAGCACCTCTATAACTCATCTTTTGATAGGATGTGAAGTTGTGCCGTTGTATTTCTTTTAATGGTGTCCCAGCCCTCTTACTATTAGTAGAATTTACACACCAACACACACACACACCACACACTAAACATCGTAAAGGGAGGTAATGAAGAATTTTTTTATTTTTGACTTTTCAGACTATTACCAAAATCGGAAATGTTGATTTTTTTTTTTTTTTTTTTTTTTTCGCAACTTTATTCATTAATGACTTAATTTTTTCTTAAGTGTTTTGGCTACGTAGTATAACATTTTAGTTTCCATAACTTTGCAAAATTATAATTAAAGATTATGATAAATTTTGAAAAAGGGTTATAACTGAAACGTTGAGTTAACCCCTATTTTACCTCTCTCTCTCTCTCTCTCCTCTCTCTCTCTCTTCTCTCTTCCCCCCCTTCTCTCTCTCTCTCTCTCTCGTTTAGAGTTTTATATATATATCATTATAATTATTGTTATACTAAAACTGAGTTAATCAACTTTTTCTTCCTAAAGGCTTTTTTACTGTTTAGTTTAAAGACACGAAAATTATACTAAATTATAATATAAACTTATTCCTTAGTTTTTGGATTGAATTATGTTTGAAAAAAAATTCTGTTTTAATTAGTTCTAATTAGTCGTAATTTGCAATTAAGTAAAAAAAAAATACCAATCTCTTATTTCACTCTGTGTCTATCTCTTTCTTACCCTCTCTGTATCTCTTGAGTACCTCTTCGTTATATAATGTAAGTTTCTCTGGATAGTAGAGAGGGAACCGGGAGAATTTGAAATGTATTTATGTTAAATTTCTCAACCAGCAACCCGTAGCTTAAATGAGGGCAAACATTTACTTTCTTAGATTACAAAATGATTTTAAGGTTTCGTCCGGCCGTATCTGTTTTTTTATTCACTTTGCTAACTCCATTTTCCCTAATCTTAATTATCTCCCCAGAGCTGAATGGGTGACCCAACGGGTCACGTTTTGTCTAGTACATATATAAGTTGATCTATTGTCAGTATCAGCCAGCATCGAGGGGATCTATCCTCTTTTCGCAAGCGCTAGACCAGGAAGATTGTAGGTAGAGCACCACACTTACCATCAGTTCGCCACTTTACCACTCATGATATTACCTAATCAATCTACTGAGTTGGCGGAGACCGGTATCGAACCAGGAACCTTGCGATTGCCAAGTCGGGTGCCGTCGGGTGCCGTATATATAATTGTATCAAACTATATTGAAATAAATTTCATTAACTTTATCTGCCCTTATTTAAGCTAGATGGGCAACTTATAACAGCCATTTTGGTTTCTACACTACTGTACATAAATATTAGGAATCTAATAATTATGTAACAAGAGAATCAATAAAATAATTTTCTGACTGCGTCAAATGAGTCGAGAATTAAGGGATTTTTACTGTGATATATATGTGTTCTGATTTTTACTACATATTCATTTTTAACTGGTGATATATATATATATATATATATATATATATATATTATATATATATATATATATATGAGAAAAATGGGATTGGAATGAATCCGACAGAATGAGGTAAAATAAGGAATGAAAGAACAAAACTCAGACAAAAATGTGTAGTATATTTTGCTGGAATTTCAAATTCCGCTTCCTCAGCCTTTATTGAATCATTAGGATCATACAAGTGTTTTATAGAAGGGAGATGTAGGTAGGTGGGTAAGGTTTGTGGTGAGGGAAACATTTGATTGGTTATAGGAGACATCTTGGGAGGAGATAGACGGGAAAGGAGCAGGTAGAAAAATGAATGGTGAGGACACTAGATAGCGGAGGGGAAGTAGCCATTTCTTGGAAAGAGATTTGAGTGAAAGGAAATAGTAAATGATAGTAATAAAAGGGGGGTGGTTAGATGACCATAAAATCAAAATCAAACCAGTTAATTAGTGAGTGGGTATTGGCCCAAATAGGTCAGCAAGTGAGGGTCAACAGGAGAGGGTAGATTTTGTTGGGAGTGGAAAAGAGGAAGGATAAAAATATAAGTATGTAAACACACACACACAGACACACACACGTACATACATATGCGCAAGCATCAATATAAACATACACAGATACATATGTAGACAGCAAAGCATATATGTGAATATACACATACACATGTATAGCTACATAAATATAAAAACATATATATATATATATATATATATATATATATATTATTTAATCATCCACGGACACACGTCTCTCCAGTGTCGCTAGTCTTAGTAGGCTACCTCCAGCCGTGATCGAAACCTGACTGATGAATAATCGTTCGGTTTTCGAAACCCAACCGATTTTTAATCAGTCAGTGTTCTTATCAACATACCTACACGCGGGTGGGAGAATTTAACTGATAAATGCATGCATATGCCAGACAGCTTGTAATTAAGCTTAATCGGTGACCGGCAGAATTTCCTTCCAGAGAGATTAACCTACCAGGGTTTAGAATGCAAATTTATGAGCGTGTATTCACACCGATACTAACACCAAAACGGCCTGTATCATGTTCAATCATTAATACGCGTTATGCTCAATATATATTAATGTACTTACAAATGTTGTTTATCACAGTCATGGGATATCATATTTAAAAAAAACAAGTTTTACCTACTAACTTCTCTGTTATTCCTTTGTAATTTTATGGTTTTATTTTTAGATTTATAACCAAGAGTTTTCTTCATAACGTTTAGAAGAAAACGATTTTTAAAAATGTAATAAAATTTCTCATTCACAATTTGCGGTAAGATTATCGGGACTATTTTTGTGCATTTCCGTAAAATCCACTACGCATAAATAGAAAAATAAATAAATAAAATAAGATTGAAAAATCAAATAAATATATACATATAAATCTGATGTGTCTGTTTCTTGTTTGCTTTATGTTAGATTTCTTCGATGATGTTGCCAAAACGACGACCTATTTTCACCACAAATAATATTTAAAGTCGATCGCTATTTTATACTGACAACGATAAGCAATACTCTCCTAGCAGAGATTGCTAATTTGCATATTTCGCTTTAAAAATATTTTATCTAAAAAAAAAAAAAAAGAAATAAAAACGGGTTATTAAAAATATGCGATTTAAAATGAATCATTTTTTTATTTGTTTTCGATTTTATTTTTCCAATATTTCTTTCTTTCTTTTCTTTCTTTTCTTTCTTTTTTGTTTCATAAACGATTATTTTAATTATTCTTCGCTGAAAAAATGGTATGATCAAACATTTTACAGAATCTTCAATTTTGTTCATTAAAATTATTTGTTTGACTTTTGTTGCAAATAAAAATGACATTTAATTCATTTTCTCTTAGCATCATCCTCAATCCGAGCCGACAGCACGTATTCTTTGGACTCCCCTATCCCTCTCTCTCTCTATCCCTCTCTATCCCTATCCCTCTCTCCCCCCTCTCTCTCTCTCTCATCTTTCTCTCTCTCTCTCTCTCTCTCTCTCTCTCTCTCTCTCTCTCTCTCTCTCCTTATATATATATATATATATATATATATATATATATATATATAATATATATAATCATTATCAAATCCAGCTAATAGCACAGATTTCCATAACTCTCTCTCTCTCTCTCTCTCTCTCTCTCTATCCCTCGCTCTCTCTATATATATATATATTCTCTCTCTCTCTCTCTCTCTCTCTCTCTCTCTCTCTCTCGCTATCCCTCATCTCTTTCTCTCTCTCTAATATATACATATATGTAATCATCATCATCAAATCCAGCTAACTGCACAGATTTCCATAACTCTCCCTCCCTCCCTCTCTCTTTTTTTCTCCCCATATGTCTCTATTGGCTACCATCCTTGGCAAATCCTCTACACGCCATCCAATGTCCGCACAGAACTGATGAGTGTAAGTTTTTTTTACTGGTCGGTCAACACTGATGTGTCCATAAGTAGGAGTCCATAGGAGAGCATTGCTCCTCTTAGTATCCTATCTGATGTTACCTCGAGGGTTTTAATACTTGCAATGATTTACAGTTCTCCCAGTCTCTCTTCCATGTTCTTGGAAACTCTTTCAAGTGCTCCAAATACGATGGGCATTACCGCCATCTTCATATTCCACAATTTCTTTCATCTCAAATATTGGACCAGTTTTTCGTTTACTTTTTACTCTCTAGTCTACTGGAACGGCAGCATCCACTAGATGATACATTTATTTATTTTTGTTAACCAAAATTAGGGATCTGGTCTTCTGGCCATGAATTAGGTGGTCTGTTTGTCAAGTCATTCGTATGATTTAGAAAATATATCTACTCCTCTCCCTAAGACGGACTTGGAAACAGAAGGATATTTCATGTTTTTCCCAGTTTACACTGTCATCTATTAATAATGGAGATTCGCTTCCGGTTTTTGTCTGTAACAAAAACTACGTCACTGCTTATGTCATATTACCTAAAATCGTCATAGAATAAATACACTCAAAATTTGAGCATGCAATGTTAGACAGTCCTCATTGTTTTTTTTAAACAAGTTTTAATAAATACATACCTGGTATTATCTATCTATATATAGTTTTATTTTAATATATATTTAAAGTTATCAGAACTAAGTTTCCATTTTAAATTGTTTATTGTTTACTCCTTTAATAAATTTGATTTTCTTTACTTATGATACAAACTCTCTGATATTTCCATCCCCTCAGGCAATATTTATTTTACGTCGCCCAGAGGGTGTTTTTTATTTTGCTAGTATCTACAAAAGAAGAAAGGTAGATTTACATTTTTACTGACCTCTTTTGTTGAAATCCATCGTTTTGTTAGTACAATCAGACTGTCTTATATTAGTTTCCAATATCAAAAAAAAAGTAACCTCCTGATTTATCTTTATTTATTTCTTATCGTTTTTTCCTTTCCCCATTCTTCTTTCAATTTCTTCCTTAGAATTCTATTCTATCAAATAAAATCTATTCATACAGACATAACTAAAAGTTTTTTGAGGTTTGTGAATTTTTTTCAAGTTTAGGATGGTTAAAGTAAAAAGAAAGACTTAACTTTGTATTTAGCTCTTTTCTAAAAAAAAAAAGGTAATAAATCGAAGATTTAACTAAATAAAGTATATATATATATATATATATATAATATATAATTATATATATATATGTTATATATATATATGTGTGTGTGTCTTTTTTATATATTTATTATTTCTTTTATTTCACATATATATATATATATATATATATATATATATATATGTCTTTTTAGCTCAGTCGGTATAGCGTTCGGCTAGAAACCACAATGTTCCTAGTTCGATACCGGTCCTCGCCAACTCAGCGTATGAGTAGCACAGGAATCTGTGCGGCAAAAGTAAGGAGCTGATGGTAGGTGTGGCGCTCCACCTCAGACGCCAAAACAATCTCCTTGGTCTAGCGCTATTGAAAAGGTATAGACTCCCTCGCTGACTGGTTGATACCGACTTTAGGCCGCCCCGACGACTTTACTTTACTTATATATATAATATATATAATATATATATATATATATATATATATATATATTCATTCATTCCATAATCTTCTGTCTGATGATTGTGTCTTTGTTTATGTTCTTGGTTTGAGTTTTGAAATATATTCAATTGCCTACTTCAGTAGTTAAGGTGATTGTGAGATCACATTTATTTCATGGTTGCTGCCCAATGCTCCCTGAACACCGTAAAAACAATCAGGCACGAACTGGAGAATTGCAATGGAGACTACGTGGTTGTGGCTAGAAGAAAGTAACATAACAGACTATCTGATTGCGTCCGTACAGCAGAATTCCTCGAAAATCAGCAGAAAGGTATCAGGTTGAATTCAGATGCCTACGTAGAGTTGTTAAACACTGTAGTCAAGCCCTGGATAACAAGGGTAGCCAATGGTAGGCCATATGTATGGCATCAGATTTCGCACACCCTGGGAAAAGTCAGAAATGTTTGTCGGCGAATTTCTCCGACTACATCGGTCCCAATGTTTGACCTCCGAACTCCTTGGATCTTAACCCCATGGATTATTATGTATGTGGCGCTGTTTAGAAAGACACCAATCGCCGTGCCAGTACTACAAAAGCCCAGTTAATCGACAGAATTTAGGTAGGTTTTGAAGCCCATCCCAGGGAAACTGTAACATTAGCTTGCTCCAGGTCCCGGAGCAGGGTTGGGGCTGTGATCAACGCTAATGGCGATTATTTGAGTGAAACTTATTGAAGTAGTGTCATTTCCGAGCCTGTAGAATTTATTTACAATTCATTAAATTTTGTAGTTACCAAGCATACATATGGCCTACAATTGGCTACCTTGTTATCTATGGCTTGACTACAGTGTTTAACAGCTCCACGTAGGCATCTGAGGGTCCCCAACACTTTCTGCTGATTTTCGAGGAATTTGATCGTCTGATATGTTGCTTTCTTCTAGCCACAGCCTCGTAGTCTCCATTGCAATTCTCCAATTCATGCCTGATTGTTTTTAGTGTCCAGGAGCATTGAGCAGCAACCATAATTTCCTTCTTTTGATGGCTGGTGCAGATCATCATGATCTCTTCCATGATCCAGGTGGGTTCCAGTCATTTCTATCTGTCATCACGTATATGAATGAAGAAGGGTCCAAGCTTTTAAAATGATGCGTAGTGTGCGTCAATACTCCCAACCCACAGAGAAAAATAACCAAATATATTTATGTCAAATTTATCTCGAATACCACACACACACACACACATATATATTAATAATGGAGATTCGCTTCCGGCTTTTGTCTGTAACAAAAACTACGTCACTGCTTACGTCACACTACCTAAAATCATCATAAAATAGAATACATTGAGCATGCAATGTTAGACAATCCTCATTGGTTTTTAAACAAGTTTTGATAAATTCATACCTGGTATTATCTATCTATTATATATAGTTTTTTATTTAATATATATTTAAAGTTATCAGAACTAAGTTTCCATTTCAATCTTTTTCATTTTTTTCCTTTTAATAAATTTATTTTATTTTTTACTCCTTTAATAAATTTGATGATTTTACTTTACTTATGATACAAACTCTCTGATATTAAATTTTCAACTCCCATCCCCTCAGTAATATTTATTTTACATCGCCCAGAGGTCGTTTTTTATTTTGCTAGTATATATATATATATATATATATATATGGGGTCATGAAAGAACTGAATATTTATTTGCAACTGTCATTGCTTAATTTTCAGTGTATGATTAGCGAGGATAGATGAAGTCAATTCCATGATAGTGTTTGATATGAAGAAGCGATAACTGTAGAAGAATATCTCAATTGATTAACGGCGAGGGGGAGAATATCCCACTCAGTTGCAGGGAGATATAGAATAATATCTCACTTGGTCGGGAGTGGAGAGGATGGAAGGATATCCCATTTGGCTACAGGTAGGGTACGTGGATGAGCGTAACGTGCAAACAAACGAACTAATAAGCAGAATTATAATATAGAAACAAAAGATTTTGTAAAAAGTCTGGCACATAGCCAAACCCAGGGATGAGTGGGTTGGGGTTTCAGAGTGTTGGTCTTCCCTATCTGAACATTAATGTAACTAGTGTCATTCGCTGACCTAATCATTTTTCATTATTCCATTCTGTCTCATTTATTCTAAATCATTCAAACTACAGTCACCAAAACACATCAATCATTATGAAATTCCTATGCGCATATTTACATATATTAAGGAGGTGGGTAGGATGTTTGATTATTTTTTTGTTTTTATTAACAAAAATAAATCCCCAGTTATGTGTGAATGTAAAACAAGAATAGAGAAAAAAGCATTTTCAGTAATTATAAGCATATACTCACCACAGATTAATATGAAAGAAAAATGAACAGAAAATAAAATAACATGAAAAGTATTCCACCATATCCGGGGGACATGACTCTCAATCATCTAAAGAGGAATCGAAGTAATTAATAAAAATAAAACTGATGAGCAACTAAAAAAAGGACAATGGAGGCGTATAGTCTAATGGTTATCATCATAGAAAATAGACTCGGTGGTCCGTGTTCAAATGCTGAACTAGGCTGTTTGCATTTCACATAGAGCTAAAACCCTTCGTCCAATTATTCTCTTGATAAGCTGTAAAATCCAACCAACCAACTATTCTCACTCTAGCTATGGGTAAAATAGTAGGGCAGACCGGACTCTTTAATCATGGTTAGGCAACCAGTCTAAGAAAAGAAAAATTCTGAATTCAAGCCAGTTAGACTCCGCATAAATATTTACTTTTCCTCACATCCTACCCGTTCACAAAAACGCCAGTACACTTACCCATTCTAAGTTAAAACATTTTATTGTACTTTTTTTTTCTTTTTTAGACCAACGGTGTGTTATGTACTGGATCTACTACCACCAACCTCTTACTTCATGTGTTTTCAGTTCAAGTGCAGGTGTGGTTGTTTTGACAGATTGGAAGGGGTCAAAAGTTTACCTTGATCTGAAACGCATTCTCCAAACATATCGATGAATTCTTTATTTTGTACACATACCCATTCTTAGCGGTCAATTCTGTATATTCCATTAGCGGCTTATTCACTGTGCACCTAACCCACTCAGTCACACCCCTATCTGTATAACATACCTCCTATTGGCGTATAAAAACCTCTATTTTGTATATTCTGTACACCTACACATTATTTACAGCTATATACTATACACCAAGCCCCATTTAGTGCCCTACGCCTGACCATCTGTTCTATACACATACCCTATTTAACTGTTTGAGGTGGGGGTGAAATTGGAGTGTGGATTCTGTAAGCCTAACCCCATTTAGCGTATTATGCTGTTCACATACCCATTATCTGCCATCCTATTCTGTACATCTACCCCAATTAGCATCCCAATGTTCACATCTACACAATCTCCGCGGTTTATTCTGTACACCTGACCCATAGTGCCATCCTATTCTGAGCATCTTTACCTCAGTGACGTTATATTCACGTACCCCCAAATTGGTGTCCTATTCTACACACTTACTCACATTTAGGCGTCTTATTCTGTACAGCACGTCCTATTCTGTACAACTACCGCTTATTTGACGGTCTATTCTGTCCACTATTCTGTCAGTAATGTCCTACTTATGTACACATGGTATCTATTTGTTCAGCTCCACATTATTGGCTTATTCTATACGTAACCCTATTTGGCGCCTATTCTATACGTATACACCTATTTGGCGGCCTATTCTATACGTATACACCTATTTGCGCCTATTCATACCGTATTACCTATTTTGGCGCCTATTCTATACGTATACCCTATTTGGCGGCCCTATTCTATACGTAAACCCCTATTTGGCGGCCTATTTCTATACGTATACCCTATTTGGCGGCCTATTCTATACGTATTAACCCTATTTGGCGGCCTATCATCGTATATTCCCTATTTTGGCGGCCTATTCTATACGTATACCCCTATTTGGCGGCCTATTCTATACGTATAGCCCCTATTTGGCGGCCTATTCTAACGTATACCCCTATTTGGCGGCCTATTCTATACGTATACGCCTATTTGGCGGCCTATTCTATATCGTATATCACCTATTTGGCGGCCTATTCTATCGTATACCCATTTGGCGGCCTATTCATACGTATACCCCTATTTGGGGCGGCCTATTCTATACGTATACCCCTATTTGGCGGCCTATTCTATACGTATACCCTATTTGGCGGCCTTTCTATACGTTATACCCCTATTTGGCGGCGTATTCTATACGTATACCCTATTTGGGCGGCTATCTATACTTATACACTTTTGGCGCCTATTCATACGTATACACCTATTGGCGGCCTATCTATACTATATCCCTACTTTGGCGGCCTAATGTTCTATACGTATACCCCTATTTGGCGGCCTATTCTATACGTATATTACCCTTATTTGGAGGCCTATTCTATACGTATACCCCTAATTGGCGGCCTATTCTATCGTATATACCCATTTGGGCGGCCTATTCTATACGTATACCTATTTGGCGGCTCTATTCTATACGGTATGAACCCCTATTTGGGCGGCCTATTCTATACGTATACCACCTATTTGGCGGCCTTATTCTATACTGTATACCTATGGCGGCCTAAATTCTATACGATATCACCTAATTGGAGGCCTAATTCTACTAACGTATACACCTATCTGGTCGGCCTATTCTATACGTAATTACAGCCTTATTTGGCCGGCCAATTCAACGTATACACTATTGGCGGCCTATCTATACGTCATACACCTATTTGGCGGCCTATTCTATACGTATTACCAACCTATTTGGCGGCCTATTCTATCTATAGACACCTAATTTGGCGCCTAATTCTATACAACTACGTCCTATTTTGGCGCCTATCTATAGTATACCCCTATTGGCGGCCTATTCTATACGTAACCCATTGGCGGCTATTCTATACGTATACCCCTATTGGCGGCTATTTCTATCGTATACCCTATTGGCGGCTATCCTATACGTATACCTATTGGCGGCTATTCCTATCCGTAATACACTATTTGGCGGCCTATTCTATACGTATACACTATTTGGCGCCTATTCTATACGTATAACACTTATGTGGCGGCCTATTCTATACGTATACACCGTATTGGCGGCCTATTTATAACGTATACACCTATTTGGCCGGCCTATTTCTATAGCGTATACGCCTAATTTGGCCGGCCTATCTATACGTAATACCCCTATGTTGGCGGCTATCTACTTACGTATACCCTATTTGCGGCCTATTCTATACAGTATACCCCTATTTGGCGCCTTTCTTAATAACGTATACACCTATTTGGCGCCTATTCTATACGTATACGACTATTTGGGGCGGCTATTCTATAGCGTAATACAACCTATTTGGCGCGCTATTCTAATAACGTTACAGCCTCATTTGCGGCTATTCTATACAACTACGCCTATTTGGCGGCCTATCTATACATTACTACGCCTATTGACATCCTATTCTAATCAACTACGCCTATTGACAAATCCTAATTCTATGCACATACACCCTATTTTGGTGCCTTATCCTAAACACCGAGTAGGTATACTAACTCATCAGAGATTTCTATTCTGTACAGCTCCAATTTGCTGTAGATGACGTTCCTATTCTATACCCTTAATTTGATTTTCTTATTCGATAGAAACTCCATTATGTAACCTGGTCAAATTGGAAGTACTTGTTTGCAGGCTACTCTCGAAATCCATTACTATAGAATAGTCATTTCGATCTTACAATAATACTTTCATATTTGTAACCTTGAGTCTTTATCCTACCTCAGTTTTAGCTGACTAATCTGTACATCTTAGTGCGTTAGTGACGTACACTTATTTGGACGGTCTAAATCCACCAATCTATTCTATTTAGCGGTCCGTTCTTGTACACCTCCCCATTAGTGGCCGACTCTGAATACCATTTGGCTGTCTATTCTGTATACATAACACCCCATTGGCATCCTATTTCTGGGGTACGTGACGGGTTCTATTCTGTACACATACCCTAGTTGTTGCCTCGATTTCTGTACAATAGCCCCAGGTTAACGTCTTTCTGTACCCACCGGTCTATCTAATGGCTATTCTGTACACCTAATATACACCTGAAGTCCTTGGGATTGAGGCATCTATCACAAGTCCTCTAAGAATGGCAAGGCTCTTCATCTTTGTTTATCGTCTTTTACACAGATCTAGTTTCTAATAGTTTTCTTTGTTCTTACCTGAAGTATTCCTTTCTCACCTTTTCTTCCACCACTATTTGCTTGGTGCGAACCACTTCTAAAGATATTTAATGTAACATTGAACAAATTAGGATTAAAAATCAAACCATTTTCCAAAGCGGTAATATATATATATATAAGTTATATATATATATAGTAGAGAGAGAGAGGAATGAGCAATATCCCCTGATAGGCGTATATAACATCAAGATTAGGAGGCGTAAACACACAAGTCCACGGCGTTTTGGTAACTGGCAAGTTTCTTTGGACCAAGTATTTATATATATATATATAATTATAATATATATAAATAATAAAATTTCGACTAGGAAGTAGCAAGGCGTAAAAAATAAAGAACAAAAAGATTATTCATTTTATAACATACTTAACATATGGCTCAGCAAATTAGCCAATTACTTTTAATATAAGTAATATAATATATATATATATATATATATGAAGTATTAGATTGTGCTTCTGACCAGGTCTGAGTGAGTTGTGTGTATTGCGTTCATAGATATCGAAGCGCTCTAACTAAGCATATCTCTACTTATGTGTACTGCTCAGTGCAAGCCCCGGTCCAATCCAATAATTTCCGTGAATTTCGTCTAATTGTTTTCTAAAACAGAAAGAATACTGTTTAAGGATGCTATCCTTAATTTCGCTCAAGCGTTGTACTAGAAATTCAGGATAGCGGAGATACTAATATGTAGATTTCTACTATTTAAATGATTGAACGATTGGTTAGAGCAAGTTTGTCGGAATCTCATGATATAATATTATTATTTAAGTTATGAGAGCTGGGAAATAATTTATAGAAGAGTACTATCAACACTCATACTTATCATGACCTGAGGTCTATTAGCACTAAATAATATTATAATTATATTGGTAGAGATATAAGTGCTTTAATAGGTAAAGTTATGGAACACTAATTTTTTAGAAAATTTAATTAATTATAATGAATTAGATCCGGGATAACTAATTAATAATGTATGGCTAAGATCAAATCGAGATTTGTCATCTGATTTGTTTACGTCGCATTAGCTAATTTAAGTAAAATTAGTATATAAGTATCGTCTCCATGCCTAATTCATTATAATAATTATATTTAACAAAAAATATTACGTCCTGACTTCTCATTATGAGCATTATTCTCTTCTAAAAATTACTGGCACATAAAGAGCCTCTTCTACACTACCTTGGTTTACTATATATAATTATTATAATTTTCTATATATATTATTAAGTTCTTCCTCTTACTTGTCAAAACAGAATACTGGGTCTCCTGGCCGGATAGGATGATTCCGTCTGTTTGATTATTATGTGTTATCTATTAATCTGTGTGAAAGTATGTCGGCCCAGGTTTATTTAACACTTCACTTGAGTACCGAGGGTTAGGTAAGAGTGCTTTATGTTCTCAGATTCCTTATCATCCATGGGAATAGTCAAACCTACTGTAGGAAATGGCTCGATCGCTCTCTAGCGAGGTGAGTCTGGTCAAATCTTCCTGAGTGTATTTCTTTCGCTTCTCTGCTCGTTACTTCATATCTATTCACTCACTATATTGGTTGCTACACAACAGAGCATGACACCCCAGCCTTCACCCAATTATTCTCATCTTCAAAGCCTCCCATATGCGCTTAAGATATATTCTGTATATCCAATCTAAACATTTAAGAGCCTACGTCTCGTTGACGGTTCACCTCGTTGCTTCTAAAATATATGCAGAGGTCGATATGCGATCTAAGTTCTCGCAAGTCGTGTACGTTGTCCATTTGATACTATGGTACTAAATAAAATGCTTGGGAACCGATTGGTCATGTAACTCCTAAGAGATAGCATCATAAACGGGGGAGTGAAGCAGTGCCATGGAACATGCAACATCCACTTTTGTTCGTTACTTTATGAACATGTACGAGGCACGGGCAGAAAGATACCATTCTGGATAATCAATTAGGAACGCTGTGAACGCAAATGCCCTGATAGCTACACATAATGTGATCCGAAAACTACCTAAAAGATTGCTAGTATATAGACCATTTTCGGCAACCATTCTTTTAGACAATAGATAGATAGATTGTCGCCTCAGATAGGGCGAGATGGCTGAGGGTCATTCGGTAGATAGTTCCATGGATAAGTGTAGACCGTTAAACTCTATACGCTGAATGGGTGGTTCATGAGTTCTGGACCAGGACTTCATGGGGGAATGTGGAAGAACCCGCTTGTCTAGGTCGACAATTACTCAGACCCAAGCATGATCCACGTCTGATAATGGCACGAGTGTTGAAGCTTGTAACAACGTAGTATTGGTCGAAAAGTCTACTGGGGCATTAAACTAGAAAGAATGAGCTTTTAAAAAGTGTGAGTGATTTTTAAAGTGTAGTTTGTAACAGTTGAAGATTGTTAATAAAGTGATTCTTTAAAAATGAGTTTTTAAACAGATTAGGAGTTTTAAGAAAGTGAATTTTTTAAATGATTGAGTTTTTAAAAAAGAGATGAGGTACCCATTGCAAATAATGAATATAAAACAAAACATCTTCGGCCACAAGGAGTATTGGACATTGCTGTAAGACATCCAACACAATAAAATCGCGCAATTCTTAATTTCCATGAAATGTCGTTGTCTCAATCAGATCAATCCTATTGGGGAAGTGTGTGCTGAATTAAAAGAACGTGACTCTGCAAAGATATGCAACTAAATATATATTTGTGGGATTTTATACGCATCCACGTAGACAAAATAAGTGTTATCTTCGTTCATCTAGATTGATCAACTAAGATTGAACAGATTCCAGTCAGCTAAAATGGGTAGCGATAAGACCTCAGGTTACAAATATGAGTATTACTTGAAGGGCATGAAGCATGACTATGATCAGTAGTAATTGGCATAATTTGGCGAACGAGTAGCTGCTATGTAAATCCAAATGTATCTCGTTATTGATATTGTTGATTACATTAGGATGTTGAATTGATATGTAGCAGATGAGTTTTCTCTATTATATCTGAGAGATAAAGATAATATAATTAAAGGATAATTTCTTGTTTCTATTCGCGAACGGTTCTTCATCTGCTATCAGATTGGTGGGAGTACAGGCATTGTAGACTTGAATTAACGTTAACTTACACTTGGACTCGTCGCACTTTCTATATGTATTTTTCCCACTATTACTCTTCTTTTTGTCGTTTTTATTTGGGTTTTCTGGTACGCCAATGTCCTTTTCTGTACCCTGAGTTTTCTTTCTGTGTTTTATAAAATATAAGAATTGGGGGAAATAAAGTTGGTTAATATTTTGGGGGGAGCATAAGTTTTATTTTTTGGTTCAGCTGAGGTGACAGATAGACTCATAAGAAATTAAGGGATTGATCAGTTGTTAGCATTCCATCTTCAAATCGATATGGGACGGTGGGCTCTGTAGTTTTGTTTAACCAGGGAGTATTCGCAATATCTGAGTAAGGCGGTCGGGACAAATAAAGGGAACATGAGGTATTTATTATATATTGATCTATGATATTAGAGAAAGTAGCTCATGTACACCGGATCGTTTTCATCTAGCTGTTGTGAGTTGATTGGCGCTAGCGCTGCAGTGATTTCGTATCCTGGATTAATTCAGAGTATCTTCGGGGGGCATTGTGTGGTTATTGGTGTTCGCTTGGAAGATATTTTAAGAAAATTTTATCAACGTAAAGACGAGAAGGAGGAGCGGCGAGTGTTAGTCCTTGTTATTTAGTCTGTGTTATAATTGTGAGGAGTTTTGAAAAGGGAAGGAAGATCGTGTGGTTTGAAAAGGTATTGAACGTCAACATAGTCTTACTTTTTACGCTGTGAGTTAGGTGGCCTTGTGTAAATGGTGTGCTGATGAAAATAAGCATGGTGTGCAGGTTTTTAGAGGTTGTGTGGATTGCGCATGTGTGTATTAGACACAGGTGCTTTTTGCTGATAAACGCACATGCGGAAACAAACCTTCAAGGTGGGTGTGCTGTGGGGTTCTATCATATATGGTTAAACTCGTTTATCTAGGTAATACTAGGGAGCTACACATATGTAGTTATTGAATTCTACCGCTAAATGCCATTAGGTGTAAGTAATAATATATATTAGTTTTAATTATACAACCAACAAATGGTGTAAAAACTTATTCGGTGATTATCCTTTATGAATACTGTGGAATTGCACATTTTATATATTGGTGAATCCCATCTCTCTATCAATCTCTTGTCCCATAGCCATTGTTTGTTTTTTGTCTTTTTTGGCCAATCCGTCAGGTTTTGATATATTTTCCAATTTATTTATCAAATACCAAAAATATAATATTTATCTGGATCTAATTATTGAAATGCGTAAAATTTGAAGTCGCTGAGCAAAAACCTGTGGAAATTGAAATTTTTTGAACATTTATTCAGACGATGTTTAAAACTAAACGCTCAAAATTGATAAAAGATAAGAATGCTATTTTTTTGGGTGTCTGTTCTTATCAACATCGCAACGTGTTGAATATGATTTTCTAAAAAAAAAAAAAAAATAAGGTGAAAAATCAACCTGCCCTTCTGCTCAGGTGTTCCTTTATGAGAATTTCTACTGAAGAATCTCCTTGTTTTCGAAGCACACCTTTCTTAACTTTTTGCTTCATGTTATTTTTTCTCCAAATGTTCTGAGTTTTCCTGATTGGCTACTTCTGTATTCTATTCCTTCTATTTTTTCTATTTTTTTCATTATCAACCATGGCATACTTTCGATCCCTATTCCTATTCCAAGGCTGTATGCATTGCAGGGTGAGGGCGCGGAAACGATAACGCTATTGTTTCAATCAAACATAATGAAAGGGAAAGAAGGAAAGAAAAAAAATAAAGAGTGAGAGTGTTAAATCAAGATTATTATACTTTTTACACATTTTTAATAGCTCTTAAGTAAACGTTCAAAACGTTGTAATAATTAAATTAATCATACTTTGGTATATCCCACAGGTCACGCTAGTAATATATCAATATTATAATTATTTCTGAGAAAGTATTCTCCTAAATAGTGTGATTTATTTATTTCGTATATGAATTAATGTGTTCCTGCCAAATAGTGTTACTGTATAGGTATAATAAGAGTTCGGCTTCAATAGAGTGATGTAATAGACGATAAATGAAAGAAGGGATGGCCCAACGGAGATGCATCGAAATTGAGCTAATGTAATAGAAAGTAAAGATATAGCCGCCAAATGGGTAATACGTACTAGAATAGGCCGGCTCAAAATAGCGGGTATCACGTTATAGAATGGCCGCACTAATAGGGTCATAGCCTGTATAGAAATAGGCAGCGCCAAATAGGGTATAAAACAAGAGGAAACACGTCATCCTACTGATGAGGTTGATGGTGGTTGTCTTGGTCGGGCATTATTAGGGATGTCAACCCTTGTTGTGGGTTTTAGTTCCGATGAAGCACTTTGTATTGAATTCGGTAGTTCATGGCGGTACATCAAATTTTAAAAGTGAAAGTTTTAGGCCTCATTTGGCTTTTTTCAAATCAATTGATAGGTGAGACTATCCAAATCCGGGTCAGGGTGAATCTCGCGAGAGATGAATGGGTGATGAAGGGTACTCTGAGATTCCCCAGAGCTCAGAATTGGAGAACCTCACCATCAGATAATTTATTGTCATACTCAATGGACAGATGACAGACCCTTCAGCCATAGACCTTGTACGCAAAGGGGTTTGGTGATTAACCATAAGCGGATCATAACGTATGATAAATCGATGGCTAGGGTTTGGATGTGACTGAGCCGATCTGAATTAGGAGGGGATTATGCTCTTGGATGATCACGTACTAGCCTAGAAGGCCATAGTTTGAACTATATGAGTGTCCATCAGGACTCGCTCACCACAATGTTCACCCATTAGAAATCGTTGGGTGTCGCCTCCTCAGACCAATAGAGGTGGATCGCCATTGGAGTGGGAAGGGTTTGACGTACTGTTTCTGACAGAGTGACAGTCGTGTAGTTCTAAAGGAGCTCAGTCGACAGGCGCATTTGAGAGCCGACTCGCGAATGTAATTATAATTCAAGTAGACAATATTCAATGAGCATCGGTTTTGACAAAAAATATATTTTTATGTGTACTGAGGCAAAAGAGAAATTGTAGGAGAGTCCACGGCTGGTCTTTAGTATATATAATTATGGGTGTGACTGAATCTCAAAGTATTATGAAACAGGGCCGTTTGCATACTACCACCGTCAGAGGTTTATTGAGCGTTCTATTTAAATAAGTCTCATCTGTTGTAGCGAACAAATATAGGGTGGTCTATTATTCTGACAGTTGCAAGCAGGCTTATTACATGAGATACCGCAAAAAAGGATATGAAGATAAACGAGAGTGCATTAGGATGGGTAATAAATTGATACTTGGAAGACGAGCACCAGGTCACCAAAATTCATAGTACGGGTGAGACTCAGAAAGCTGTGTTTTCTATGAAATGAGATAACTGCTGTATTTTGCCTCCGTATGCTCGAACCGCAAGAGATAAAGAGAAGTCATCGCCATCAGGTCGGGGTTCTTGTGATAGTCTGGACTTACTCCGTATTCTAGTCGTTAATGCTCCTTGGTGCGACAAATAATGCGTTTGGTCACTCATGCGCATTCAGCTCTACTGCTCAAAAGGTTATGGGAGGGAACCGAAGTTTGAGGGCTGCGGGAATTAGTATAGAAAACGATATTTTAGAGTGAAACAAATATCGGCATGCCGACTACTGCCTCAATAATGAGTTTTGAGATACTTTATCTCAGATATAGGCGTGGGTAAATTTAGTACCGATGAAGGTGTTTACTACAGGAAGCACACTACAATACCTGACGTGAGATTGACTTCCAATGGCTCGCATTTCATTTAAGAGTAAGAAAAGCTCCTCGAGAAATCAGTACCACTACTGCATCAGCGAGCTTCTCAGACTGAAGGTACCGGACAATAAGTTGCCTCATTGAGCTTAAGCTAGCAACTGAAACGCTGGGAACCACATGTACACCAAGATGTTGGAAAGGCAGCACTCATGTTGGTGTTCCGATGGCCCTTCTACGGTAAATTCATTCATCGATAACCAAAGCTTTGAATGATGAAGGAGTGAGGGACGAGAGCCACTTCATCATGTCAACCAGAGAATTCTCCTGAAGCTGAAGATACTGCTGGTTGAGCTTTGAGACATAATGATTGGCTATCTGCACTTAACGCCAAAATCCGTCTTTACAGTATACTGGCTATGCATATACAAAATAATGTCACTATGCTCTGTAACGATTATATTGCATAATACTAAAAAAAGAATGACATGTAGTCATCACGAATATAGGGAACAGTTCAACAACATAGGAAGCAGTTAATACGCTGTCTTTATGTACATGTATAGAATAGGCCGCATAGGGTGTAGAGATGTACAGTATGCATATCTACAGATAAATAAGACTAATGAGAATGATTAGTGAAACCGCCAAAAAACTGGATTTGTGAAAGTCATGAATATCTGCAAAGTCACCCCCATAATTAGGTGGTAAAACACGCGTATTCTTCCTAGAGTGAATATTGCAAGGTCAATTGCTTTTGTAATCACTCGGATGAACTGGTTACTATGTGAGCTAGAATTTTTCTTTTAGGGTTTGGGTTTTCGGGTGTTTACGGTCTTAAGGAAATAAATAGAAGGTGATAATAAATTTGGTCTGTTTGTTTCATGGGGTCACCCTGTAATGAACATATACTTTACTGGACCCAGCCGCAATAATACCCTGTGCTAGGAGAGTGTAAACACGAAATTTGACATAGAAATGATATTACAAGTGTTGTATTGAAATACCATTACGGAAACAGACTCCAGATATAAATATAGCGAGTCGGTTTTTATTTCATATGCTATCTTAATCGTATCTTAGTCTATTCGCTCAAAGCTTCACTACATTTCTTATGCCAGCACACTATCTTACTGCTTACTATCCAACCCATCTATATATCGATCTACGCTCAGTCCGGAGTCCTAATATCTATCTATCTACCTATATTGGGTGAGTTATTTCACTCGAGCTACTTAAGCATTAGTTTTATGTGTCCTTGTCCTAATACATTTCTTTCTACAGAACTACAGGATCTGTAGCTCATCTAAGTCTATATATTCAAATTTCTTTGTAAACCTAAGTGTCTAGCCAATTATCAAGAGAGCGTTATCACTGGTGGCTAACCATCGATACTGTTAAGTATGCTGTCTCATTGTTCTTGCTATTTCCTATTTTATATCTAACGATGTTCTATTGTAAATCATTATGACTCGATCTACACAGTATTACCGCTTGAGTTGACACTGGACCAATCTCTGGAGGGGTATGAGTCTTTCGCTATCAGCACAATTCTTATAGTCCGACCACATTCCACCAGTGCGTCGGACTATTGTATTTTCAGTCATATTATCGGTCCATCACTAGCCTATTTCACATATATTGTAGGTGGATACTGTTTCCATTCTATCTTTATTATCAGTAATGTCACGGTCTTTGCGTTTCATAATTATAGTAATTTAAGGCCGAGTGATCACAAAATTCACTCGGACCCTAAATTTGACCTCGCTCACAGACTCTATCATGCAATCCTCTGCTCACTCTCATCTACTTGCCGGCGCCGTCCGTACTCACCGTCTCCCTATATCCCGCATCTTTCATCTCTCCTCTCTGCTCATCATCATCTGCGTCTCGTCTCTCTCATCTACTCGTCTATTTCATTTAGATTGATTTATGCTCGATTCTCTCCGCGCTCACAATCGATTTCAGGTTATACGTTCACACTCATTATATTTTCATTGTTTGAGTATATGTTGATCTCTCGCTAATAGCTTTTACGTTGTGTAATACGTATATTTAGTTTCACTTTTCATTCTCTCGTTCTCCATCATCTACTCGGAGCTCCATCTCGCCTCTCTCTCTCTTCTCATCTCGTTTCCTCTCATCATCTCTACTGAGTCTTTATTCCTCTCTCTCTCAATCTCTTCCCTCTAGCTTGTCCTCCTTCCTCTTCGTGTCACCCATTCTCTAGTATCTCGCTTCTACGGCTTCTCCTCTATTTTTACTTTTGGACTTATTGAATATGTTGGAAGAATAGACCTTTGTTCATATTTATAGCAGTTAGTTTGTTTATCAGAATTAGGGACGTGTTTTTGTTACAGAATATTTTTGACGTCTCTTGTAGTTTGTTATGAGTAGTGTGTAGAATAGGACACCTAATTTTGGCGGGTACGTGAATAACGGTATTTATGGTAGGAGTATGTCTAGAGCTTCTTGGCTTTGTTAGTTTTGTACAGATAACGGTGGCGATTTGTGGTAGTGTGATTGGGATGTCTAATGGGATTGTACAGATAGGTGGAGATAATGGGTTATGGTGAAGCCTACGTCTATACTCCTTCTCTTTCCTTCCATTCTTCGCGTTTTTCCTGCCTTCTTCCATGTCTCGTTATTCTGCTATTACTCATTCATACTCGCATTCTCTCAATTTCCGCTACATGGTTATGCCTTGCTCGCTTCGTGCTGTGTGCCAATCCTTTCGGTCCTTTCGCGTCGCTTCTCCTTCTCTCCTTCCCTGCTTGTCATTACTCCTTCCTTCTTTGTAGGTGTTAATAAAATTGTACGTTCCTCCTCTCACTAAGTCCCGCAACTAGCGTTCTTTTCACCGCGTTCTCTAGCCTTTGGTTGCGTTTCTTTCGGCTGCTCCGTGGTCCTTTTAATTGCCTTATAGATAATTCCGTCCTGCTTTTTTGCCTACGTGTTCGCTCTCTCTATTCTGCCTTCTCATTCTCTCTGCTTCTCTCTTTCTCCTGTGCTCTTTCGTCTGAATTTCTCCTCGCGTCTCTTCCTTCTCTGCTTCATCTTCCCTAACTTGTCTCGTCTCGATAATCCATCTTCTCACATTGAGTTCTCGGGTGATGTTCTTTACACTCTCTTCTCATTACTACTTTCGCCTTTCTCCTTATCACTCTCATTACTCATTCTTACTCGTAATACTATCTCTTTTAACTTAGAGGGTATTGCTTCGTTCGTCTGGGCTTTCTCTGTTGTATGCGTAGTCCATTGTGAGATAACTCCTTAAATTATTTCTGTTTGATGTAACGGTCCTTGCTTCTACTATCTTTTCTTCTCTTTAGTCACTCTCGTTCTGCTACCATCTCGCATTTCAGAGCTTCGCGTTTCTGCCCTACTTCTACTCTATCTAGATATGTGCCTCTCTCTCTCCTCTCCTCTCCTTCTATCTCTCCCTTCTCTTCTCTCTCTCCTCTCTCCCTTCTCCTTCTCTCTCTCCTTCTCTTCTTCTCTCCCTCTCTCTTTCTCTCTCTCCTCTCTCTGCGTTCTCTCTCTCTACCTTCATGTATGATTAAATTCATCGCTACATTATTTTTCTATTCTTACTTGTTTTGCCTCTCAGTGTTTTTATCTATAATGTATCTTTCCTCTTACCCGTCCTCCTCCCTTTGGATCCCCTCTGCTCTCTCCTTCTCTCTCTGTCTCTTCTTCTCTCCTCCCATTGTTTTATTGTTCTTCAGGTGATTCTTGTCCCTCAACCCTTGGTTCACCTCCCACTATTTTTGTGGATCTGTTTTCTCTCTTGTCTATTCTTATATATTTTAACCCCGTCTCTTCTCTCTCTTTCCTCTCTTTGTATATTGTCCTCATTCTTCTCCCCAACCGTTTTCACTTTCCCACTTTCTTTTCTCTTTCCATACGAGCATTTCATCGAGCATTGTTTTTTTGTTTGTTTTTCAAGTTAATGTTTTATAACTTCAAAGCATCAATCACCATCAAGACGAGACGGGACTCTCAGAAGTTTCAACTTCGCATCTACTTTAAATGACAACAATTTTAAAAGCAATCATCCTTTTCTTTTCTTTCTTTCTCTTTTGTCCAATAAACAAAATGTCGGAAAATTTGTCAGCAAATAAAAAAAAACAATTCTGAGAAGAACTTTATGAATTGGAATCTTTACGTTTTAGTTGAGACAATTTAGTTTTGCTCATTTGTCATGAGGTTCTAAAACAACCTTCATAGACTGTTGAAAGTGCTCTGTAAAATATGATTGCAATTTACAAGGGGAGTTAGTTATCCAACCCCTCCCCCCGTCACGAGTAATCATGTGACACAAGGTCAAATTTTAACCGAAGTAAAGTTGGTTTTAATTTAGACCTTTCCTTCTCTGAGACTAGTTGCCTTGCCAAGACTAAGGAATCCAGACTGATCTTACTATTTACCCATAGTTGAGGGGAGAACATATGGATTCGTGCATCAAGATACCAGAGGCTAACCCAAACGAAAAGGGTCAAGTGAGTTCCGTCCCAACATGCACACACACTGAATCTGGAATCCGAAATGCACTGTCCAATCAAAGAGACGGTTAATGTCCCTTCCCTTTGATCTCTATAAATGAAAGCTTGGTTCTCATTGGCTGATCAATGAAATGCAGTATGACATCATTTCTAATGATCTGACCAATCAGTGGAGTTTAGGTTTATAATTTTTCTTCTATAAAATCAAGGATTATAACTGGATTTTCTACTACAAGGAGTACACTCTTGTTTTACTTGGGATTTCATGGAATACAACAGACTTTCTACTACGGAAACAACACCCTTTTCTGCCAATGGATTTACCAATAGGAGACCTAAACGCCTAAAATGGCGACCAGAACCGTAACAGCCTATAATCTCGTTGTGTCCCAAATAAACCGACTAAAGAACAATTTGTTGCATAGCGCCTTCTTCACTGGCACTAAATCTTATTATAATGGAGATTGTGTGTTTTTCTGTCTGTAACCGAAACTAAATCACTACTCAAGTTACAATTCCCTTAGTTATTGACGTCACATTCACCATGAATTTATTTTTATTTAACCTCAATTATTAATAAAATTGCTTTACATTATTAATACTGTTAACCATATCTACATACTAACATCATGCAATTATATTTATTATATACAACAAAATAGCGTTTACAGTGTGAACGCGTAGGCTAATTTGCATATTGATATTAAAAAAGGTGATTTTAATAAATATGTGCTTAGTAATATCGATTTCTAACTGTTTTTTTATTCGAATGAATATAAGCAAAAATCTCTTCAATGAATCTTAAATGAAATCCATTAACAAGAACAAATAACTATCATTTCATTCTTTACTTCCTCTTTAACTAAATACTTAAATTAGAAAAAATAACAAGAAAGACGAGAGTGATGGAAGAGTAAGTTTCAGTTGTTTCAAATCATTTAATCTGCATTCTTATTTAGTTTCATTAGCCTTTCTAATTTAATACAATATTTTATTACATTAAAAACTTAAATACTTGCACCCGGAGGGCTGCATATATTTGCTAAGTAATTATAATGTTGCATACCTCTTTCTTTAATTCTATTTCTTGGCCGTCTTTAGTATTCTGATCAGCTTGGTATTTCTTCTATCATCTTGACTTGGTCTGGCATCTTCTAAAGATCTTGGATATCCTCTAAGGCCTAGCGTCTGAGTTAACTGGGGACTTTGGTCTGGTTTTCTGTTACTATGTTTCTTGCTGGCTGGTTCGTCATTTTTAGTCTTGTTACCAAGACATTCATTAACCACAAGAGCATATAACTATCCAAACTTTTATTTCCTTAACTATACATAATCCTCTAACTAACATAGCGCGCGTGAGTTCCAGTTTTAGGCAGGACCTAAAAAATAGCCGACTGCTCTGCTTGACATCTAACTGCAAACTGGGGACTCTGAAAAAGGGCCCACGTAAACTTCACATATTTTGGTGGGCTCCTGTAATTTTCCATGGAAGGACCCGGCCATGATATGAAAAGGGCGATCCCCTCAGAATTACAGGGGATTGACAATAATCTTATGCAACCGCATAGATTATGTAACAAATTGACTAGACGACACGTTCTTAGAGGAGGGTATTTATACGCATCTGCACAAATGGAACAAGTGCATGTCCCAACGGCAACTTCGTGGAAAAATGGCATACCCTCACCAACAGTATATGAATAGCACATGGATCTGTGCAGTAAAGTAAGGAACTGATGGTAGGTGTGGCACTCCATCTCAGATGCTAAAATAATCTCCTTAGTCTATCACCTTTTCACACGTACTAGACCCCCTCGATATTATGCCACCCCCGACGAATTTACTTTTACTAGTTCTGGTATAGTACTAAACATGTTGGATTCGAAAATAGATGTATCTTACATTTTGAACATCCCTTGTATCCTTCGATCTATCTTAGTTTGTGTGTGTCTACTTCTTTGTTCCTGTCTTTTGGCAGTCAGCTTCCATCTATTTCTTATCGGCTAAGTGAATAGACGTTGTTTCTTTCCATACGTTTTTACACTTCCCTTACAGACTCGTAACAGCTTCCTAAAAAGTCAGTAGACACTACTGCGCACTTCCCATTCTTTTTGAAAAAACCCTCCTTTCTGTTTTCGGCTTTATTTTTGTGATTGAATTTCTCTTTCTCGAAATGGCATGTATCAACAATTGAAAACATGTTTATAGCAATTTTGAAGATATTTTGGTCAGGCAAAAATACTAATGTTTTAAAACGTAATAACACGCACATAAACGGCTTATAAAAATCAAGTTAATATCTTAAATATAAAAACCTTAGTCTATATCCAAAAGAACAAGAGCTATTTGCAAAAACTAGCTGGACCTGTGGATATAACACAGTATTTAATTATTACAACGTTTGATATGTTTCCTTAAGAGCTATCGCCTATGGTTCAATATGTAAAAAGTATAATATTCTCCATCTATCTATCTATCTATCTCTCGAAGCAGATTAACTTATATGATGGGATTTAACATCAAACGTAATAGACGCCAAAGGTGGTCTTTAATCGAATTTTGAAAAAAACCCAGAAAAATCTCATTTACATTGTTGGTTGGTTGATGGATTTTAGCGGCATTTCAACACGTACAGAATTATTTGATGCCAAGAGGTTAGGAAACAATATATTTGTATATCTATATTTACATTTTGTGGTTAACTGCTTTAAAGATATGTCAGCACCATCGAGTATTGTATTAAGGGGTTACTTTTGTATGGTACAGATCAGGTTTCTGTTTATATTTTTGGTATAATCTTATTTCCCTACTGCGACATTACTTTCATACTCTCCGCATATATATATATATATATATATATATATATATATATATAGTATTAGAAAGAAGGTCCGCAAAATGAATTATCTTTTTTAAAATACTTCTTAAATTTTGCTTCAGTAACACGTGTTTTGAACCTTCTAGTATATTCTTCAGACTTCGGTTATTCACTTTCTGATTCCGTATATAAGTATCAGAAAGTGATTAATCGAAGCCTAAAGAAGATACTAGAAGATCCAAAACACGTGTTGCTGAAGTAAAATAAACAAATCTTTTAAAGAACATAATTCATTTTATAAAATATTTAATTTTCTCTTGTTGGACGCATAACAACACATTGGGCAATGGTATCAATTATTTTTGTGACAGCATTCAACAAAATAAAGTTAGAAAATCAAACGTATATAAGTAAAGTTTACATGTATATAAATACACACACACACACACACACACACACACACACACACACATATATATATATACATATATATATATATATATATATGTGTGTGTGTGTATAATGAAATTGGAAGTGAATCCGACGGTATGTTGAAAAAATGAATAAAGGAAAAAAAATATAGAATGGATAATATAGGATATTTTATTCAATATTACTTACACGTGTTTCGGTCAGGAGTTTATCCATGTGTACATTATTCAAACTATTATTATTTTTAAATAACCAAATGAAATGAAATAATAATAAAGAATGCAGGTGAAGTTGTGGTGGTACGGTTTCAATCTGAACATTTTCCTGGCATGTAATAAGCAACACCGGTAAAATGAAGGATCGGTTTGCCTCTCTCTCTCTCTCTCTCTCTCTTTTTATATATATATATATAATATATATATATATATATATATATAATATATATATGAGAGAGAGAGAGAGAAGCAAACAGATTCTTCATTTTACCGGTGTTGAAAATGTTCAGATTGAAACCGTACCACCAAAACTTCACCTGCATTATTTCGCTGACATCTAACCCATGTGCCCACTTTGAGGTGGTGTTTACATTCACAGTTTCATATGACGATATGTTTGCTTGTATTCATTTGAGGGGGGCTGTTTTGTTTGTTTTTTTGTTTTTTTTGTTTTTAAATTTCAATATTTGAAAATGGAATTTCATTGATTAATTGAGCCATAACTTTATCTAAATAATAATAAAAAAATGATTCACTATTTGGAAATATTCCATGACTTGTTGGGATGACATTTGTTATTTTGTGTTTTACAAGAATGTTGGAGAATTGCCAGAAGATTCTGACAAACTTTCTTTCTATTTTTAGATGAAATATAAGGAATCGATTCTTGGAGAATAATCAGATAGAAATGTATTTCTTGTGCATGAACCTACTTACAAAACACATACACACGCATATATATATATATATATATATATATATACATATATATACACATATATACATATATATATATATATATATATATATTATATTCTTGTGTATGGACCTACTCTCAAAACACACATTCATTTATATTATATATATATATATATATATATATATATATAGAGGATATGAGCTTAATTGAAGTCATACCTAATTTTTTGAAAATTAATTAGTTAATAATTAATGGATTTAGGCGGGCATATATGTTCATTAATTATTAACTAATTAATTTTCAAAAGTTAGGTATGACTTCAATTAAGCACATATCCTCCAAAAAAGTGTCGGCTTAAGGCCATATGAAATAAACACAATGTTTATTTATGTACTTTCATATATATATATATATATATATATATATATATATATATATATATATATTATATATAGACAGAAATGTATTCTTATGTGTGTGGGGTGTGATTAAAAGTTGAGGAACAAACGTGGATAAAACACTAACAATTTCATTCAATTGTTATTTCACCTCTGTTTATTAACAAAATTTCATCAGAATTTTTTTATTTTAAAACAGAACTGCTCTCTCTCTCTCTCTCTCTCTCTCTTTCTCTCTCTCTCTCTCTCTCTCTCTCTCTCTCTCTCTCTATCTATATATATATATATATATATATATATATATATATATATATATATATATATATAATGTGTGTGTATGTATATTGAAAAGGTGGAGTAACGGCGGGAGAAATAGAATAAAAGGTAGATGCGTCGGAAGATGTACATATACACAGAAAGATATTAGAAACAAAAAAAAACGTGTGTATATGTACTAGACAGGGGATGTGAAGCAGATCAAGGAAAATTACCGAACAAACACAGTCTATTAGACTGGATATAGAATTAACTGGTATGATTTATTACCCAACTACCCTAAAAATGACTATATACTAAAAAAAGGGCTGTGTGGCTAGACCGATTTTTCACCAGGTCTTAAGTACTTCGCCATTATCCATCAGCAGATAAGGGGTAGAATTTAAGTGATAGATACATACATGGGTGTACACACAGACTCACACACGTGTGTATGTGTGTGTTACAGCCGGGTTTTATAGGATAGTCTTGCCTTTAAACCCTAATTCCCGACAGACAGTATCTCTCTCTCTCTCTCTCTCTCTCTCTCTCTCTCTCTCTCTCTCTCTCTCTCTCTCTCTCTCTCTCTCTCTCTCTATCTATATAATGTCATCCACAGACATCGTGTTTTGACATTTCACATCTCTTCAGTGTAACTAGACACAGCAGCTACCTCTGACCAGGAGCGAAACCCGACTGACTTTTCCTCAGCCCGATTTGTTAACCTCTCGGACATTTGACAGCTGCCGTTAAGGGGCGGTGTTAAAGCTATTAAATACTTACATTTGTTTATGCATTTTACGATCACCAGAGAGATCCAGAGACTATCTTTGCTTTATGCTGGCAGTGAAAGTTAATTCAAGTCGCCCCTAGAGAGCTTTACCGGGTTTGGCGATCACACACACACACCACATACACACATATATATATATATATATATAATCAAGGAATTTTGTTGAAAAAAACAGAATCCTTACGATTTTGGAGGTTTTCTTTTTATCTTTCTAACATTTTTTTAATGCTATCACCTTAAAAAGAGTTAATAAAAGATATATATATATATATATATATATATATATATATATATATATATATATATATATTTATTATTATTATTATATTATTATTATTATTATTATTTATTATTGAATATATCATGCTGTTTACGATTTATCTTCAAATAAACGAGGATTTTTATTTTGTCATTCCATAACGGTTTTCAATATCCTGCCTCATGTCAGTGCGCTTATATTATTCTTTTTCTGTCTTCGTATTTTTTCTGAGGGAGAGGGGTTCGTTGAGGGTGTAGGTATATATGCATTCTGTATATTTTTGTTTTTTTGGAATTTATTTTCGTACCTACATTTTGAAACAAGTTCGTTTCTCTAGTTAGCCAAAAATGTTTGTATTTTTTATATTCTGTAATGCAATTTTTTTCTTTCGTGCACATGTTACAAAGTTTCGGTTTTATATTTGATGTCTTCCTTTTTACTATTTCACTTCATTGTATTTTAGAGTTTTTCTTTCCTTTTTGTTCATTTGACAAACATACATTGAAAGCATTACGTTGTTCTCATATTCTTCGTTTTTCAATGACAATAGATAGTTATTGTATATTTGCTTTTCCATTGATTTTCTGTCGCAACGAATTTTTTTTCTATTTTTGGATGTTCCTTTTTTTTTGTTGTAATTTTTTCTGCTGTATAACATTAATTTTCTTGCGATTCTCCATTCAGTGGGTATGAATTTTTGTCTTTGCGATAGAATGTTTTTTATCAGGGTGTGTCTGTCTGTCATCGACATTTTTTGAATTAATTTTACTGAGCTGTTTATAAGGCTAAATACATTTTCCATTGTTTATACACACACACACACACGCATATATATATATATATATATATTATATATATATATATATATATATATATATATATGTATAATGTTAAAACTTAACAAATAGTAATTTGGGCGTTACAAATTTTATTTCGACCGGTAACTCAATAAATCATTGAATCACCGGTTGAAATACATTGATGATAGCCAAATGACGGTTTATGTTTTCTTTTCATATTGAAAATATATATATATATATATATATATATATATATATATCTTATTATAATGGAGATTGTGTGTTCTTCGTCTGTAACCGAAACTATATCACTCAAGTCACAATTCCCTTAGTTATTTACATCACATTCTCCATGATTTTATTTTTATTTAAACCTTAATTACTAATAAAATAGCCTTTTATACTGTTGGACTTACTTGCATATTAATAAAATGCAATTGTATTTATATATACAACAAAATAGCGGTTTACAGTGTGAATGGGAAGGCTAATTTACATATTGATATAAAAAATTTGATTTCAATAAATATGTGCTTAGTATTATGGATTTTTAATTGTTTGGTTTTATATTAATGAATATGAGCAAAAATCTCTTCAATAAATCTTAAATGAAATTCATTGACAAGAAGAAATGAGTGCAATTTTATTCTTTACTTCCTATTTTAACTAAATACTTAAATTAGGAAAATTTAGCAATGAAATACAGGAGTGATGGAAGAATACGTTTCAGTTGTTCTATTTTTCAATTATATCTCGAATGTTTTTATCTGCATTTTTATTTAGTTTCATTATCCTTTCTAATTTAATATAATATTTTATTAAATTAAATACTTGCACCCGGAGGGTGCATATATTTGCTAGTATATATAATGAAAGTGTAAATATTGTTCAGTATATAATTGATTGTCTTATATTGTGTTCTCTAATGGATTTGAAATAAACCTCATATAAATGTATAGGTGTCCATCAGCATGGTCATGTATGTGTATACACAGAGAATATTGATGATCCCAAATAGAATCATCACGAACCTACAAGTCAATTGGATACTTTTAGCTATATATATATATATATATATATTATATATAAATTTACGAAATTCTATACAATTAGAAAGTGATTGTTACCATTGTTTTCAAAGCAGCGTATTAGCCGCTTATTCTCAAGACAAATCGCTTGGAAAATAAAATAAATGCATGCGTAAAAATGCGTGACCCTACGTGTGCAATAGTTTAATTCAAGTGGAGAAAGAATGCTTTGATGGGTCCCGTTTATAGATAACTGACTCAAAACTTGCTGTCTAAAATTCAAAGTGGTTTGTCTTGAGGTAAGCGGCTATTACGCTGCTTTGAGGTCAATGGTTACCAACGCTTTCTAAATAAATACAGCTCTTACGCCTGTACTCAAGCATTTTATTTTTCCTTCTCCAATCAAACACAGTAAACGTACACGAGAGTCCATTATATATATATGAGTCATCCACAGACACGTGTTTCGACTTATCAAGTCTCTTCAGTGTGGCTAGACATTTGTAAGCTACCTACAGCCGGAATTGAAATCCGATCAGTTGGATGCCAGTCCGACACCTTAACCATTAGGCTGTGTTCACTTACAGAATGCGAAGGAGATTTTAAGTATTTTCATACACACATCGCTTTGTATGTAAAAGCCGTCATAGAGTGCTCCATCCCTTATATAGGAGAGCGTTTTTGGTGGCATGTTTACATTCAAACAAATTTGGATAAAAATAATGGAATCTTCATTGTGTTTTTAAGATTTTCTAAAATTTGTATGTCATGTTTTAAACAATTTTTTGACGCTATCATCTTGAAAGGGGTTAAGGAATTGTCCGAAGTTTTCATTAATAAACCGAATACTTTCGGTTCTTTTCTGAAACATTATCAAGGCTCTTAATTATTTGTCTAAACTATGTTTTTTGTTTTTTTGTCACTAGGGTGACGCTAAATAATTCTTGGAGTTTATTTTTTTTAATATATCTAACGAGTTAGGCAAACGTGATTTAGGATCTTAAAAATTGTTCTATTTTTCTACAACTACACACACATATAGATATACATATATATTAAACGGATATGAGTTCTCTGGCGACCTTATCTTATATACATATGCATGCATTTATTAGTTAAATTCTCCTTCGGGCTTGAAGGTGCTGGTAATGACCAATAGGTAAAGAAATCTGACTTATGATAAATCGGTTGGGGTTCGTTCCCGGCTGGAGGTAGCCTGTGAAGACTATTCATACTGAAGAGAAGGGACACGCTGAAACACGGTGTCTGAATATATATATATATATGTGTATGTGTGTGAGTATATTTCCTCCTTTCGAATTGTGATGTAGTTTACAGATGTGATGAGCATTATTTGTGTCCCAGGTGTAATATGTTATTTGTTTCTTTAATTTAAGTTTGTATTGTTCTTTCGCGTTTCTTTCGGCGGGGTGGACTAATAAAATACCCTGTGCTCCCTGGAAATACCTGTAATTGTGAGAAGGTATGCAAGACTTTGGCAGGACTAAAGAGCCACTTTCGTACAGCTCATTGTTGAACTTTTTTGAAGCTCACCATTATATTGTTTGAACTGTTGAGCTTTTTTTTGTTGTTATCATTATTATTGTTACTGTATCAAGCAATGGCAATACTTGAATACGAGTTTGCTGCCATCATATATATGTGTGTGGGTTTCGAATTGTGATGTAGTTTACAGATGTGATGAGCATTATTTGTGTCCCATGTGTAATGTTATTTGTTTCTTTAATTTAAGTTTGTATTGTTCTTTCGCATTTTTTGCTGACGTAGAAAAAAATATCGTATTGCATGATTGTCTTCCTTACAGCAGTGCAAACAAACAAAAAAGAATCAACGTAGCAACAACGACAATATTGAATTTTGTTTGTGTCGTAGCCATATAAAGTATGATTAAACAAAAATGACTTCTCCACAATAATTGAAAAGGTGACTTCCTGTTTTTCATATTGCCTGCATTTGCTTCGTATATCCAATCCATATATTAATACTCGTGTTCCTTATTTGTACGACCGTTATCATCTTGCAACACGCTCTGGTTAAAAATGAGACCGTCCAAATTGCTCAAGATAAAATGCAGAAATGTAAATCCTGATTATCTGGATTCGCTTATCTGATTTCTTTCTTTTTATGAGTGTCGTCACCTAAGCTAAATAATGGATCATTCCATTTTATTACATAGAAAGGGGAGAAAAAAGATATCTTACACAGAAAGAATATCATAAGAAAGAAAGAAATAGAGAGTAGAAGAAAGATAAAGAGGCGGTGAGCGTGCGAAAGTGATAGCGCTAATCTGTTCCAATCAAACATAAGGAAAAGAATGAAAGAAAGTAAAAAGAGAGAGAGAGAAAGAAAGCAAAAGAGAGAGAGAGAGTTAAATCAAGATTATTATACTTTTTACATATTGAACTATTTTCCTATAGGTCTTACGTAAATAAATCAAACGTTGTAATAATTAAATTTATCTAGCTGTCTATCTATCTATCTATCTATCCGTCTTTTTGTCTGCCTGCTTATCTTTCTATTCATCTATTTTTCTATATATGTATATATCTGTCTAACATATATGCCTTGTCTAACAATCTATCAATGGGATTATGTATCTATTCGTCTGTCTGTTTATCTATCTATCTATTCGTCTGTTTGTCTGCCTGCTTATCTTTCTATTCGTCTATTTTTACAGATATGTATATATCTGTCTAACATATATGCCTTGTCTAACAATCTATCTATCTATCTGTTCCAATCAAACGTAAGAAAAAGAATGAAAGAAAGCAAAAAAGAGTGAGAGAGTTAAATCAAGATTATTATACTTTTCGCATATTGAATTATATAGCTCTTAAGTAGACTAATCAAACGTTGTAATAAATATATCATTATACTGTGGTATATCCACAGGTCCTTCTTTATTGAAATCAATACAACGTTTCTGAAAATTCGAAAAATTCAAAATATTTCCTTTTTCCAAATCTGTTCGATTTTTTCAATTTCTCAAAACCATTCTTTTCCCGCCTGAAGATTACCGTGTAATAAGTGCATGGAACCAAATGGACGAAGATAAGAATCCATGTAATAGGAATACTTGAAACCATGCAAACGGGTGAAAATTATTGGTGTTACATAGGAATACTTCATATCATATCATTGTATAAAAAAAAACAACCACACATAAAATCTCCGCCGTGTCGGCTGGGGCGTTAGAATGCACCAACTGCACCTCTGCAGAGGGGTAAGACTCCCCCAATGGAGCAACCTGTTGGCCGTGGGTGGCGACCCGTGATGCTTAAGGATAGAGCCCAGGTGGATGAACAGTTCATGACATGCAATACTCCACTTCGGCCCTATCTTGGGCTAGACGGGCGGTCGGAGAGACACCCTCCGATCAATCGGCTGGTCACGTCAAGCCCTAGCACCTATATGATTTTCCCAACCCTATTGCCCTTTTTATCATATGGGTGCTAGAAGTCGGTGGCTGAGGGTCTACATGTCCTGGGAATGACGTTAAACTCTATCTGATGGTGAGGTTCCAGTTTTGGAAGTTTGGGGAATGTGGAGCACCCCTTCATCACCATTGCTCCCTGGCCCACTCTGACCCGGAGTGGTAGTACCTGTTAGGGTCCCATCTATGGGTTAAATAGAAAAATGTATTTATAAAAAAATTGTATTATCCATTAAGAATTGATTTATTTCAAAACTTTATCGGCATTAAATGACCCACTGAGGTTGATATGCCGTAAAACAAAACAAACCAAACCAAACATAAAATCTGAATTTGATCGTACAATGAACTTGAGGCACAAAATAACCGGGTTGACATTCCATTAAAATCAATTAATCAATTACTTCGTCACAGAAAGGAAGCGACACATAGTCAAAGATTTTTACCGGTATGCAGTTGACTTGAATTCAGATTTCCTTCTCCTAGACGGGTTATCGCACCAAGGCTAAAGGGCACAGTCTTTTCTACTATTTACTCATCCCTGCTATCGTCTGAGACGAATTTGTTAATTAAAATGTTCGCCTTTCTAGCTGAGACGCCGGTTTTCAAACCTATTTCCGAATCTTTAAAATCACTCGATAAAAGCAAAGCCGATTTCTAATTGATGTTTGAATGAGTTTACGTGTAAAATTTAATGACAAATGACCTGGTGGCTTCTAATATTAACTTCATCCACAAACACGAAAACGCACGCGAAATTCTGCGGCAGTCATAGAAATCCTCTTTAAAAGGGGGAACCGCTTCGGGTAATCTGTGTCATGTAACAGGGAAGACGATGATAGAATTTAATTTAAATTTCAACAAAACTGACTGCGTGATGAGACGTTTTTATTAATAAAACTTAATGAATAATCCTCGACGTCTTTTAAGAGTCGAGTTGAGTTTTGTTAATGCGAAGAATTCTCTCTATTATGAAGAGATAAGGTCTACACCCTTGGGTTTGTTGTTGTTTTTGTTTTTTTGTTTTTGTCGTATTGTTGGGTATTTCTCTATTCTGAGAATTGCACGTTTTATGCCAAAGGATGTTAATTAATGTCTTTCCTACTTATTAAATTACATTACTGTAATTAAAGTCCACTTTTTTAAAGATTCGCTCTTTGTCTTCATTTGCCTCTAAGTACACTATCATAGCTGCGTCAGGTTGTTCTATGTGTTATTTGTACTATATAACTATTGAGAGGTTTTAAGGGGTCAAATATGAACAAACAACGAAAAGTAGAAAAATGTATTAACAGAAAGTAGACAATACAATAGAGAGATGTGGAAATTACGTCCGACGAACAGAGTTATTGGCACTCGCATTGGCTTGCTTAAGCCACAATTATCCCTGTTTATTTATAGTAAGCTGTTGGCGCATTCCATTGGTCTTATAGGGTGTGTCACCTATAACAATAACCCAGTACTACCTGTTTCCTAGTCGGATCAACGGCGGCTAAACTAGTAACCCCACAGATTTTTTTTTTCTGGTGAGAGGGGGGGGTGACATCCCGAAAAACGAAAAACAAGACTTGTAAAATGCTAGAGGAAGCTCTTTGCCCAACGGCCCTTCTGGCACATTATTTCTAAAGTCCAACCCTTCCTCATCGGGAGAAGGGGATATAAACTTGGTAGTGTCAGAGCTATGTCGTCAGGAACTTAAGATCCTCATAAAGTCACCCAAAGTAGACAGATTGTAATAATCACTCAATGGTGCCTTCATTAATTAAGGAAAATAAAAATATAGAGGGGAAGATTTGCATGACAAAAAAGCCTGTTGTCTCTAAAAAAATAATTAAAATAAATCGCTCTTTTATTGCATAGGTAATGAACATTTCATTAAAATCCGATAATTAAGGATTTTTTAAACGACGCTTCCAACATGTGCGTGTTTTTTATCAGTCTTAAAAAAACAAATATAAGATATAACCTCTGTTTCATAATAAAGATGAACTACTCTCAATTTCAGAATTGACGAAGTCAATTATATATATTGGGGGGGGGGGAGGTGCAAAGGAAATGACTTGACGGAGGAGGCAAAAAATCGAGCTAGCTGCAATTTTGACTGTTGATAAAAATAACAAACCAAATAAATTGTAATTTATAAATGAATATTAAAGTGCTCAATACAGAGCTGGTTTAGAAAACCGATATAGTCAGAGTAAGTCTAGTCAATTTTCACACACACACACACACACACACATACACACATATATATATATATAATATATATATATATATATATATATATATATGTCAAAATAGGAGGAATTTAACCCCCACTACAAACTAACAGCCTACTAAGATTATATTCAGGAAGAATTAAAAAGATATCAGTCAAAAGTAACCGGAAAAAAAATTACGCTCAATCCCCCTGATGAAGGTGTTGGAGTAACACCGAAAACTGCGGTCGGGAAACAACTTCTTTTACAACTATATATATATATATATATATATATATATATATATATATATATATATATTGTTGTTCTGGTTGCAACGGGAGAAAATTCAATATTTTATAAAAAAAAAGGTCCGCAAAATTGTATATATTTTTAGAAAAAAATTGTATTATGTTTTTAGAAATTTTTTTAATACTTTTATCTTATATATATATATATATAATATATATATATTATAATGTGTGTGTGTGTGTGTGTGTAACTCTGACGTACATGTAATGGCTTCCAGCCACCAACCCCGGCGTCTTGTGCTGTCAGACCAAGAGGCAGGTGTGGTTGTTTTGAGAGACAGGAAGAGGTCAAAAGTTGACTTTGAATTCAAAACGTGATGAGAAAGTGAATTTAGGTTGTTTTTTTAACGAATGCTTTTCAGTTGAATGAACGTAGCAGACGTCTGTGATTTGAATTTTTAACGATTAGGATCCGCTCCGGCAAAATAGTGACCTCGATGTAGACGTTTCTAAAAAGTCAGAAACTTTGTTTCCTTTCAATGAGAGACGGGGGGGGGACAACCTGATATATTAAAATAATAATCGTAGGAATAAAATTGGGGATGCGTGTTTCTCCATTTCATTCGTCAAATGACAACTGCAACAATATATATATATATATATATATATATATATATATTGAAAGGATAACTAAATAAAGGAAAGATAATGTTTTCTTTCCTTTATTTATCCTTTCAACATATTGTTGGAGTCCATTACATTTTTCAAGATATATATATATATATATATATATATATATATATAAAGTAATTGGTAATTTGCTCGAAGCATTGTTAAGTATATTATAATATATTCATAACTTGAAGGCAATTACAATGCGTATAAAACTAAAAACAAAAGGACAAAAAGATGTTATTTAATAAATAACATCTTTTTGTTTTTATTTTTATACGCATTGTAATTGCCTTCAAATTATTAATATATTATAATATATATGTTTTAAAAACGAATAGCTTAAAATTTCCGACTGCAGTTTCTCGCCATCATAGCGCGAATCTTCAGGGAATTCCTTGGTTCGATACCGGTCACCCGCCAACTCAGCGCATGAGTAGCACAGATTGAGTAATCTTGTGTTGTAAAGTGTGTAGCTGACGGTAAGTGAGGCGCTCCATCTCATCAAAAAATCTCCCTGGTCTAGCGCGAGCGAAAAGGTGATGCTGATACCGACAATAGGCCACTCCATCAATTTTAACTTTACTTATATTACCTATCAATGTACAAGTAAAATGAAAAAAAATTGTTACAAAACAAAAAATAAGCAACCTCCGAGCTCAAGTATTGATGAAAACTTAAATCTAGTTTGATTTGATTTGGCTTGGTTTATTTGACGGCAGATCAATCGTTTATGGGTTATCTAAAACTGAAATTTGACTAATTTGTAAATGTTTGAATAAAATTATAATTTTATATTTTCAAAATTCGATTGAAATAATTTCTTTCTCACATCATTAATGATAATATTTTTTGCACAGTTATCAAAATGTAAATCTTGAACGTAATTTTGTGATCTCGTTTCACGTTGTTTCCAGACGAGATTTGTTATTCGCCTTGTCTCACTGTCCACTAAGTAACAACCATTTCGACTGTCATATTTACGCTGAGTTATTTCATTATTTCAAATAGCACATACATCTCAGATAGACATCAAAGAGACCGGCGGTGTTCTTAAATTAATGCTCTTTATACAATATTCACTAGAAATGCTATTAATTCCATTACGAATTAAGGTCTCTTTCTTTTTTTTCTTCTTTTTTCTTTTTTTCTTTTTTTTTTTCTTTTTTTCTTTTTTTTTTTTCTTTTTTTCTTTTTTTTTCGGAATGCGGTCTTTGTGGACAGTCATGAATTAATTTCGACTAATAACTAAATCTTCTGAGACGGGTCTTCTTTCCAATTTTATCCTATATCTTCTTTCCCCACCCAGTCCTGTCGGCTGGAGTTTTAAAGAATACACCGACTGCACCTCTACAAATGGGTACCTACCTCAATGGAGCGAAAGTGAGTCACCCTGGAACATGCCTCTTTGGTTTTTAAAAACTGCTAAGGTTTATCCTCCTGCTGAGAATCCCACTTTCAAGTTCTTCATCCACCCTGTCGGCTGAGACAGAAGAATACACCGACTGCACCTCTGCAGAGGGATTAGCCCCCCCCCCTACCCAATGGGGCCACTTGTTGGCCGTGGGTGGCAGTCCGTGATACTTAAGGATGGAACCCTGGCATGCAGCACTCCACTTTGGCCTTTACTTATTGTTGTGGGGTTTTAAGGCGGCAAAATAAGACAAACACAACGGGTAACAATGTAGACAAATGTATTTAACAAAAGAGTAGAACTTTACAGCAAAGAAAGTGGAGATGGCGCCCGACCAATATAGTTACGACCTGACTCGCATTTGCTTCCCCCAAGCCACAATTGTTCCTATTACTTATAGTAGCCGTCGGCGCATTTCATTATTGTCCATAGGTTATATCATCTATAACACTTATGCTAGGCGGGTGGTCAGAGACCCCCTCCAATTAATCGCCTGGTCACGTCAAGCCCAAGTCCAGATATAATTGTCCCGATTTTATTACCTTTATGGCAAGGCCCTACTCTTTTTATCATATACATGCTAGAAGGCAATGGCTGAGGGTCTTATGTCCGGAGCATGACGTTAAACTGATAGTGAAGTTCTAATTCTGGAGCTCTAGGGAATGTGGAGTACTCCTTCATCACCATTACTCTCACTTGGAGTGGGAGTACCTGTTAGGGACCCATCTATGGGTTAAATGTACTTACGGTAATGCTTCTCCATTTATCATCTAGATCAGTCATGTCAAATATGCGGCCCTCAGCAAGCACAGGTGTGGCCACATGCAGACTGCGCTTTTACAGTACCCCAGGATTTAAAAAAAAGTGTTTTTTCAAAAAATATTGGCCGCAAAACGGTCGGTTATTTTCATTAGGGCAATGTGTTGTTAAGAAATAGTCTGTTATCAACGCATTGTCTCTCACCCCCTTCATTTGAGTTGAGGAAGGAGGGTGCTAACCCAGTCTATGAAAGGGGGTGAGTCTTTCCTCTTGCCTTCTGTTTTCAATAAACACATCTTATTATAATGGAGATTGTGAGTTTGTCTGACTGTAACCGAAACTATATAAGTACTCAACTCACAATTCCCTTTGTTATGTACGTCACATTATCCAGGATTTTATTTTTATTTAAATCTCAATTATTAATAAAATAGAATTATATTATTGGCCTTATTTACATGCTGCTAAAATGCAATTGTATTTATATATACAACAAAATATCGGTTTACAGTGTAAACGGGAAAGCTAATTTGCATAATGATATCAAAAGTTTGATTTTAATAAATATGTGCTTGGTATTATTGATTTCTAATTGTTTGGTTTTATCTTAATGAATATGAGCAAAAATCACGGGGATAAATCTTAGAAGAAATCGATTAACAAGAAGAAATAACTAATTTCATTCTTTACTTCCTATTTTAACTAAAGAGTTAAATTAGGAAAATCTAGCAATGAAAAATGTGTGTGATAGAACAGTACGTTACAGTTGTACTTTTTTTTATTAGCCCCCCACATCTGTTTCAAATATTTGCTCTGCATTCTTATTTAGTTTAATTAACCTTCCTAATTTAATATAATATTTCATTGCATTGAAACTTAAATACTTGCACCCGGAGGGTGCATATATTTACTAGTGGTCATAATTGAAAGTGACGCTAACACTTGTACGTTTTATTATTTGAACTCTTTCAGTAATGGTCTTTTTCACCCTTTCTTTTAAGAAAATATTTTTTTAGATATGTTTTCATTGGCTTTTAGTTGATAATAAAGAAATTACTGATAGCAATCATCACTTTGTTCTGTTAATATAGAAGAATGATTTAACGACTTGGTTGTTATGTGCGGCCCTCGTGACAGACATATGTAATCTATTTGGCCCTCATGACATATATATATATATATGTAATCTGTGCGGTCTTAGGCGGCTACTCAGTTTGATCTACCTGATCTAGATCCAATTTTATAGATTGAAAATTTCAACTCGACTAACAGCGCTTGTCTATAATTGTATTAATGCACTGGGTTTGGTTTGGGGGATAGAAGTAGAATTAATGGCTTCAGGTGTGAACTTGTAATGCAAAGAAGAAAGATTCGTTTTCACGTATAATGCTCTCTGGCGCCAGTCGTCGAACTGCGAGAGAGAGAGAGTGGGAGAGAGGGCGGGGGACGTAAGTCTTTTGGCACACACCTTTCTAGGGAAAATTCCTCCTTCGGCGTCAGTGTGTCTAAAAGGTTCCAAAGCGCTAAGAATTCTTCCTAGCTGATATTTTGTCATATCGATTGTTCGTAAGTCATATGCCGCGCCTTCTTTCTCTCCACTGGGATCTTGTAACTGTCCTCGGTGCTGGATATAAAACGCATTTTCGGAATAACTAAGTTTAGAATAATAACACATTTACATACAAATATCTGGGAGTAAAATAGGAAAATGAATCCGACAATATATAAAAATTAGAAAAAACAAAGTATTCCGACAAATATGAATTTATTTTGATGTTGACATCGATGTTTAAACGTTTCGGTTTATGTTAAACCTTTCTGAGGACAATATAGTAGGAAAGAAAAAAAATTATGGATTTTTTTGTATCAATATATATATTTTTCCATAATCATTTCCAACTCTAGTCATTTAAAACAACCATCACCGTTTGAACAAAATGTTCCTATTATATTGTCCTGAGGACGGTTTAACATAAACCGAAACTTTTAAGCATCGATATCAACATCAAAATACATTTTTTAAAACAATGCTAGACACTGCTGGAGAAGCAAGGACGAACTCGTAAGCGACGTTCTCTTGTGGAAGCTAGGAAATGGGAACGCCAGCATGGGTCGTCCAGCAAAGGCTTATATTAACCAGAACTGCGCGGATACAGTATGCTGCACAGAGGAGTTGGCGGGGCAATGAATGATAGGGACGGTCGGTGAGAGATTGCCATGGATATCCGTGATGCTAGCAGATGATGATATTCGAGAATCTGTGGCCATTTTATTAGCATTATTCTTACACATTTCGATTTACGCTGATACAAATTTGATTCTCTTTTCCCAAGGTCAATCGACTATTTCGTCATTTTTCAATTCCATCAACGATTCCATTCTTCGTTTTTTTTGTTTTTTTGTCTCATTCCTTTATTCCATCATTCTGTTCCTTTCATTCTTCTATGTTATTATCTCCCTTTATTTTTTTCCTTTTCATAAACCCAGCTTTATATTTCGGCTTGAAATGTTTTATTCTTGTTATAATACGCTCTATTCTTTTCTAACGTAATTTTCTTTCATTCTTTAAATCTTATTTTTATTCCTTTTGTTTATCATTTTTGTTAACTCTTGTGCAGCGTTTAATATATTTTATTCCCAAACTTTATCTTTTAACATACTGTAAGCGTCTTTCGTCTTTCAATTCTTTTATTTTACCACCTAAAATATTTTTCGTTATATAATCTCTGTTCTCTTTATTTCTATTCTATGTCTCTTATCTTTTATTTTTATTGTTTCATATCATATTTTTATTACAATTATTAGTTTAGAAAGAAAAGTGGGAAATGAATAGTTATGAGGGAGAAGAAAGAAAGGTAGGAAGTTGGAAATAAATGATTATAATAAGAAAGACAGAAATAGTTATAAAGAGGGAGAATAAGGAAGGAATAAAGAAAAAGAAATGGGAGACGTGAATGATTATAAAGAACAGGGGAAAGAAAGAAAAAGTGGAATGAATAATTATAAAGAGGGTGGTAGAAATAAATAAAAGGAGAAAGGTAATAATTATAAAGAGGGGGGTAGAAAGAAAGAAAGAAAATGAGAAAGGTAATTATAAAGAGGGGGGTAGAAAGAAAGAAAATGAGAAAGGTAATTATAAAGAGGGGGGTAGAAAGAAAGAAAATGAAAAAGGTAATTATAAAGAGGGGGTAGAAAGAAAGAAAATGAAAAAGTTAATTATAAAGAGGGGTAGAAGAAAGAAAATGAAAAAGAAGAAAGAAGAAAATGAAAAAGTTAATTATAAAGAGGAAAGAAAGAAAATGAAAAAGTTAATTATAAAGAGGGGGGTAAAGAAAGAAAATGAAAAAGTTAATTATAAAGAGGGGAGGGGTAGAAAGAAGAAATGAAAAAGTTAATTATAAAGAGGGTAGAAAGAAAGAAAATGAAAAAAGTTAATTATAAAGAAGAAAGAAAGAAATGAAAAAGTTAATTATAAAGAGGGGGTAGAAAGAAAGAAAGAAAATGAAAAAGTTAATTATAAAGAGAGGTAGAAAGAAAGAAAAGGAAAAGTTAATTATAAAGAGGGAGGTAGAAAGAAAGAAAAGAAAAAGTTAATTATAAAGGAGAAGAAAATGAAAAAGTTAATTATAAAGGAGAAGAAAGAAAATGAAAAAGTTAATTATAAAGGAGAAGAAAGAAAATGAAAAAGTTTAATTATAAAGGAGAAGAAAGAAAATGAAAAATTTAATTATAAAGGAGAAGAAAGAAAATGAAAAAGTAATTATAAAGGAGAAGAAAGAAAATGAAAAGTTTAATTATAAAGGAGAAGAAAGAAAATGAAAAAGTTTAATTATAAAGGAGAAGAAAGAAAATGAAAAAGTTTAATTATAAAGGAGAAGAAAGAAAATGAAAAAGTTTAATTATAAAGGAGAGAAAAGAAAAAGAGAAGAAAGAAAATGAAAAAGTTTAATTATAAAGGAGAAGAAAGAAAATGAAAAAGTTAATTATAAAGAGAAGAAAGAAATGAAAATGTAATTATAAAGAAGAAGAAAGAAAAATGAGAAAGTGAATAATTGTAAAGAGAAGAAACAAAGAAAAAAAAAGAAAACAGACGGAAAGCATTTTTCGCTTTTCAATTCTTTTATTTTACCACCGAAAATATTTTTCGTTATATAATCTCTATTCTCTTTATTTCTATTCTATGTCTCTTATCTTTTATTTCTATTGTTTCATATATTTTTATTACTTAGATATCTTTCGGGTTTTTTTATATTACAATTGATGAGAACTATCTTGTTTATTTTATTTTATTCCAATTGTTTTTTTTTTTCCTTTTTATTTTTATTCTATTTGATTGTCTTTATTCCCGATGTTTATTTGATATTTTCAGTTTCTGGTTTTCTTAGAACTCACAGGGAATACGTCATCTGTCACGGATTAGGAAGTTTCGAATAGTGTCCAGGCGTCACAGGGGGCATTTCATTTTTACATCTATTTATAAATAATGTTTATTAGCCTATAAAATGTCATCAAATATGACAAAAAAAATGAGAAATACAAAAAAAAATAGGTGAATGTTCCGCCGAAAATCTTAAAATGATGAAAAGGTTGAAAATCTGCTGCAAGAAAGAAAAGGAGGAAATGAATAATTATAAAGAGGGGGAAGAAATAAAAAGGGAAAGAAAGGATTAAGGTACAATCTATTAATAATGGAGATTTGCTTCCGGTTTTTGTCTGTAACAAAAGTTACGTCACTACTTACGTCACATTACCCCAAATCACCATAACATAGAATAAATACACTCAAAATTTGAACATGCAACATTAGACAATCCTCATTGTTTTTTAAAACAAGTTTTAATAAATACATGACTGGTATTATATATCTATATATAGTTTGTTTTATTTTAATACATATTTAAAGTTTACATTTCAAATTGTTTTATTTTTTAATCCTTTAATGAATTTGATGATTTTACTTACTTAGGGTACAAACTCGCTGACATTGAATTTTTAACTCCCAACCCTCAGGCAATATGCTTCAAAAATCTATTTTTACATCGCCCGGATGGTGTTTTTTATTTTGTACTAGTATAAGATAATGAACTGAATTAAATTAATTGAAGGAAAGAAATAAAAAAGGATAGGAAGGATAAATGTACAACATGAAATAAAGAAATTGATTGAATGAAATTAACAGAATGAAATGTATTGAATGAAATTAATAAAAAAAAGGAAAGAATAAGTAAACGTACAACATGAGATAAATAAATTAACTGAATTAAATTGACTGAAGGAAATTAATTTGTCTTGTATACTTATATATACCCACATAGCGCTTGGTGTACTGGTTAAAGTCTTGGGAAATGGACTCGTCGCCCCGAGTTCAAATCCTGGATGTGGTAATTGCATTTCACTTAGCGCTAATACCCTTGGGAAAGGTATGAATCCTACTCTCCCTCCAGCTATGGGTAAATAGTAGGGCAGACTGGGCTCTTTAACTATGGTTAGGCAACCGGTCTAGGAGAAGGAAAACTCTGAATTCAAACCTGATAAACTCCGCTTAAGAAATTGACCTTGTGTCGCATCCTGCTCGTGCGGAGGGGTTGGTAAATATATATATATACCCACATAATATCTCGGGTATATAATAGAGGTAGACATATAGATAGTTGAGATGTTAGATGATGGTTCTTACCTGTTACATTCTGCCTACTTAGTCTAACTCGTCGGCCATTTTCTCTTGTTGATCTGGTCGGTTTCTTGTTAACGGTTGATTCTTTTTTTATTGATTTCTTCGGGCTGTCATATCTGGCTTTTAACATTCAATTAACAAACAAGCCTTGGTTGTTTTCTTGATAAAGCTTTTTTCCAAACCCAACCCATAATGATTCCATCGCGATGGGAGATGGACACCGAGCGCTGACAATAACGTCCACGCTCCACGAAAGTCTGGTTGCATCTCAACTAAACTAATTCTCACATGTCTAATGCGTCTACCGGAAAGATCAGTTGTAATGTCACCGTTGTCACTCATCGTTGTAACTTTCCACGCATCCCGTCATTTTTAATCTAACGAACCTTATTCAAAATATTCTAACTACAGGTACGTACACAAGTCATAAGCTGATTATGTAACAATTAAAAGAAATTTTAAAAAGAAAGTAAAAGCATACAAAAGGAGTAAGCGAAATGAAGTGAATGAAATTGAGTGAAACGGAACAGAAAAGAACACGTGACGCACAAAATCTGAAAGATAAAAAAGATGAAGGAAAGAAATAAAAAAGAAAAGTTGAGAAATGAATGGGAGAAGTGGAGAGACTCAAAAGAGAAGAAATAAACCCGATAAGCCGTGTGGGAAGACACGGGATAAATCTTCAATATAAGAATGAAACACTTTCTACAATAAGTAAGGATTAAGGTGGGGGGATTTAGGGAATAAGGTAAACGAAAAAAACATTAAAACTTTAACAAATAAGGAGAGACAATGAAAGAGATAAAAGGATGAAATCATAAAAATGTATTTTGTTTAAATAGATAAAGAAACGGAGCAAACGTTAAAAAAATTACAGTCCTAAAGAATTGTACATAATTAATGGAGTTCTCAATAATATTTTATTTATTAGATGTTGAGGAGGATAAGACGATGACAATAAAGAGAGTATGGGAGAAAGATGTCCAAAAAATGAAAAAAAGGGAAGGCTTAAACAGTTATCAAACTTATTATTATTATTATTATCATTCATCTGAGTTTTTTTACACCAGCTTTAGATGATGGTCTTTCACTGGAGACTGAATTACAAAAGGTCTCCTGAGGTCTGCAGGACTTTTCTGAGTATTCTAACCGATCTCAACAATGCTGTTGTCTGAATGGTTTCAATTCTTCCTTTGATTTCCCGTTCTTTAAGTCTTTTTCTAATCTTTTTGTGACCGTTCCAAGTACACCAACTACAATTGGTATCACAGCTGTTTCAATTCTCTAGCAAGGTCCAGGTATTTTTCAATCTTTTCGTTTTCTTTCATCTTAACGTTGTGATCTGCCAGAAATGCAAAATCTACCAGTTGACACGTTCTCTTTTCTTTCTTTTTTTGTTAATCAATTCTAGGTCTCGTCTTCTGGCTGGGATAAGGTGATCCGTCTATATCTCAAAGTCCCAGAGAATTTTATGCGTTCCCTTCTGAAGAACAGATGCTGCTGTATGCATGTGTCCTTCATTATTATTTATTATTATTATTGTTATTATTATTAACTGATCTTCAATTCTCCCATTCTTTTCCTTTGGCATAAAGACCACCCTTGACTGAGAGACCGATTGATAGATAGATAGACAGATACAGACTCAGATATATAGTCAAGGATCACATCTGTCTATCTATCTATTTCGGTCTAGGATCACATCTATCTGAGATAGATATTGATTAAAACATGAAGATGTAGAAACGTTAAATGAGACAAAAGCTGATCGATAGAAAGGTACACAGGTGGAAAACTACATAAGTAGATAAGATTAATTATATCAAATATCTGGGGAGCCAAGGAGCAGGAGAAAAACACGAAAAAGGAAAAATTAAACAGTAAATATTGATATAAGTGAAAGAAATGAAAAGAACGTTGCTGTTCCGTAATATCCAGACTTTTCAAGTCTTGACTTTCTTATGTTGAAACAATAGAATTCTGTTGAGAGTCTCACACAACAGAGAATTAGAATCAAACAAAGACGCTGACAGCGAAGAAGAGGAAAGAAACTTTGCAAGCTGTAATCCGATTGGTCGTGTTGTTTCCTTTGCACTTTTTGCACTTTCGTTTCGAATGTCATGTCAACGAGGGCGTGGCTAAAAGTTCTCGGTCCAACTAGAAGTGCATAAGCTTCTTTAGAATTTTATGGATTGTTTTAACGGATAAAAGAAAGCTGAATATATTTACCAACCCCTCCGCACGAGCTGGGTGTGGCACAAGGTCAATTTCTTAAGTGGAGTTTTAACTAGTTTGAATTCAGAGTTTACGTTTTCCTAGACTGGTTACCTAACCAAAGTTAAGAGCCCAGTATGTCTTACTATTCACCCACAGCTGGGGGGAGGGTAGTTGGTTCTATACCTTTACCAAAAGTATTAGCGCTATGTGAAATGCAAAAAGCCGAGTTCAGAATTTGAATTCAGGTAGACAAGTTCATTTTCTACGAGTATAGCCATTACACCATGCGCATCCACGTATTATATGTAAGTATATAAAGTACAAATCTCTGAATATTTGAAATATAAGGAACATTTTAAAGGCATAGATAAATAGATATGAACAGACTAAGATAGATAGATAGATATGAATAGATAGATACCAGAAGCTGAGACAGATAAAAAGTTAATCAATTACCAGTAGTTAAAAGCTGAATGTTGATCTGAAATATCCCTGAATAATGTTCGATCTATGGACCAAGGGTCAGGTCAAAGGTTCAATTGCCTCTGAGGCAAGCCTTAGTACTGTGTGAATACAGAGATACTCTTTGATAGACTATATATAGACATATGAGGCGCGTGGTCTAATGGTTAGAGTCGTAGGAAATGGACTCGTCAACGCGAGTTCAATTCCTGGACGAAGCTGTTGGAATTTCACATGGCGCTAATACCCTTGGGAAAGGGATGAGTCCAATTCTCCCTCTAGCTATGGGTAAATAGCAGGGAAGACTGGACTCTTTAACCATGGCTAGGTAACCAGTCTAGGAGAAGGAAAACTCTGAAATCAAACCTGTTAAACTCCGCTTAAGAAATTGATCTTGTGTCGCATCCTGCTCGTGCGGAGGGGTTGGTAAATATATATATATATATAGACACATGAGATATTGAGAGATTTCTTCTTATTCAAAAAGTTCCATGCTGTTGTAGAGAGTGTCGATTAATTTTGAGCAACCATTTGTAAATGAAAGAATGTCACATTACTTCCATCGCCTGACCTAAAACCATATTACGTTTTCTTTATGAGACCGGTCTAAGTAAAAAAGGAACAGCCGAAATGAAAATTTAAAAAAAAACGTGAGTGTTTTTGTAAAAAGCTTGTCTGTCTTTCCATCCTGCTACTAAAGACAACTGTAAACTTTTTTCTTCTTTTCGAGACGCGATATAGATATATATATATATATCAGAGGGGGGAGAGAGAGTTGTAGTAATATATATTTAGATAGATATTCTTATTAATTATGAAAAAGGTGTTGAGATGAAATATATGTGTAAATATAGTCTTAGCTGAGAAGATATTATCAAGTGACATTTTTGTTCAACTTGCTATTCCTGTTGACATTTCCGTTTGATAAGATTCTGTTATACATATGATGTAATGTAAGTAGAGTATATATATATATATATATATATATATATATACCAAACTTGTTGGTAAATCCACGCGGTGAGAAAAAAAAACAGTAAATAGTTTGATTGTAAAAATATACTACCAAACATTACCCGGGGAGAATAAAAAAATTTTTGGAAAAAAGAAAAGACCAAGATAATTGTACCAACCAAAAATAATCTATTGGTACAATATTTGGCCAAAAGAAAAAACAATTTATATGTATATATATATATATATATAAGATATATATATATATTCATACAAAACCGCCAGGAAACTAAAGCTAATAAGTAAAAAGTGCTCAATACCTAAGTAGAGCAAATAATAAATAAATAATGATAAATGCTCTGAAGAGCATTAAGCGAAACTTTTAGTAGGTTTATCTGACTCTTTAGATTTATCTTATATACATATTGTAGTTTGCTTAGTGCATTTGGTTTGTAGAATCATTTCGAAGGTTCATAATTTCTTTTTAGTTTTTGAATAATTTGATATTATTTTTTTTTTTTTCGATATAGAAACACATAAATTAGTACCTCCACGCTAACTCCAATGTTTCTGAGGATGGGATTTTAATTCAAAGATATTAAGGAAACATAAAAAAAGATAAAAATACAGATAAATGAATAACTTACTCATTACCTTTTCTTCTTCACATTGTGATGGGACTTCGAAATCAATCTACAAACCAATATAATTTTAAGACTTTTTTTAATATTTAAAAAACTTTAAAATAAAAAAAATATAAATCATTAATATAACTTCGTTAATAACGATGAATATGAAATTAAGACAATCACGTTTTTTTTTTATTTTAAACATGAAAATTATAAAATTTAAGATAATTCCTTGTATACTGTGGCTTATTCTAATTTCTCATACTTAAACTGTGTGTACTTTAAGAGTTACCAGAGGTTAATGTGTCAGACTAAAATTATATAATTGGCTCTGCCTTGTGGCAGAAATAGTTGTAATATTTTCCACCGGTATCGGAGAGAGAGAGTGTGTGTTCGAGACGAATTTTAATGCTGCTTTTCAAAGTAGACAATTATTTGCACTTCTCTCTCTTCTCTCTCTTCTCTCTCTTCTCTCTCTCTTCTCTCTCTTCTTCTCTCTCCTCTTCTCCTCTTCTTCTTCTCTCTCTTCTACTCTCTCTCTCTCTCTCTCTCTCTCTACTCTCTCTCTCTCTCTTCTCTTCTTCTCTTCTCTCTCTCTCTCTCTTCTTCTTCTCTTCTTCTACTCTCTCTTCTTCTTCTCTCCTTCTTCTACTCTCTCTCTTCTTCTACTCTCTCTCTCTTCTACTCTCTCTCTCTTCTCTCTCTCTCTCTTCTTCTTCTCTCTCTTCTTCTTCTACTCTTCTCTCTCTTCTTCTTCTTCTCTCTCTCTTCTTCTTCTTCTTCTTCTTCTCTCTCTCTTCTTCTTCTTCTTCTCTACTCTCTTCTTTTTTCTCTTCCCTCTCCTCTTCTCTCTCGTTTTTTCCCCTTTGCTGATTAGACAATGACATTGAGTGTAGATATTGATTTCCAGTTTGATAGAATCATCTAGGTGTTTGTTTTTAAGGTACATAATGCTTGAATCTGCAAATATGTTCATAAAATGCTAAATATATTCCCCCTTGATGTCTTCTCTTTACGTGTTGAAAAGCTGCCCCCTCCCCCACGCAAAGTATTTTGAAGAGACACACAGACTCAAACAACAATAACACTAATCAACCAAAAGTGAACGTGACGAAATGAACAATACAGAACGATTTTCTTCTTCTTCTTCTTCTAGCAATGTCTTTTTCCAACCTTTCTTTTTACTTCTTCCTCTTCTTCCTCCAACCTTTTACCTCTTGTTCTTTTTCTTTTTCTACAATCTTACAACATTCTTCTTCTTCTCGCAATGTCTTCTTTTCTTTTTTTCTTCTTTTCTTTTACTTCTTCTTTTTTTCTTTTACTTCTTCTTACTTCTTCTTTTTACTTCTTTTTTTTCTTTTTACTTTCTTTTTCTTTTACTTCTTTTTTTTTCTTTTTCTTTTTTTTCTTTTACTTCTTTTTTTTTTCTTTTACTTCTTTTTTTTTCTTTTTTTCTTTTTTTTTCTTTTTTTTTTTTTTTCTTTTTTTCTTCTTCTTCTTCTTTTTCCTTCTTCTTTCCCTTTTTCTTCTTCTTCTAGCAATGTCTTTTTCCAACCTTACTTTTTACTTCTTCCTCAAAACCTTTTCCTCTTCTTTTTCTTACAATATTATTCTCGCAATGCCTTCTCTTCTTCTTCTTCTACTTCTTTTTTCTTCTTCTTCTACTTCTTTTTCTTTTTCTTTTTCTTCTACTTCTTTTTCTTCTACTTCTACTTCTTTTTCTTCTACTTCTTTTTCTTCTTCTTTTTCTTCTACTTCTTCTTCTTTCCACCTTCTTCTTCTTCTACATCGTGCAGATCATACTGAATGCATTCATTGAACACTGTTAATGAATCTAAACAAAATACTTTCTTCTTTATTAACAAAGCAACGACAAAAAGATCTCCAAAATAGATACTATCAAAGGCGACAAGTTTGCTTCAGGGACACGATGGACATATTTTAACATTACTATATTATGATATAAGAGTTTTCCTGTGGAGACTTTTATTCACAATTCTCTCTGCACTTGGAAAGCGGTTAACCGATTATATTGTACTCTATATAGGTTTTTTGAATGGTTGAATCTCGGGACGATCAGTATTATTTTAAAACTTTCGTACTCAATTATTGGACGCTGCTGTACATACACATACAAATATATATATATATATATATATAATATTAATAGAAAGGAAATGAATCCGACGGTATGAGTATAGATAAAAGGATATGAAAACAACACAATATGCTGTTAAAGTGAAAATATTTTATGTCATATTTTCACTTTAACAGTATATTGTGTTGTTTCATATCCTTTTATCTATACTCTGATATATATATATATATATATATATATATATATATATATATATTATATATCAATGTGTGTGAAAAGATATGTTGCTATCTAACTATGAGACACGTTCTTCATTCAAAATGTAAACTTAGAGCTACAAAAACTTCATATGATAATATGATGTATTAACACATTTACTTAAAATCGAGTACTCGTGTTTGCTTTAAAATGTGATTATATACCATATAATAGGGCATATTAAATGACATTCTGCCTATAACTTTTAGATGTGCATAACTTAAAAAAACGTGACGTCATAGCTAAATTGGGACTTCAGATTTGAATCCGGGGGTCCGGATTTACTTCGGAAAACATTTATTTGATTTATTTATTTATGTTGTTAGGAAAGATACCCCCACCCCAAGAAGTTGAACTCGTCCAACAAAACATAAATGATACGGACTACACGTGTTCGAGCAGCAGCTAGTTTCCAATAGAGAATTAATTTGTTGTGAAAACGCAGCGCGTTTGGACTCTATTTTATTATATCTTTTATAGAAAAGGGAATAAACATATCTTAACCTTTCTTCCGGATTTCAATGTTGTATTTTGACCCAACAATCTATTTAATTTTTTTTTTTAATTAATTAATGCTTTGAATTCTATCAAATATTCTTAGAGAATAAACATCAACGATTTAGCAGATACACGTCAAAAATGATACGGATACTAATATATATATATATATATATATATATATATATATATATATATATATATATATATATATGGTGTGTGGGTGGTATAAAAGGAATGACTTACCTGTAAAAATATTGGGTTGGTCTCAATATTTGATTGGAATAAGTATTACTCGGATAAGTCAGCGTTATAACAAATATAAAGTGCTCAATACGTTAGTAGAGCGGATTTCGTATTAGAGTGTACAGAAATAACCTACTCGAGATTCATCATGAAGATCCTTATGGTGAAACTCAAGTAGGTTATTTCTGTACACGCCATAATAGAACAATTCTATTAAATGGAATAAAAAACAACAAATAAGTAAAAATAGTGATTTGGAGTCTCTCTCCCCCTCATTAGTAAGAACCCCCTCCCACCTTGTGACCAACTGGTTATTTTCGGTCTTTTGGGGCCCGGAAAAACATCGGTGATCTTTCTAAAAATACATATAATTTTATTTTGTTTCCTTATCTTTCACGGGTTTTGCTTTTTTTCCCAACCTACCCCCTCCTCCATTACTCATAATGTAAATATTACTCATTGATCATGATTTTATTGATGTTTTTATGTTGTGTAGTGCAGTGATACGAACATCACTCACTGACGCAATGAAAAGACTATAAATAGTGTATAAATTTTGAACGTAAATAAAATATAGTTGACTTCTAATATTGTCTCCTGCGTGTATTCATTACTTTTACTGTCAGACTATTATGAGTATAGATAAAAGGATATGAAAACACCAAAAATGCTGTTAAAGTGAAAAATATTATAACATATTCATTGCTGATATTGAACAATATTTCGATTTTATAAAAATCATCTTCAGAGCTTGTTTATACTCCGTGTTGTTAAGAGCGGAGAAAAAAGTCATGACTTCAAAACAAAAACCTTGATGTTGCAAAAAATAAAACAAAAGCTATACAATAGTTTCGAATGTGAGCACTTCCGCCGCATTATTCTCGGTCATCAGATTATGTATATCTTATTGTAACAGTTTTTAAAAAAGAAGACATATCAACAAGTTAGACACTAGACGAATTCTCTCATTCAAAACGGGATGAGTATTAGCCTGTTTGACGGTTGGTCTTCAACAGATTTGTAGAAAAAGATTTTTTTTATTTTTGTAAATTAATATTGTAAATTTTCTATTTTTTTTGTTTTTCTTATATATATAAAGTAAAAAAGTATGAACGGTTGTAAGGTTTTATTTTTTATTTTTTGGATAATGTGAATATTTAAAATTTGTTGGGAAGTATATAACGGAAAATGTCATGTGAAGGGGATGTCACACTACTATGTAACTGGTAACCCAAAAGGAGATTGAGGCATTTTAGTGAGAGTTAATTTGAAGGGGTTGAGTGAATGTATTTTATTGTAAAGTATGATTGGGTGTAACCGAATGAGGCTGGCTAAGGCAATTAATGGAAAATCAATGTCAAAGGATGACCCCCTCCCATTCACCCCCAATAAAAAAAACGGGCTTAATGTACAAATTCAAAATCTATGAGTTCATTTTGTGGTGAATAAATTACAGCGGCATTTATTTGGCATGAAATTTCATGTGAGCCACGGTCTCGTTGTGATTACCGAGGATACCTGTTTTTACAGTCAGATTGTTATCCAGCCTCGCCTGGATAAAAATTAGCGAGGTCTTAACTCAGTAGCTAACACCCGTTAATAATGCATTATGCTAAAGAGGGTAAGCCATCACTGAACATGTATATTGAACAAATCCAAACAAAGAGTTATAACAAATAGACTTTATTGTCTAAGCAATGTCCAACAGAACAATACAAAACTGGATAGAAAAAGCTCTAAAGAAAAGATCCCTTGAAGATAGTTTGAGGCTATAAAATGAAACAAAAGTTGTGACTTACTGCAAAGAAAGCCTCGCGTAACAGGTACGCGAATAAAGTGGGACGCAACAGGTGTGCCAAGTCTCTATGAAACCATAGAGTACAAAACGCCCGTGCACAGGTAGACGTATTAACTGTCGCTGTGAGAGTGGGGGGGGGGGCTAATCCTCTCACAGTCCAAAGGGATGGAGACAGAACTCTGGTTTTGAAGGCTGGAAACTCCAGGTGGGAGTTTGAATTTCGCGGGAGTGTCCTTATATATTCTGGCCCAACGGCACCAAACGGCAATCCGTAGCAAGTAAGGGAACATAACCCTTTCACCTCTAAATATATTGTATTGCATTTCATGGGGTGATATAAAAATTATATCAACATCTTTACAGATTATGTTTATATAGCTAGCTATTAGTAAATCTTTCGTTATGTCTGTATACGTAAAAGTAATCCAGGAAAATCGATAGTTTTATTTGAAGATAATATTGAATTAAAGAATAAAACAATGTTTAGTCCAGTTTACACGAGAATGATGAACTGTGTAGGGTCAGCATTTTCCCTTAAGCATGTTCATTTTCACTCCATTGTCGAAATTTTTGATACAATGGAAATTAAATTAAATGCTAATTAGAGGCTTTGATAATTAAATGGATCAATACTATCAGGGATTACTGTTACAAAAGAACAGTGGGTTAATAAATCGTCTACTATATTACAATAGCTGTCCATATATATATATATATATATATATTATATATATATGTGTGTGTGTGTGGTGTTTTATGGGTACAAAATTTAATAAGACTGCGTAAAAGCGTAAACATCTTAAAAGAGGAAAATTTCTTAAAAGGAAAATTAGGGAACCCTTATAATTAGATATTTAATCTAAGTTGATATTTATTCTTTTTTTCGATCAATCTCATCAGAGAAATTCATTGGTAGATGTTTTGGACTTAAGATCGGATTGTTGTTGAATATATATATATATATATATATATATATATATATATATATATTCATCAGGAAAGAGAAACGAGAAATTATGAACCGTGCGGGGAGGGGGTTCAAAAGTTTCTAGTTCCACCACACGAAAGGTTCAAACTGGAAGTATCAAACAGTAGTAGTTTGTGGAAAGTATTTTGTGTGTACAGGGCTGGCTGGTTTTTGGAGATGTACAAGGACTCAAGTATTTGGAGTTGGAGATCGTTACTAGATACACCTAGGATGGAAAACATGGCTGGGTGGTAAGCACGAGCGCATGTAGGGTTACTTATTAAATGCCGTGCGATGGCGGAGGAGGAATTGTTATTGGCCGTGGTGGGACAGTCCAAATTGCCGAAACGTACATTGGAGGGTATATGTTGTCTTATTCTTGATTCCAATCTTTGGGTGGTTCGACCAACGATATATATATATATATAATATATATATATATATATATATTATATATATACTAGCAAATATATGCACCCTCCGGGTGCAAGTATTTAAGTTTTAATGTAATAAAATATTGTATTAAATTAGAAAGGCTAATGAAACTATAAGAATACAGATAAAAAGATTTGAAACAGAGGGAGTATAATAAAAAAATGGAACAACTGAAATTTACTCTTCCATCACTCTCGTCTTTCATTGTTATTTTTTCTAATTTAAGTATTTAGTTATAAGAGGAAGTAAAGAATAAAATGACAGTTATTTTATCTTGTTAATGGATTTAATTTAAGATTCATTGAAGAGACTTTTGCTTATAGTCATTAAAATAAGACCAAACAGTTAGAAATCAATAATATTAAGCACATATTTATTAAATTCAATTTTTTAATATTAATATGCAAATTAGCCTTCCCGTTTACACTGTAAACCGCTATTTTGTTGTATATATAAATATAATTGCATGTTGTCAGTATGTAGACATAGTTAACAGTATTAATAATGTAACAATTTTATTAATAATTGAGGTTAAATAAAAATAAAATCATGGAGAATGTGATGTCAAATAACTAAGAGAATTGTTGACTTGAGTAGGAATATAGTTTCGGTTACAGACAGAAAAACACACACAATCTCCATTATAAATAAGATTATATAATATATATTAATATAATATATATATATAATATATGTGTGTGTACGTCTATGTTTTGTGGTCTCGGTGGTGTTTGTCCCTTACGTGACGTGTTCCTATCCGGAAGTCCTGTTTGTGTCATGTTCGTCTTTGCTGCTAATCTTTCCGTCCTTCCTAATTTATATTCCGGCAGCCGGAAAACAGTTGTTTCTTCCCGGGTTTAGAAACCGCGGTGGCATACAAGATAAAAAAAAACCCATACAATCTCCCCAAAGAATGGGTATATATGTGGATTTGTAATATTAAATCACAAAACATAAATCTACTTAACAATGTACAATAAGCATGGTGGCATTTATGTTGCTTGAGGTGCCGTTGAGTGAGCAGAAACGATTAAGCTCCGAAAAAAAAAAAACGTTTCAATTCATGGGTAATCAATCGTCTGAGGATGACTTATTTCAAGATAATTAAAACAATGAATAAAAACACTTAACATAGAGCCCGAGGTAACAGTGGCCTGAACGTTGTGTTTAAACACAATAAAAATGAGGATAACAATTCGAAATATTATAATTATTCATACCAAACCTCATCTCATAAAAATCTGCTTGTGTTTGATACAATTAAAATGTGAAAATAATCATTAAACTTCTGTCATAGTTTGAACGATTTTCCTTCTTTTTTTTTTTTTCACGATTAAAATTATTCACAGCAACATCACCGAGTGCCATTTCTAAATCCTGCAAAAAATAAAAGAGAAATAATTAGTTGCGTTTAGCCTTGATTCTATGTTCACGTGATTAAGCGATCCGTTTCATTATTTTGATAAATACAATTTGACTCTTTTAATTTATCTAATTTTACAAAAAACAAATAAAAATACAAAAACTCCATATTAATACTTTGTTCCTTAAAATGATAACAGTCGGAAGGACTGTACAATCATCTATGACGAAAATGGAAATCCTGATTATCTGATGTCGCTTAATTACCCAATTCTTATTTCTTATGAGTGTCGTCACCTCAGTTAAATACTGGGCCATTCCGTGTTTATTATATGAAAGAAAGAAAGAGGGCATGAGTGCATTGGAGCGATAACACTTATCTGTTTCAATCGAACATAATGAAAAGAAGGAAAGAAGAAAAAAAAGAGTGAATGAGAGTTAAATCAAGATTATTATACTTTTTACATATTGAACTATTATGCAATAGCACTTAAGTAAATTTATCAAACGTTGTAATACTTAAGCTTTCATACTGTTGTGTATCCACAGGTCCTGCTAGTTTTAATAAATACGATTTGAATCTTTTAACAATGTGTTGTAAAATCAAGTAAGTTAAGTAAATAACTAAAAATATCAAATAACTCAATATCATAAAGTAGAGTCGTCGGGGCGGCCTAATGTCGGTATCAGCCAGACAGCAAGGGAGTCTATCTCCTTTTCACTAGCGCTAGACCAAGGAGATTATTCAAGCATCTGAGGTGGAGCGCCGCACCTACCATCAGCTCCTCACTTTACTGCACAGATCCCTGTGCTACTCATACGCTGAGTTGGAGAGGGCCGGTATCGAACCAAGAACGTTGTGATTCCTAACCGAACACTCTACCTACTGAGCTAAACCGGTATGTGACGTATTTTTTCTGAGTTTCTACCTTGGCTCAGTCATAAAGCAGCAGACTGGCGACAAAAAATATTCAAATTGTTGATTGATTGGTTAATTGAATTATACGGCATGTCAACCCTTGTTGGGTTATTATATACCGAAGATGTTTTGTTTTATTCATTCTTGATAGATACTCAACTTTTTCCAGCTTAATTTTCAAAATATTTGTTCAAACTCTTTTTTTTTCTCTCTATTCAACCCTTAAATGGGACCCTAACAGGTACAACAACTCTGGAATAGAGTGGATTGGGTGTAATGGTGATGAAGGAGTACTCTACATTCCCAGAGCTTCAGAATTGGAACTTCACCATCAGATAGTTTAACGTCGTACCTAGGACATTAAGACCCTTAATATCCGACTTCTAGCACATATATGATAAATAGGGTTGTGGTTTGCCCTAAGAGCAATAGGGTTGTGACAATCATATAGGTGCTAGGGCTTGACTAGACCAACCGATTGATCACTGACCGCCTCTCAAGTAAGGACCAAAGTGTAGTGTGGCATGTCATGGACTGCTCAGCTACCAGGGTTCCATCCTTGAGCGTCACCGGTCGCCACCCACTGCCAAAAATTAGCCCTAATTGGGGTGGTCTTACCCTTCTGCAGAGGTGCAGTCGGTGTATTCTAAAACTCCAGCCATATTCAAATTGTGTTGAAAATGGCAGTCTAGCATAAAAGTAAACACACTCCTTAAAGATTCTATTCTAAATCCAAAAATAAATGTCTCGTTTGTGGCCAGTACAGGGGGAGTTCCTTAAAAAAAGAATTGTATTATTGTAAAAAAGTATCTGCTACCTCTAAAGGAGGCGGCTTCATTCCTAAAATGGGGTAATCGAGCGAGTACATGTTACTATTAGTATTTTTGTAATTTAACCATTGTAGTCCTTTTTGACAATAACAAAATAAACAAACTTATTCTAATCAATTATTATTTTGCTAACTCCATTGCAATCTATTAGATTTCCATAAGCCACAGTTGAATGAGCTGTCTATCTTTTTATAATTTAATAAATTATAAAATGCCATGATAATTAAATTTAAAGTTAATAGAAACAATTACATCGTGACATGCATTTAAAGATTAAAATACTTTACAATAAATTTTTCTAATTTGTTATTATATATATATATATATATATTTATATATGATTAATTATTTATATTATATCTACATCTATTATTAAAACTAGCAAATATATGCACCCTCCGGGTGCAAGTATTTAGTTAAATTTTATAATAAAATATATTAAATTAGAAAGGCTAATGAAACTGAATAAGAATGTAGATAAAAAGATTTTGAACAGAGGGGGTATGATTGAAAAATAGAACAACTTTGAAACTAACTATTCCATCATTTTCCATTACTCCCCTCTTTCATTGGTAAATTTTCCTAATTTAACTATTTAGTTAAAATAGGAAGTAAAGAATAAAATTACAGTTATTTCTTTATGTTAATAGATTTCTGTTAAGATTTATCCCTGAGATTTTTGCTCATATTTATTAAGATAAAACCAAACAATTAGAAATCAATAATACTAAGCATATCACATTTTTAAGATCAATATGCAAATTAGCCTTCCCATTCACACTACAATCCGCTATTTTATTGTATATATAAATACAATTGCATGCTATTAGTATGTAGATATGGTCAACAGTGGCTTCGGCCTCTGGACCATTGCTATAATTAACGGCGTCGATCCCAGGGGGCCATCCCCCCAGGCAACACCTGTCCCCTTGATTTAAAGGAGCAGGACTGGGTTTATTGCCCAGTGCCTGAGGCGCCCCCTTGAGGGGGAATGCCGACGGGATCGACGCAATTTTTTCACCTGCCACTCCATGAGCTTCGGTTTGTGGGTGGTCCCACGTTAATAGGGACTTTGTGCCTGACCCGTACAAGTGGGGTACGCGGTAAATACCATGTAGATATGGTCAACAGTGGCTTCGGCCTCTGGACCATTGATATAATTAACGGCGTCGATCCCAGGGGGCCATCCCCCCAGGCAACACCTGCCCCCTCGATTTAAAGGGGCAGGGCTGGGTTTATTGCCCAGTGCCTGAGGCGCCCCCTTGAGGGGGAATGCCGACGGGATCGACGCAATTTTTCACCTGCCACTCCATGAGTCTCGGCTTGTGGGTGGTCCCACATAAATAGGGCCTTCGTGCCTGACCCGTACAAGTGGGGTACGTGGAAAATATCATGTAGATATGGTCAACAGTCTTAATGATGTAAAACAATTTTATTAATAATTGACATTTAAATAAAAAATAAAATGATGGAGAATGTGACATAAATAACAAAGGGAATTGTGACTTGAGTAATAATATAGTTTCGGTTACAGACAAACCCACAATCTCCATTATAATAAGATATAAAATGACTTGATTAGTTATTAATGTTATGTTAGAGTTAATAGAAAAAGGAATGACATGCATTTAAAAAAATGAAATATTTTATTATATTTATTTTATTATCTCTCTCTCTCTCTCTCTCTTCTCTCTCTCTCTCTCTCTCTCCTCTCTCTCTCTCTCTCATAATATATATATATATATTATATATATATATATATATATAATGAATTATTTATATTATATCAACATCTAGATAAAAATGTTATGTTTAAGCCAAAGGAAACAGGTACTTTTTACTATATAAGAATTTTTCTTAAAGGTACCCCTCGTTTTGGGCATAGTGTCCGGTATCTAAACTTTAACCCCTCTTGGCTATTTTTGCGTTTGCACAATTTCAAGAAACTTGAAACTTTAGAATGAGCAGTTGTTGAGAAACTGTTAGACAAAATTCTGTCCCATCCTGCAGGTGTCGAGGGTTCATCACCTAACAATATCCACAAGGATGTAATGGCGATACTTAAGTGGGCTGCTCCATCCTATTGTTAAAGAAAAATAGCTGAATGAATGGAGGGCGATATTGTCCAGTTTCCCAACAATTGGTGATTCTCAAATATCGATTTTCTGTAGAGGAAAATATTAAAATGAACTTCCAATTCTCTAAGTAATCATTCAAAGGGTTGAAGCGTAGGGGAGTTTAGCCAAAACTCTGTAATTGTCGATCACGGGTTTGTCAATTATATATATATATATATATATATATATATAAGATTTTGGATGTTTATTTTTAGAAGCATTGTTTGATAGAGTATATATTATTATTTTATTTATTTTATAGTTGAAGCAGTCTGTACGATGTTCTACACGCCGCACGATCGCTTGCCAGAGTTCGCTTGTCATGCTAATTTTCTATAATTATCGAATTTTATACGATATACGCATTGTAATTGTCTTCAAGCAAAATATAATTATATATATATATATATAAAGAGAGAGAGAAGAGAGTATCCAATTGCCGATTTAACTTTTCCCTTGCAATGGCATTAGTAAATTATTCAAAAGTGCTCAATATAGTAAACACATAGAACAATAATTGTAATAGTAATAGAGGAAAAGAGTTATGGTTCTACCCATGGTTTCAATCCAAATAATTTTATCAGGACCCTACCCTATACTTTACTAAGCCGTTGTAATTCCATTGTTAAACTGAGATAAACTTCTTTTTATAATCTCAGTTTAACTAAGGAACTACATTGACTTATAAGTATAGGTTGAGGTCCTGATGAAATCATTTGGATTGAAACCATGGTAGACCCATAACCTTTTTCTTCTGTTACTATTACTAACACACACACACACACACACACACACACACACACACACACACACACACACATATATATATATATATATATATATATATATATATATATATATATAATATATAAAGAGAGAGTGAAAAAGTGTAAAGAAAAATAAGGTAACTATTGTATTGTTTTTTAACCCTTGAGTTATTCTTAATATTTCGAGATAAAAATATCTTCGACAGAAGATTTCTGAAACTGAAGCTGTTGCTAGCAATTGTTCATTCTGCTTTGTGTCTTATATTTTCCAAATCCTCTGCGTGTGTCTGTTCAACAATGTCTTATTATCATTCCAGGTTTGGCCTACCCTATTTTGATTTATTATTAAAGCAGTAGTGTGTGTGTGTGTACTTTCTAGGCTCATCTGATTCTTTTCTTTTTTTTTTTCAATTTTATTACTTTCACCTGTTAGTTTATGTTAGCCAGTAGGATGTTTTGCGTGTGTGTGTGGGTGTGTTCTTAAGACCAGTTGACATTTTTTCTTATATATATATAATTTAACACTGACACACATTTTTCTTTCTTTCCTTCTTTTCATTATGTTCGATAGAAACAGATTAGTTAACGCTACTGTACACTCACCCCCTCTTTCTCCTATTATATTCCTTTCTTTCTTTCTTTTTCTGATTATATTTTTCTGTGTAGCATAGCTTTTACCTTCCCTTTCTTTTTTATAACAAAAACAGAAGTCCATTATTTAGCTGAGGGGACGACACTGTTGTACAATTAAGGAACACGAGTATGAAGATAATAATAATGATAATAATAATAATGTATGGAGACAGACGAAACGATTACACACATAATTAGTGAATGTAGCAAACTAGTACAAAGAGAATACAAGACTAGGCACGACTCTGTGAGAAAGATAACCCACTAGGAATTGTGCAAGAAATTCAATTTTCACCATACAACTAAATGGTATATGCATAATTTTGAACCTGTCTTGGAGAATGAGACACATAAAATTCTCTGGGACTTCGAGGCACAGACAGATCCCTTAATCCCGTCCAGGAGACCGGTCCTAGTATTGATCAAGAAGAAGAGAACCTGTCATCTCGTGAATTTTGCCGTCCCAGCCGACCTCCGAGTAAAAATGAAGAGAGCGAAAAGAGACAAATACTTGGACCTTGCCCGAGAACTGAGGAAACTGTGTAACATAAACGTGAAGATTGTACCAATTGTAATTGGTGCCCTTGGAAAGATCCCCAAAGCTATAGAAAATAATTTGGGTGAATTGGAAACCAGGGGAAGAATCGAGACCATCCAAACTACAGTACTGTTAAGATCGGCTAGAATACTTAGACGAGTCCTGGAAACCGGAGGAGACTTGCTGTTATTCAGCATCTAGTACACCACCGGCTACGGCAGGTGTAAAAACTTAATAATAATAATAATAATAATTCTATTTTTATTGATTTTTTTTCTCGAAATGTACGAATTATGTATGCATGTTTGATTTTGAAGTGCAGTTTGGAATGGAAATTTAAAAATAAAAACTGAAGCAATTCTCTGTAACAATTCCAATAATATTCCGGTGAAATGGTAAAAGCCGTTGAATGGAAGAGGTGTCGTCACTGGGTGAGCTGATGTGCACCGAATTGATTTCGTAATTAGCTTCACCTGCTGACCCGTATTCTAAAATTGTGTGTGCGTGGGTATGACGGTTAACCTTTCGCGTTACTTAGTGTAGCTATCACTTCGCTACTTAAAGTGACGCACGCCAAATCTTCAGGACGAAGGAATGTAGGTAGGTATAACAGTATCAATATAGATAAAAGAAGAAACTCACTATCCGTGTTGTTGAATAAATCTTGAAGTTTTGATTATCTACTGGAGGCGTTGTCGAGCTGTTACAGTTCATGCAGAAATCTTTGTCGTCACTGAAGGACTTCACATCTGTGAGACGCATGCGCGTTGTCGCTTCTTGGTTTTGTTCGGTTTTCAGCGAGCGCGATTATTTCTTCTTAGCGCAGGCGGCTATTTTGGTGAATATTCCGTGCTGTCAACCATCCTCTTCAAAAATCGATGCAACGTATCATTACTGAAAGAAAGAAAAAGAAAGACAAAAGAGAAAGAAGAGACAAAAAGAAAATAGAAAAAGAAGAAAGAAAGAAGACACAAAAAAGAAAGAAGGAAAAAAGTAAAAGGAACAAAAAAAGAAAAAAAAAAAAAAAAAGGAAAAGAAAAGAAAAAAACAAAGAAAAGATAAAAAGGAAAAGAAAAGAAAAAAACAAAGAAAAGAAAAAAAGGAAATAAAAAGAAAAAACAAAGAAAAAAAGGAAAAAAAGAAAAAAACAAACAAAGAAAGAAAGAAAAAAAGAAAAAAACAAAGAAAGAAAAAAAGAAAAAAACAAAGAAAGAAGAAAAAAGAAAAAAAGAAGAAAAAAGAAAAAAAGAAGAAACAAAGAAAGAAAAAAAGAAGAAACAAAGAAAGAAAAAAAGAAGAAACAAAGAAAGAGAAAAAAACAAAGAAAGAAAGAAGAAAAAAAACAAAGAAGAAAAAGAAAAAAACAAACAAAGAAAGAAAAAGAAAAAACAAACAAAGAAAGAAAAAGAAAAAACAAACAAAGAAAGAAAAAGAAAAAACAAACAAAGAAAGAAAAAGAAAAAACAAACAAAGAAAAAAAAAAAAAAAACAAAGAAAGAAAAAGAAAAAAAACAAACAAAGAAAGAAACAGAAAAAACAAACAAAGAAAGAAACAGAAAAAAAACAAACAAAGAAAGAAAGAAAAAAAAAAAAAAAAAAAGAAAAAGAAAGAAAAGAAAAAGAAGAAAGAAGAAAGAAGAAAGAAAAGAAACAACAAACAAAAAAAGAAGAAAGAAAAAGAAACAATAAAGAAAAATGAAAAGAAACAAAAAAGTAACAAAGAAATTAAAAGAAGAAAAGAAAGAAGCAAAAAGAAGAGACAAAATAGAAAAAAGAAGAAAAAGCGAAGAGAGAAAAAAAGACAGATAAGAAAGAGCTATCAAGATGAAAATTATTATCGAACGGAAGATGGTAATTTCACGAGCATGTTCTATCTTCCTCTCTGCACTTTTGCACACAGATTGAACGTGTTGGACAAATTATCAAAGTATAGGAAGGAACCATCGCCTTGGGTCACAATATATCGCTTTAAACTTTTGCATGTTTTCACTACAGTTTATGAACTTTGGGCTTCTCAAAGTTTTCCGAAAAATCGAAACAAAATCGATTTTACAAATTTCGTTCGTGCTAGACAGTCTGTTTTTAAGATCTAATTTCCCTATTATTTTGAAACCAGTGCAAAACCCCTTTCTGCTTTCACGGTAATACAATTTGATGACTAAAGACCCGGAATAAGATTTATCTGTAACAAACAGATAAGAGTGAGTCAAAAGTCTGGGTATATATTATATCTTGATATCTATTCTCGTATGAGGGACACCCGTGGTTATGTCCTTATATTTAATCATCTTACTTGTGTATTTACTTTCTGAGTAGCTGGGGTAGTATTTCTTCTTTCTGGCTGTTCTGTCTATCACTCTGGTTCTGGCTTCTTGTGTTCCGTACAGTTTCTTCTAAGATGTAGCTGATGTCTTTATTGTTGTTGTTGTTTTAATGACAAGCCCAAGGCATCTATTTTGAATCAGATTTTATCAATTCTTAAACACCATACCATAAATTTAATGGTGCAGGTCTGAATTCAAATGATATATGAATCTAAATCTTTTTTATACACTAACCGTCCAAAACCGTCGGTACACCTATCAATATATAACATTTATTTGGGAAGTGAGATTTAGATGATCATTTTCAGATTGATTGTTGAATGAGAAGAACGCAATGGCGCCTCTCGTTCGATTAGCTAGATTCTCACACGCGTGATTGTAGATCCGGATCTAAAAAGAAATACATTCGAGCGTACAAAAAATAAAATATTGTCATATGTTATTACTAAGAACAAACAGCACCACAGGACATCTCTGACAAATCCTAAGAATAAGAAACCAGCTCAGAATCTTAAGATAGACAACCCAGAACCAGTATGAATAATCTACCATAAATATTAAATCAATGAAAATACCCAGAAGTCTCTCAGATTTAATAATAACAAGACAAAATAATAAACCACTATCAGACCCATGGAAATTCCACAGAACGAAAAAGAAGAAAAGGATTTGCAATTATATTACATTCAAGTTTTATCGTTGCCTTAGCGATAAATAATACAAATATATACAATCCATATATTAATACTCATGTTCCTTAAGCGTACGACCGTTATAATCTTGCAACACCCTCTGGTTCAAGATAAGACCGTACAAATCGTCAAAGATGAAATGCAAAAATGTAAATCCTGATTATCTGGTCATACCTATCAGCCGAATTTTTATTTCTTATGAGAGTCGCCATCTCAGTAAATGATGGACCATTTCGTTTTTACTATAAAGAAAGGGAAGAAAAAGTACATACTTTTATTATATTATGTTTGCAGAGTTTAGATTCCGTTGGTCAAAAAGCCATCAACAGTTGATATGTCATCATATGAACTTTTTAGACCACCACCGTGTATATATATATATATATATATATATATATATATATATATATATATATATATATGTGTGTGTGTGTGAGTAAAGAACGTACATCGCACAAAAATGTAAGTTAAATTTGATTAATTTTATGCTTAGAAATGTACTCAACTTTTAAGTGGTTTTGATTTGTGTGACGTCTTCGTTTGCTCTCATGCTAGTCGATATAATTTCCTAAAGATGATATCTATTAAATGCTAACCACTGGCCTTTGTTTATTTATTTACTTATAATTATTAATTATTTACTTATAATGAAAATATATAATTATGATTCAAAGAAAACCCAAACTGCAAGATGAATTTGGAGCTTAGTAAATAAATAAATAATTGTCCTTTGCGAAAGTTCTCAAATGAAGGTAGTTGAATTCTCATCAATCCGATGTTTTAACTCCAGAAGAAAAGCAGATGGAATACAAAGAACAAAAAAGCGAACACAAAAAAATGATAATCGTAGCTAAAGTGAACTGAAAAGATACGTAATTCAGTCCATGAAGTAAACATTAAAAATAATCGACAATTTTTCTTTTTTTTTTTTTTAATTTGGCATTCAAGTCAGATGAAGAATATCAAAGACAATTAGGAAAAGAATCAGTAAAACAAATAACAAAACAACTTTAGTCTGACGCAAAATTTCATATTATTCCCTGTAAAAACTACCAAAAAAAATTACATCTGCGAAACTTCGAGATATCTTATAAAACAACTTATATAAACAAAAGGAGTATGCGTGATGTAATTGTTAGTCATAGGAAATGGGCTCGTCGACCCGAGTTCAAATCCTGGATGAGGCTGCTTGAATTTGATATAGCGCTAATACCTTGAGAAAGGTATGCATCCAACAACCCTCCCTCCAGATATGGGTAAATAGTAGGGCAGGCTGGGCTCTTTAACCGTGACTAGGTAACCGGTGTAGGAGAAAGACAACTCTTAAATCAAACCTGTTAAACTCTGCCTAAAAATTGACCGATGTGAAATACAAACAGCCTCGTCCAGGATTTGAACTCAGATCGACAAGTCTATTTCATATAACTCTAGCCATTACATCACGCGCCTCGCTCTCCGGATATATCCCCATAAGATTACTGAGGATACTTGAGGGCTAAATTCTTTAAACATAATTCACAGATAATTGAGGAATTGGAAGGTTTCATTAATAAAATCGTAACAATACTAAAGTTAATGATGAGGCAAATGCTTCAGAACTTCAGTTGAGGCTTCAAGAGTGGTGGAGCGGGGGGGGGGAGACATTTGGACGATATGATCTTTCAAATAAAGTGATAATAATGATTAACTAAACTAAAACGGCAAATATTGTTTTTTATATAGTAAAATAAAATTTTGTTCTATGTTGCTTTTTTATTTAAGTTTCAAACCAGAGCAATAATTCTGCTGGATTATGTAAATAATAATAATAATAATAATAATTTCTCTGGATTTTTAAAATCAGGCTTAGTATTATTTTGATTATTCTGACTATTGTCTTCATCTTTACTGTTATCTGTACGTTTTGGCTGATGTGCCCTCCGACACATCGGCCGAAGCGTTGTACAGATAACAATAAAGATGAGGACAATAGTCAGAATAATACAATTAATACTACTACTAATATTGATGATAATAATAATTCTCTTTGAGAGACTTTGAGATAAAAACGGATCACCTTATCGTAGCCATAAGAGCAGACCTAGTATTCATTAACATAAAAAAAGAACTTGTCAACTGTTAGATTTTGGAGTTCCAGTAGTTCACAGGGTGAAGATGAAAGAAATCGAAAAAATAGACAAATACCTAGACCATGCTAGAGAATTGGAAAAACTGTAGAATATGAGGGTTAAAGAGATACCAATTAAAGTTGTTGGACTTGGTCTAATTTGATTTTTTAGCTTATGGGGCATAAAGTAAAAGATCAAATTAGAGGCATTGGAAATCAGAGGAAGAATTGAGACCATCCAGACAACTGTAGTGTTAAAATCGGATAGCATACTCAGAAGAGTCCTGGAGACCTGAGGAGACTTAAAGCCCCTCAGACTCCAGTGGAAAGTCATCAGCTTACGCTGATGTGAAAAACTCACAAGGAGTGAAATATTATTATTATCATTATTATTATTATTATTTCATTCCTTGTAATAATGATAATAATAACGTACTGAGTCCATTGGTCTTTTATACATGAAATAGACTTCAGAATTGAGATAGGTAATTACCCAACACGTTCGCCACGTGTAGAGTGTGACATAAGATTGCAAGTATGTAGCATCGAGCTAAGATCGAACTCGCTATTCAGAAGTAATGCATCAGCGACAATAGTTTGCAAACCATTACACCACAATGGAATGGCCTAGATTTTTGAATAGAGAAATATAAAAATAAAATGAAAATACTTTTAATGCATCCCAATAACCCATTATCAATATAAGATTATATTATTTTGAAATACATCCGAGCCATATATCTGTTGCACGCATGCGTCTTGTGTGTCGATATTTTCTTTAATATTTGGCGCGTGACCAAACTTTTGAGAAATGAAGAAAAGAAATTTCTCTTGTGCTACTTTTATATATCATTGCCTGTCGAGAAAATCAACATTTGAAGTTTTGCTTTTGCTTAAGATCCGGATAAATGGCGTACCGTAATTTCGTCAGAATAATTAGATATCATCCATCATCATCATCATCATTTCGTGACAGTAGTACGGATAGGACAATCTTTTGCTAACCGTCCTATCATTCATCACTTTCGGGATGTCCTCCTACAGCATCCTGTATCCCTGCAAAGCTGGTCTTTGCTGGGCAGCCCGCACTGGCAGGATCATGTGCTGGTTTCCATATGACGTCACTTATGAGTTTTCAATTAGATCTACTCGGTTTCCAATCTTATTATAATGGAAATTGGGTGTCTATCTGTCTCTGTAACTGAAACTACGTCACTGCTTATGTCACAATATATAAAGATTTAGTTATCTGCCATCATAAGAAAAAATAATAGAATATTTTATTTATCCTTAAATAATTTTGAAGTTTTCATGAAGGAAATTTTATGAAGTTTGATATACGTAAATAGTTTTGTTATTTTTATTTGTAATGTTAATATCTTAATTTTGAATTTTGACCTCGTGGTTATGACCTTATGGAAGAGGTACTTATTTTGAATTCTAAAAGATTCTTTCGCCAAAATTAAACAGGTAAACCTCTGTTACACCACTCTTACAATTTTGTACAGTATGTATTCAGGTTATTATTAGTATTGTAGGTGTGCATTCTCATGTGTTTTGGTGTATATTATCCTTGTTTGACTATATATATATATATATATATATATATATATATATATATATATATATGTGTGTGTGTGTGTGTGGTGTGTGTGTGTGTGTGTGTGTGAAGGATATACACCAAATATGAATAACGTGAGCCGAAATATTAATTGAATCAATTGTTTGTGTTTCCTATTCACCTTTCCTGTATATTTTTTACATTTTGTCGGACTTTTCTTAACCTATTTTCTTGTCATACACACATACACACACACACACACACACACATTATATATATATATATACACATATATATATGTGTGTGTGTGTTTATTCACTTATGTATTTATATGCAGGTTAGTGTATCTGAAATAGTCTATATATAACCATTAAAACTATTCATAAATAAATCTTCAACTACAATAAATATACAAAAAGTAAATGAGGCCAATGTAGGAATATTTTTAAAGAAACCTTTCTTCCTCTATTCTTATATACAGAGACATATGAACTGACTATAAGTAGAAGATAGATAAACCAATTTGTCTTCTTTAAAAAGAAAGACCCTTTCTCCAAGTCCATCACTGGAAAAGAATAGTATTTTTTTATTAATATTTCAAACGTTGCTAATAACATGTGACAATGTAATCTAATTTTGTGGCTAATTTCTCCAAAATTATAAGAAAGAAGTTAATTACGTTTTCTTCTGGACTCATAAAAAACGCTCAATCTCAAAAAACTGAAAATACCGCAAATGGCCTAATCAATTGTGATAAAATTGGTGATGGGGGAGAGAAAGAACAAAAAAAAAACAGTGTACTGTGAATGACCGGATGAATAGTGATTATCCGGAAGTGAATGAAAAATAACCGGATGTACATGTAAAATTCGAATGCAGGTTAATTAATTGTACGTAAGTTAGTTAATTAGCTACAAGTAATATTTTCGCATATGGTTTTATAGTTTTACAATATCACCGTGAACTCGTTCCATGATTATATCATTGCTTCTATTCAGAAATAAGTGAAGAAATAAAAAAAAAATCATGTTATGTTTTTTTTTGTTTGTTTTTTTTTTGGGGGGGGTTTGTTTGTTAAAATGCTGAATAGCACGCAAGAGATAATAGCATTAGAATCTCATTTTACGTATAAATAGATGTCAGAAACTCACTTAGTAGCCTAACACTAACCCCAACACTTACTCTAACCCTAATCCTAGCGTCTCAAAGGTTTCGGATATTTCCGTGAAATGTAATGTTGTTGGCTGGTTGTTTTGTTTTTACGCCATATCAACCCGTTTCGAGTAATTAATGCAGACTCAAGTCATTTTGATATGTGGTTACTTATAGTACCTGCTTTTGTTTAAATGGTCACCCATCTAAATGATGAATAGGCTCATCACTTAACTTCGGTGACCTAGGAGGAAACCAGTGCTTTCAACGTGGCTTGAAATGTAATGTTTTTTATAGGTAATCTAATGATATCTCTAGCGCGCTATTCTGCATTTTACCCGGACGTATAATTAAGGAACACAAGAATTAATATATAGATTATTATTAGAATGTATGTGAACTGACAGCTCCGGGTCTAAGTGGAACTGGGAGTAATGGTGATGAAAGCTACTCCACATTCCCCTGAGCTCTAGAATTGGAACTTCACCATCAAATAGAGTTTAAGATCATACCCAGGATACTAAGACCCTCAGCCACCGCCTTCTATTACATATATGATAAAAATGGTTGGGGCTTGCCATAAGGACAATAAGGTTGGGATATATAGATGCTAGTGCTTGACGTGACCAGCCGATTGATCGGAGGTGCCAACTCCGACCGCCCGTCTAGCCTTAGTAAGGGCTAAAGTAGAGTGTTGCATGTCATGGACTGCTCAGCCACCAGGGCTCTTAAGTACCACGGGTCGCCACCCACGGGCAACAATTGGCTCCAGTGCAGTTGGTGTATTCTAAAGCCCTGGGACTGTAAGAAATTATTATATAGATTCTTATTAAAATGTATGTAAACTGGTGGCCCTAAATCATTGTTTCCTAAATTTTCCACCGTTAAGTTCAGCCAAAAGATACACAAAACAATTTTCGGTATAAATGCAGAATAGCACGCAAGAGATAATATCATTTGAATCGCATTTTACGTGTAAATAACATTGGATTGAGGAAACTCCCGAAGTAGTCTAACATTAACCCTTACTATAAAACTGACCCTAACCCTTACCCTTAACCCAATCCTAGCGTCCAAAGGTTTCGGGTATTTCCGTGAAATGTAATGCTTTTTATACGGAATCTAATGATATTATCTCTTACGCACTATTCCGCTTTAGTACCCGGACTTGCAATTAAGGAACACGAGTATTAATATATAGATTCTTATTAAAATGTATGTGAACTGGCAGTACTAAATTACGTTTCCAAAATTTCTGCTGTAAAGTTCATCCAAAATACAGGCCAAACAATCTTCTTTCAAAAAGAAATCGATCGTTTCTGATTATTTTGAACTTAAAAGCGCTCGTTTAGAACTTGGAAAAATCTCTTACTCATTTTTCTATTTATTTCTTAATTGGTTCAAACCTATAGCCATTAAAAAATGTATAACGATCTATTACAAATAAAAAGAATGACGACGGACAAGTTTGCAGCAGTATCTGCTGCCATATGCAATACACAACAATTACAGTCGTAGAACTCCCTCCTAAAATCACTGGATAACCTAAACATTTACTTAGTTATTTCTCGTCTAATGCTGGCTATTTTAAATCTGACCATGTGTTCTCGAGCTAAAACCAATCCTTACCACTGTAACATTGGAGTTGTAATGTAAATATCTATTCGCTGAATAAATGTTGACATAAAAGATTGAGGATAAGGCGTTCGTTGTATAACGGTTATCGTTGTAGGAAGTGGACTCGGCTATCCGAGTTCAAATCCTGAACGAAGCAGTTTATATTTCATATACCCCTATGAATTTAATTATTCTCTCTCCAGCTATGAATAAATAGAAGGACAGACTGGGTTCTTTAATTTGTTCAAACCTTTGGAATAAAAGGTTGCTCAATGTGAGACTAGTACTATATAAACCAGTACTACGTGTTTTATAGCCGGGTCATCAGCAACTCAACTGGTAACCCCACACATTTTTTCTGGTGAGAAGGGTGGCTAGACATCGTGCAGAACAAAAATAAGAGCTGTAAATATGCAGTTCGGCTAGAAACCACAGGGTTCCTAGTTCGATACCGGTCCTCGCCAACTCTGCGTTATGAGAAGCACAGGGATCTGTGCGGTAAAGTAAGGAGCTGATGGTAGGTGTGGCGCTCCACCTCAGATGCCAAAAACAATCTCCTTGGTCTAGCGCTATTGAAAAGGGGATAGACTCCCTCGCTGACTGGCTGATACCGACTTTAGGCCGCCCCGTCGACTTTACTTACTTACAGTCGTAGAATACCCCCCTCGAATCACTGGATTTGGAAATTGGTCTAAGAAAATGAAAACTGAATTCAAACCACACCTGGAGAGGGATGGGTTCCGCCAGACTATTTATTCCAAAGACGTGCTACATTAAGGTTGCTCCCATGAACAAACATTCGGGATGACGCTTTTCTTTTTTAACGAGGGGAATTTTATTTTAATTGTATCAATTTTAAGATGGTTTTTCTTTTTTCTTTTACTATAATGGCTACTGGGCGTTGCCTGATTGATGGAAGAAAATCACATTATATCAGTATATTGTTTGGCCTGTATTTTGGATGAACTTCACAGTAGATTTTTTTCAGTAATATATTACTTCGATATTAATTCCTTTATTCATTCATTTTATTTGTTTCTTTGTTACTTAGAAGTAAATCTTAGTAAAGATTACTATCAAAATAGTGTAACATAACAGTATGGGGTTAAACAAGTTTGAGATTAGCCTATATCTAAATATATAAAAGTAAGTGTTTGGTGTGTACGTGTCGACGTATAAGTTCAAAACGGGAGGTCACTCTGATTCGAAATCTTGCATACATATTAATATTCTTCTAACTAAGAAACACACCAAATTTGGTTATTGATTTTTACTGATTAAGGGATATAATTAATTAAGCCAAAATCACCCAATTTGCGAAACTGTCCGTATACCAACTCCTGCTGATGATAAAATATTGTCTCCTGCCTGACCTTTTGTTACAGCGATTACCAGTATGAAATTCAATTTTTGGTGAACAAATTTCGCAGTCTTAAGCCGTTTAGCTCGGAATTTATCGTCTATTTATAGTCCAATCTTAAAAATATCCATATGGTTGGAAAGAAGAAAAATTAATCTTTCTCAATATATAATTTGTATGAGTCTTTATCCATTGAATTATTTTTATAGCGAGTTAGAAAAAAATTATTTTGCTTCGGACAGCAAAAGTATGTTTTAACGAAAAATCTTTATTCATATCGCAATCTTTTTATTCCTGTCTTTAAAATATTAATTTAGTTAGAAATGAAATGAAATAATCTATCTTACAAATATTTATTTGGTAAGAAAGATGGGGTTTTATCGATTGAATTATTTTTTACAGCGAAGTAAATAACAATAATAAGCGAAAACATTTAAAATAACTCAACTTTGTTTTTAATCAGAATTTAATTTTTTCGTATATACAAAAAAGTTTTAGAAAAAAAAGCTTTTTACAAAATAGGTAGTTAAATTATATAACTACTTATTTCGTAAATAAGTAAACATATAGTTGTAATAACAAAATTTAAAAAATAAAATACGATGTAGTTGAATAAATTATATGAAGAAGTTTAACTTAACATTTCGTAAGAAACAGTGTTTGAAATGTTAAGTTAAACTTTTTTCTTTCGTAAACATAAAATAAAAATGATTCTAATGTACGTAACTTGAATAAGAAAATTTGTTATTTAATTTATCATAATTCTAATGATAAATAAATGGACAGATTTTTTAAAATTAAGTCAGCACTTCCTTTTTTTCTCTTTCTTTTTTTATTAAAAACCGTCAAAACGGTTTGAAATTAGGGTGACCCAGAAAAAACAGAACCCACAAATTTTGTGATAAAACTGTTAATTTTAACTAGGGTTAGGGTTTGGGTTAGGATTGGGGTTTAGGGTTAGTTTAATGGGAAAATAAATAATAATTTGGGTTCTGTTTTTTGGGGTCACCCTAATTTTCCGACCGTTTTTCAAGTTCAGCCCTTATCTCGAGATTTCTTTTATTCATTTATTAACATTTTTTTAACTTTAGAAGTTACTTTAATTCATTCATATTAGTGTCGTCTCGAATATAACATTTATTTCGACCGTTTATTCATTAGACAATTCTCGGCGTTTTTTTTTAATTTGATAAATAATTATCTCTTATAAGTTATCACCAATTTTCCCTGTGAAATTTACCCCCCCCCTATATTTAACACAATGAAACTTGCATAAAAATTAATATTATCTTGAAAAAAAAATTTCCCTTCGAAAGAAGAAACATTAAACAAACTCCTGATGATTTTTTTTTTAATTTCAGCTCACGGAAATAATGAAAATTATGATTGAAAAACAATGTTTTCATTTTTTAACCGTTAAATCAACTGAAATTTAACGTAGCCAAAGCAACTTACGACAAGAGGATTTTTAAATATACTATGAAAAATCAATTAATGGTCCGATTTTCACGAAAATATATTAGGGGAAATATTTTTTACGAAGTCTACCCCCCATCCCTATTTTATTTTATGAGATATAAAAAAAAATGAACCGAAATTGGGTATACTTTCTCTTATTTTCTCCCCACTCACTCTTTGGTGTTCCTATTTTTTTAGTCCGGTCGTGGACCGGGTACTTTAGCTAGTATATATATATATATATATATATATATATATGTGCGTGTACAATTATTTACTAAGTTTAGCTTAAATGTGACCCAAGGCCACAAGTATGGGTCCCAATTAGAATTGAACACTAACAACGGTCTGCAAATCTAGCTTGCTAACCATTAGACCACCTGAGATGCCATAGTTTAGCAAAAGCCAGTGTATGCAAGGCACCCAGTAAGAATCGAACAATTCTTTTAACAGAGTTCGCAAAGCATTACACTTCACGAAGTGAGCAGGAACACATATTACTAAATAACTATAAGTATTTTCATGCTGAGACAAAACGTTTTGGATCTCTCTCTCTCTCTCTCTCTCTCTCTCTCTCTCTCTCTCTCTCTCTCTCTCTCTCTCTCTCTGCATATCGTATAGTTTAATGGTTAGAAATCTATATTAGATTGACAGTGACTTTCATTCTCACTGAGTGCCTCATACTCTTGACGTTGTGCTAAACTAAAGAAAATGACTATATCTCACTCTCTCTCTCTCGCTTATATATATATATATATATATATATATATATATATTATAGGGCAATGGTTAGAAAACCTAGATTAGTCGACAATTTTTCAGTCGCTTTGATTCTCACTGGGTGTCTCATAGTTTTTGACATTGTGCTAAGCTGAGCTCGAAAAATGATTAGACTCTGTCTCTCTCTCTCTCTCTCTGTCTCTCTCCCTCTCTGTCTCTCTCCTCTCTCTCTCTCCCCCCTCTCTCTCTCTCTCTCTCTCTCTCTCAAGACATCTTGTATGGTGCAATAGAAGGTGATCGCTGTCTCCAAAGCTAGGCTCGCCCTTTGAAACGACTTTAAATCATTATATCAAATGTAAACATTTTAATATATAAGATTGAGACATAAAGCGTATAAATAGTTGTTTGATTAATCTTTGTCTCCTACCAATCATAAAGGAATTGAATGCGTCTTTTGTGCCTGTGTACCCCCCCCCGCTCACAGTCAGTCTACAACGGAGTACTTCATAATGTCTCAATAGGTAATGTGCACAAAAATCCTCTTTATTTAGAAGTACTGGTTGTTGTCGAGAACTTAGTAAAGACTTTCGTATTCAATGCCCTCTAGGAGCGAGCAGTCTTAACTCGGATAATTGCAGAGCAAATAGAATATAGGTTATTCGGACGATAATCATTAAAATATTGATCTATGTACTAGCAGGACCTGTGGATATAATACAGTGACAATGTCAGTGAAATGCATTCGATGGTAAGACTCCAGATTGGGATCTCTGGGAACTGTTGAATTATCTCTTTGTAACCATTACTCCCAGACCCACTCTTATTCAAATTAGTAGTGCTCTTTAGCATCCCATTGATTTTTTTTAATTATCTGTATTATATAGAAACAATATTACAGTATGATAATTTAGTTATTAAAACCTTTGATTTATTTATTTAAGAGCTATTACAATTAGTTCAATATGTAAGAAGTATAATAATCTTCATTTAACTATCATCTATGCTACCCACTTCTATCTATTTTTCCCCTACCCCTCTTTCTTTCTTATTACATTTTCTGTGTAGCATGCCCTTTTTCTTCCCTTTTATTTCTTTATAATAAAAACAAAATGGTCAATTATTTAGGTAAGGTGGCGACACTTATAAGAAGAAAGAAACCGTTGGATAAGTGACACCAGATAATCAAGATTTACATCATTGTATTTCATCTCATTTGCAACCAGAGGGTGTTGCAAGATGATAACGGTCGGAAGACTAAGAAAAAGGCGTATTGATATATAGATAAAAGAAGATAGATAAGAAAGATAAACTGTGTGGATAAAAACAGCAGCTAATGCAAAAGTAAGTCGATAATCATATCGACACAGAGCCCTGGGCACGGCGTCATCGTCTGATGTAAAGGTCAGCCATTTAGACAAGCAGACAATTGTTAATGATCAGCCGTTTTGGCACGGTTTAAGATATACACTGCCTACCTTCAATACAGAAGTGTAGGACTCCAACCAGTTAAACAGTTCCGTGTATGACAACGAACTGCATTTCATGGTGAGATTTCAGATCGGTTAGTTGGATTTTATGGCATGTCAACCCTTGTTTTTATGCCGAAGATATTTTGTTTTATTAATTCTTGATGGGTATTTAAAGAATATTTTTTAAACTCAATTTTTAAACACCTTTTTTACACTCATTTTTTAAAAATTTGACCCATAGATGGAACCCTAACAGTCTGAGTGGACCTGGGAGGAATGGTGATGAAGAGATAATCCACATTCCCCATATCTCCAGAATTTGATGTTCACCATCAGAGTTTAACCTCATACACAGGACATTAAGACCCTCAGCCACCGGCTTCTAGCCCATATATGATAACGAGGGCAATAGGGTTGGGACAATCATAGAGGTTCTAGGGTTGACATGACCAACTGATTGATCGGAGGGGGCCTCTCCGACCATCCGTTTAGCCTAAAAAAGGGCCAAAGCGGAGTGTTGCATGTCATGGACTGCTTAGCCACCTGTGTTCCATCCTTAAGCATCACGAGTCATCATCCATGGCAAACGGGTGGTCGCATTGGTGGGGGGATTACCCCTCTGCAGAGGGGTAGAGGGTGTATTCTAAAGCCCGACCGACAGGGCTGACTCCAGATCGGGACACCTACTGTCAGCTCTCCCACTTGATCGCACTGATCAAATTCCCAATATGTGCTACTCATAGACTGGGCTGACAGGGACCGTTCTCGAACTCAGAACCTTGCGATTCCAAGGCGGATGCTCTACCGACTGAGCAAAACCGGTCCCTCAAGTCCGACTAAGTAAAGTAAGTCGTCGGGTGGTCTAAAGTCGGTATCAGCCAATCAGCGAGGGAGTCTATCCCCTTTCACTAGCGCTAGACCAAGGAGATTATTTTTACATCTGAGGTAGAGCGCCACACCTACCATCAGCTCGCTACTTTACCGCACAGGTCCCTGTGCTACGCATACGCTTAGTTGGCGAGGGCCGGCATCAAACTAGGAAACTTGTGGTTTCTAGCCGAACGCTCTACCGACTGAGCTTCCGACTACAAAGTAATAATTCCTCGTTTCAAAGATTCGGACGAAACACTCATGAAAAGGTATATTGGTAATCTCAGCAGTCCATTGGTACTAATTACTAATTATCAGAAGGCATTCCTGTTTGTTTTGGTTTGACCCCGTTACAGCTTTTGGGTATCGTATTTCAGCCGAGTTGGATCAGAGACAAAAACAGCTTTCGTAAGGGCCCTATAGTATTGTATAATCCAACAAAACGACTGTAGTACTTAGTCGGAGCATCGTTCCCATACATACATACCTTGAACCCAGTACCCCGGCGAAGTATTATAGTAATAATTCCTCGTTTCAAAGATTCTGACGAAACACTCATGAAAAGGTATATTGGTAATCTCGGCAGTCCATTGTTACTACAACTGTATACTTGTAAAATCTGACACTTAAAATACTGAACAGAATGTTGACAGGTAAGAAGTTGATGGTGGCAGATATTCATTTCGATTTCTACCAAAACTGCAACGTGAGCAAATGCTTCTTGAACCATTCATCAAAATACGTTGCGACAATCGATAATAAGAAAGTTAATCAATAAATCAACGTTTTACTTCGCAACAACTGGAGCAAATGGCCCGACTGTTAGCCGCGCAAACAGACATGCGCACACGAGTCGTGCAGTCAACCATATTAGAACAATCGATACTGACCACTAAATGGACTTAACCTTCTTATTTAGAAGGCAACTGTGTCAACTGAATAGACAGAAATATACGAAGCTAAAAATAAGTTCTCAGCCAAACTAAGGAGAGGGATGATATGTTTCTTCGTTTTTTCTTTTTCATAGGGTCGCAAGTGTAAGATGTAACAACGAAATTGTAGTAGTAGTTGTAGTATCAATGTTAGCACATAGATACTTCCCAGCATTCAACGTGAATACAAATTCTCCGGCCTCTATATTCTATTGGAGTAGGTAAATTGTATAGTTTAGTGTATCCTGTGAAACCCCAATTACTTAATCATCATCATCATGTCGCGCAAGTAGCACGGATATCCATGAAAATCTCTCGTCAACCTTCCCTATCATTCATTGCTCCAGGAAGGTCCTCTGTGTAGCATCCAGCATCCTCGCATAGTTGGTCAATGTAGGTCCTTGCTGGCTGGCCCACATTAGCATGCCCATGTGTTGGCTTCCACATGAGAACGTCGCTTATGAGCTCGTCCTTGCTTCTCAGTAGTGTCCTGCATGTCTAGTCCGTCTTACTCGGGTGGTATGCGAGATGGGGGAGGCAGGTGACCATACAACTGTTCCTTCTGGGATGCTGTTTCCACGACTTATTCAAGACTGCGCGCAGTATTCTTGTGCAGCTTCCATCTAGCTTATTCTTAAAGCACTTCGTTGAGGTCCAAGTAGTGCAGCCATACAGCAGTACTGATACAACCACAGCCTGGAATAATTGTCGCTTTAGCTTGTCAATAAGATCGGATAGTCATTTCTACTCTACATGTCGCCTCCCGCCACGGGATGGATTGATGTGGTCAATTATATATATATATATATATATATATTATATACACACACCAACCCCTCCGCACGAACAGGATGCGACACAAGGTCAATTTCTTAAGCGGAGGTTTGAATTCAGAGTTTTCCTTCTCATAGACCTAGCCATGGTTAAAGATTCCAGTCTGCTCTGCTATTTACCCATAGCTGGAGTGAGAATTGGATTCATACCTTTCCCAATGGTATTAGCGCAATGTGAAATGCCAACAGCTTACTCCAGGAATTGAACTCGCGTTGACGAGTCCATTTCCTACGACTCTAACCATTAGACCACACGCCTCCATATGTGGTCAATTATAGGTTTACCTCTTAATAAGTATGCGATTGTTTTTCATGAATTCATGGTGCTCGCTTGTTTCAACGTAACTGTTGTGTTGCCCAATATTGATATTCATTATTATCTTGCATTATTAGACATATTGAATCTTCGATGTCGTCGATTTCCATTTGTTCTGGTTTATTTCTAGGGGTATTTGTTCGTTGTTTGCTAACCTTACTTGGTAACCTTTATACTACGCAAGGTGCCCTGTCAAAATAAAAAATAAAATAAGTTTAGCGTAAATGGACACACGGCCAGAAGAATAGGTGCCCAGGTTTCCATTTCTTTGTTTAAGAGATATCAACCTTCAATGATTGTTTAATGCCAAAGTCATCCTCTAGAAGAACCGTAGTGGTTCTATCTAACCCATAGCTAGGGGATAAGAGGTACATCATTTTCCCAAGTGGATTAGTAAACGTAATAGAGTTCGAACTCGCTTACTACGATGTCGCTGTCCAGCACGTTAGCCACTACGATACGTACTTCCACCCGATTCTAGTGAAAATCTAACTTGCTAACAATGGTCTGCTAATCTACCTTTCTAACTACATGAGGGATTGCTTGGTTGGGTTTTACGGCATATAAACCCTTGTTGGGTTATTTAATACCGAAGACGTTTTGTTTTATTCATGCTTGATGGCGACTCAACTTTTTTTAAACAATTTTTTTTCAAACTCATTTTTTTTATTTAACCCATAGATGGGACGCTAACAGGTACTACCACTCCGGGTCAGAGAAAACCTGAAGCTAATTCCCTAGAGCTCCAGGTTTGGAACTTTACCATCAGATAAAGTTTAATGCCATACCCAGGACATTAAGACCCTCAGCCACCACCTCTAGCACATATATGATAAAAGGGGTCGAGGGTTCGCCATTACAGCAATAGGGTCCGGACAATATCATATTATTGATAGGGCTTGACGTGACCAGCCGATTGACCGGAGAGGTCCTCTCCGACCGCATATCTAGCCTAAGCAAGGATCAAAGTGGTGTGTTGTATGTCATGGACTTCTCAGCCACCAGAATTCCGTCCTTAAGCATCAAAAGTCGCCACCCAATGCCAACAGGCGTCCTCATTTGGGTCGGGTGTCTCTGCAAAGGTGAAGTCCGTGTATTCTACAGCCCCACCGACAGGACAGTCACATGATGTTCCCTGGTGGAATAAGAATAGTGAAGAGCTTCAGAGACGATGAAATAAGCCCAAATGAACCAATAGATTATATTTTCAACACTTCGTGTGAAAATTTTGACAGAAAATAAGTTTTGTTTGTTAACCAAGAACAGATTACTTACAAGGGAATTTTTTTATTTGTGTTTATCTACATTTTAGAATATTGATTCAGAAAATATACATTCAATAGACTACATTAAACTATATTGAATGTACAATACAATCCATGAATGAAATTAGATGGTACTTTTCTATATTACGTCTAGAAATGACTCTTAATGGTTCTTTACATGGGTAATTAGTCATCCTTGTCATTTACCAAACAATAATCACACACACACACACACACACATATATATATATATATATATATATATATATATATATATATATATATATATCCAATAATTAAGTTTATACGAGGCTTGCACGGAAAGGGATGTGTGTTTGCTATTTCTCCTAATAATTATAGCTTTTTATTTATTTATTTTATTGATAGAAATGAGACATTCCTGCACCGCCATTCACTATCAGGGGTGAGGGTAGAATACACTGACTGTATATATATTTACCAACCCCTCCGCACGAGCAGGATGCGACACAAGGTCAATTTCTTAAGCAGAGTTCAGCAGGTTTGAATTCAGAGTTTTCCTTCTCCCAGACCGGTTGCTTAACCAAGGTTAAAGGCCCAGTCTGCCATACTATTTAGCCATAGCTGAGGAGAGTAGGATTCATACCTTTCCCAAGTATTAGCGCTAATTGAAATGCAATTACCACGTCCAGGATTTGAACCGGGGCGACGAGTCCATTTCCCATGACTTTAACCATTACACCACGCGCTTCCTACACTGACTGTATATTCTGTTGAGAGTTACGATTCTGCTCGCCATTTTAGGAGTTTAGTTCTCCTATTGGTAAATCCAATGTAAAATAGGGTGAGTCTAGATAATAGAAAGTTTATTGTATTCCTTGAAATCCTCGATAGAACAAGAGTCTATATCCTTGTAGCTCTCCTTGTCTGTAGTGTTTTTTTCTGGCAGAAAATTCAATTAGCAACTGATTCGAGGAGAGTTGTAAAAGATCTCAAATGCTTCTCTAGGCTCATTTCTGATTGGCCTATTTTACCGGAAATGCATGCTGCTGCTATTTGGGAAAGTCCATAAATATGCGTGTGAATTCTGCGTACATCTTAGACCAATAGATAGTCCAACAACCCCGTATTGAAAGAGTTGTGTTTTGTGTATGACATGAAACTGATGGATCTGTAGATCTGGGGAGTGCGAAGTGCCCTTGATTGTTATTGCTCCCGAGTCATCTCTGACACGACATAATAATACCTATTAGGGTCCCATCTATAGATGAAATAGATGTATTTAAAATTATTCGTATTCGATAGAACAGAACAATGTGAAAAAAAACTTATGAGACGATTACAGAAAAATGTAAATATAAACGTACAATAAAAGCAATTCTTTAACATCCAGGCACAAAATAACCCTAAACGGATTGATATACCGTTGAAATTAATCATCATTTTGCACCACCAGATAGAGTAATTCCTACTGACATAATGTCTGTATTTCTAGATATTGCATAACTCTGACTATGGAGAAGAAACAAAGAGGTTATCGAGGTTTTGAGCCAAGAAGAATGTCCTGTAGCGAATATCTACAGAAGGCTAAAATAGGTGATTATTGATTGGAATAATGTGCCAAAATGGGTAAAAAAAGGATCTAAAAAGTCATTGATGACAAACCGTGCAGGGAAGGCCAATGAAGCAGTCGCCATTATACGAAAAATAATTTGTTTTTCAAGGTTAATTTGTCAATTAGGTTTAAAATTGAAGCAATAAATTCATAGAATTGTTACTACAACTATATATATATATATATATATATATATATATATATACCAGCTAAGTTCAGCCACACCACTGAGAGACATAATACGTCTAAACACGGTGTTTGTGGATGACTGGATATATGTTTCCAGCTACTGGTTCTCAGGAGGAACATTGACTGATGGCCACCGATTTACGCTTTCCAAGGCTCTCCTATGAAACGGGTGTGTGCTTTCTGGTGATCTCGACATATATACCTATGCATATATTTATCAGTTAAATTCTCCCTCCTTACTTGTAGGTAGCTGATGGCACAGTGGTTAGGAATTTAACATGAAAATTTGGTTGGGTTTCGATCTCAGCTTGAGGTAGCCTGATAAGTTTAGCCATACTGAGGAAACTTGATCTGACGAAGCATATATTGAAGTTTTAGAAGAGGACATTTTTGTTTATTAAACGAAGGGGAATATGTCGGCTTCAAATAATCGATAAGATCGAAAAATGTTGTTAGATGATATAACAAGAGATAACGCAAGAAATGGTTAGTATGTTGATTTTATGGCATTTCAACACTTACTGGGTTATTTAATGTGTTATGGCAGGTGTCAAAACTATTATAAAGAAATATTAAATTTTTTTTTTTCTTAAAGGAGTAACATTAAATATTAACAAAACATACAAGTGTTACTGAAAAAGAAAAGTTCTTAGGGCATGATAATTTTTAGATTATTTTAGGCTTAGAGGTTAGGGAATTGCATACATTTACATTTTTTATATAGTTTAAGTGGTTAAATCAAACTTAAAGGACCTAAATTCCACCATCATGTGTCACCCCGCCAAAAGAAAAAAAATACCAAAAATCATGGAATTAACCGAATTTAATGAAATTTTCAACGTCATTTTTTAAACAATTTTCCCTCTCCTAGACCAGTCTCTCAGGGGTCTATATTTTTACTAATACCTTCACAGGTGAGTGAAGATTATTATGATATATTATAAATAAATGTTACATGTGCAAAAAATGAACCATGCACAATGGCAAATTTTAGTCTTAACAACATATAATAAGTCAGTCAATGAAAAAAACATAAAGTATGTCTTTACTCAACAGTTCCACAAAAACAGGATGCGAGTCCATTTTCCTACGACGAAGATCGTTACAATAAAGTTACTTAGTATATGGTAGTTTTTCCTTTTAATTTCTTTACATTTCTTATATGTATTTACCCAATTGAGGTGTGAGGAATAATAGTTACCATCATACACTGCTAGACTCGCCCACTAACGAATACTCAATGGCATGACACCTGGCCAAATTGGCATATATTTAACCAGTGGGCGGGGTTGGAGTCAAAATTTATGTACTGGACTTGTATGCCGAAAAATTGAGATATTGAAAAATGGTACATATTACTTAAGCTTAACATTTATTATCTAGATATAGATATAGTATAAATAATGTATTTATATATCTATTAATAATGGAGATTGTCTGTATTTCTGTCTGTAACAAAAACTACGTCACAATATTTTTATGCTATAGACCAGTTCACATTCAGTAAAATTTTGGAGCAGCTCTGTGTAGTGTGGAGTACCACTTCATCACTATTACTCTCAGGTCCACTCTGACTTGAAGTGGTAGTTGGTGTCTCCTCTACGGGATAAATAAAAAAAACATGAGTTAAAAATGTTTTTAAAAATTGAGTACTCATCAAGAATGAATAAAACAAAACTTATTCGGCATAAAATAACCCAATAAGCGTTGACATGCCATAAAATCCAAACAACAAACCAACAGGTATTGCATTACATATACGTACTTTACAGGTATTGTGTCATATACTATCTGCGTACAATAATAACTATTTGTGCTATTTTAAATTTGGAAAGCATAATTTACTAAGATTAGTTTAGTTTTTAGTTTGACACAAGGAAAAAAAAAATTCGAACCAAACTCTTTATTTAATCCACCAGGGTAGATTGTTCTCATTCCATAAACCATGACCGGGTACAAGGGTTAAGCTATGTTAAATAGTCTATGTTATCATCTCCCTTGGCCGGGATTGAACCTGCAACCTACAGATGATTGTCACATAGAACTGTATTAACTCAACCCTTATATCCGTTGCGCCATGTGTCCAACTGTTCCGCGAAGGCTCACGATTACGATAGGAAGGCTTCCAAGTTCAATAAGAAGGTTACCGAATTCGAAAGAAACACTTGAAGGTGGGTGGGAACATTGGCCGAAACATTGCGTATACAACAATAAAGATGAGAACAATAGTCCGAAAAATCGAAATAATACAAATTATCAACCGCATCTAAAAAAAAAAAAAAAGGCAGACAAATTTGAGGATTAGTTGAGAGAGTAATGCTTTTAAAAGATATATTCTTGAAAAGATTTTGGAAAGTGTCTTCTTTTTCTGAGGTCGAGAATGTTCTTGACAGTTTGGTTTGTTTTGTTTTACGGCATATCAACCTCAGTGGGTCATTTAATGCCGATAAAGTTTTGAAATAAATCAATTCTTAATGGATAATACAATTTTTTTATAAATATATTTTTTTATTTAACCCATAGATGGGACCCTAACAGGTACTACCATTCCGGTCAGAGTGGACCAGGGAGCAATGGTGATGAAGGGGTGCTCCACATCCCCCAAACATCCAAACGGGAACCTCACCATCAGATAGAGTTTAACGTCATTCCCAGGATATGTAGACCCGCAGCCACCGCCTTCTAGCACCCATATGATAAAAAGTGGTTGGGGCTTGCCATAAGGACAATGGGTTGGGAAAATCATATAGGTGCTAGGGCTTGACGTGACGAGCCGATTGATCGGAGGGGGCCTCTCCGACCGCCCGTCTAGCCCAAGAGAGGGCCAAAGTGGAGTATTGCATGTTCTTGACAGTATTGTAGTCATTTTTCTTGGCTTTGAGGGTTGTGAATTTCAGCAGGTGGTCATACCTGCAGGATGAAGCTTTCGGCCTTCCAGATTTTTTCTTTCTGGCAACATTCCATGCTGTTTCAAAGTGTTGATTTATTCTCCAATATCCGAGAGTGAAACCGGAATTCTATCTGCCTTTAGGGTTTTGGAAATTTACAGTTAGCCTAAAGGAAATCAGCGATTAGCTTTCTTATAGTAACCTATGCATGATATTTTGTGTTACTTTGGGAATCACAGTATTTGCATACTGAAGATAACCACTTTCATCGTTAATTCCATTTTTGAGTTTGAAATATTTAATATTTTGAAATTCCGAACTTGGCCCTTTTTCCCTATTGTTTTTAATTCTCGACTCAAATTATTGCATAATTGATGGGTATACTATCAATTATACACGATTAGTGTAGAGAAATTATTTGAATTCAAACTTAAACATCTCTTAACCTCATTGTGACCTCTGTTTCTTGTTTTGTCAGATAATCAGTTTCTAGTTGAAATACAACCACGGCTATATGCTCATACGAGAAATACTATCTATGTCAAAAGATTGTATGTAACAAAATGACCTCAATTTTTAACAAAATTTGTAAAAAAAAACTAAGTTTAACTTGTTTTAAGGTTAATCATGAGTGTTAAAAATTTGCTAGGCTTTGTGAAATCTTTGTTTAATGGTATATCAACCTTCTAGGGTTATTTAATGCTAAAGCCGTCCCTGTGAAGAAGACTAACACTAGTGGTACTATTTAACCCATAGCTGGGAGGATGAAGGGGTTTATACCTTTCCCAAGGGTATCAGCACAAAGTTTGAACTCACTTATCAGTTTATCACAGTTCAGCACATTAACCACTATGCCATAGGGATGCCCCATATCACTCTGAGTTTAGATTTTGATAAATAACGCAATAAATCCAACTGCCAACTCTTGATTCTAAGTAGAGTTGCCACGTGACTAATAAGTAAAAAGTAAAGTCGTCGGGGCGGCCTAAAGTCGGTATCAGCCAATCAGCGAGGAAGTCTATCCCCCTTTTCAATAGCGCTAGACCAAGGAGATTGTTTTTTAGCATCTGAGGTGGAGCGCCACACCTACCATCAGCTCCTTACTTTACCGCACATACCCCTGTGCTACTCATACGCTGAGTTGGCGAGGACCGGTATCGAACTAGGAACCTTGTGGTTTCTAGCCGAACGCTCTACGACTGGCTAACCCAGCCCGTGACTAATACTGTAGCATAACATTTTGTCACATTTATATTCTACCTTATTATCATATGTGTCATATTGTCAGTATAAAGGTTATCCCTTGACAGACATTATATTTAATTCTTAATATTATATCATTAGGGAAAGATAGAGAGAGGGGGATCGCGCGGAGGCGATAATGCTAATTTGTTTCAATCGAACATAATAAAAAAGGAGAAAAGACAAAAAAAGTGAGAGATAAATCAAGATTATTATCCTTTTTAAATATTGAACTATATAGCAATAGCTCTTAAGTAAAAAAAAAAATATCAAGCGTTTTAATAATTAAATTATCATATTGTGGTATATCCATACGTCCTGTCAGTATATATTATTATCATTGCATAATCTCCTATTGTTAATATGGAGGTTATCACCTGACAGGCATTACTTTCAGTACAACACTTAATATCGTATCATGATCTTTTTTTCTAATTTCCTGCCTGAATATATAGAATACACAAAACTAATTAAAAGTAAACGGAAACAGAAAAAGATTATAATTGCCGAACGTTTATTAAGTCATATAAATAGATACTTATAGTATCGACTATAAATTTATATACTTTTTTTTACTTCAAATAACTTTTTATAAAAAAGTTAATTTTCATCTAAACCAAAGATACCAGTATTTTATTATTTCTAGGAAAACATAATACAATCAAAAGAGATATAACTAGTTATCATTTATTACCAAGCTCCATAAATATTAGACTATTTAATCAAAAAATAAAACTACCTAAATATATATATGGAGTATAATTTGTAGGAAGCGCGTGGTGTAATGGTCAAAGTCATGGGAAATGGACTCGTCGACCAGAGTTCAAAATCCTGGACGTGGTAATTATTTCACTTAGCGCTAATACCCTTGGGAAAGGTTTGAATCCTACTCTCCCTCCAGCTATGGCTAAATAGTAGGGCAGACTAGGCTCTTTAACCTTGGTTAGGCAACCGGTCTAGAGAAGGAAAACTCTGAATTCAAACCTGTTAAACTCCGCTTAAGAAATTGACCTTGTGTCGAATCCTGCTCGTGCGGAGGGGTTGGTAAATATATATATGGAGTATAATTATTTTTAACTGCTAAATATTCTTGTTATATAGCCATTCTTTAAATCGACGTATACCTATCTTGTATACTTAATTTCTATTTCTTCTTCTTAGTTTGTTCTAATATACTCTATCTTTTATTTTTAGCTTCAGCTGACTCTCTGGTCATTCTCTGTCTGGGATTCTTCTTGACTTAATCTTGGGATGTCTTGTGTAGTTGCTTAGTTTTTTAATTTAATAAACGCAAGACTTTGTTGTTTTACTTAGATCTCATATTTTATTTTATAAAACCCGGATCAACTCAAACGCGCGTCAGAAATGACCTCGAACGGACAGACCACCATTGCGATCTGTCTCGTCTCGTCACCCAGCCAAATCTGATTTTCCTAAATTAAGTTTCTCATGAGAAAAAACAGGTCAGAATCTGTCAATCAAATTACCTGTATTTGTCTATGAAACCGTTAGTTTGATTTAACTACACTACCGTACACAATTTATAGGTAACATATCAATTATGTAAGACTCTTCCTGGTCACAGAGTTTCAAAGTTGTAGAATGTGGTAATAAATAATATCTAATGATATCCATTTTGAATGAATAATGTTTCATTAGAAATAAAGTATCAGAATCTTTAATCTAGAATGTTTTTAAATGTCTACTTATGGGCGATACTTATACATAAAATTGTGTAAATGTTACCTTACATAGTAGATGACACTTTGTAAGAAATATTTTGTTCCTAGATAGTATGTGTTATTTCTTAATTGCTTAATTCATAAAAGTATAGAAAATGGCTCTCATTCGCTTCAAACTTCACTTTTTATGTCCTGGATAATGTAATTTAGAAATTAACCTATTTTCTATGTACAATGGACAAATTTGCACATTCTCACTTACATGAGTTCTAAATAAAACGACATATGAATAAAAATTTACATGTATTAATATTAAAATTATACAAAAATCAATAAAAATGGTTCGAGTAGGGTTTTTAGGGGATTTTTTATTTCGGGATTTGGGACTACATACATAAATTGCTGTCACGTATCACCCCCTAAATATCGTCTCTCATCATATCTTTGAAATTTCATTATCCAGGCTTATAAAAGAAAATTTTAAAAACACGCACTGACACACGTTCGCACACATATATATATATATATATATATATATATATATTTATTAATGAAACAAGCCTAAAAAATCAGAAACTTGTGTAGTAAAAATAAAATAAAACAGTTTTTAAAAAATTCACACCATTTTTCTTTCTGATGATATCTATCTATCTATCTATCTATCTCTCTCTCTCTATATATATATATATATATATATATATTATTTTCGAGAGAGACACAGACAGCTCGTAACTCGGCTAACTCGTAGGCAATATGATTTCATGTTAAAAAAAAGGCCGAGTTAATTAAATTGCACTATTTCAGTAAAGCATACTTCTTAAAAGGACATATACATTTTTGGCATCATATATTTTATCACCCTCTGTGTACAGAAATTGTTACACGGTGTTATTAGTTTATAGTGAGCCAGTGTCGCACTGGGTGATCATATGTCTGGCCTTGTGCCAAACTTAGTAAATAATTCATACATCATTTCTTAATTTAGTAATAAAAGGAGAAATGGAAATGATTATACACAGTGTCTATAAAGTCTGTGTTCACTTTAAATAACTTAAAATGTTACAGTGCACAAGGACTTTGTGGACACCCTGTAAATACTTAAAGTTTACAATATAAGATGCAATAGCAGATAAGTTCTTTTTCACGCTCCATTTTTTAAATTTTGCATTTCATTTCTTGACGTTTTTCTTTATTTCTTTTTGGTGTCAGCTCTTCTCTAAATTGGGATATTTATTCTTAACTGGGATGGATCTTGGTTGTGGCTGTGTGAAAGGTTTATTATTATCTATGAATTTTATGCTTAGGAATTAGCGAAAGGAAAAGGTTTTATGTCTTTTAGGATTAATTGTTATAAAGGTTTGAAAGAATGTGAGTAGGATGATTTGAGACTGGTTCCTTTACCTGTCAATACAATTCAGCACGATACATGCATATATATATATGCAATATAAATACAGTAGTAGCTTAAAAAGTGGTGGTGGTAGTTAGTACGAAACAATGGATTAATGTTTTTTTTTTTTTTTTTTTGAGGGGGTACAGAATGCTTATAAACAATCCCACTCTAACCATTCCCCCTCCCTTCCTCACAATTCTGTACCCCCCTCAAAAAAAAAAAAAAAAAAAAAAAAAAAAACATTAATCCATTGTTTCGTACTAACTACCACCACCACTTTTTAAGCTACTACTCGTTCTTCTATAAAAACGAGGCACTTGGAAAAAAACTTAACATCGTTTCCCCACCTGATGATGGCTGATAAACCAGCCGAAAGCGCTCGAATAAAAGGATTTGGTGGACTATTACAACTTCTCCACCCAAACACAAAAAAGATCGCAAGAAAAATAGAAAGGACCATGAAAAAACTCCTCAGACTTGAATTGTCTGTGGCGTTTAACCGAACTTGTATAAAAGAAAAAATGCTGCCGAAGTATATATATATATATATGTATTTATATATACACGTCATATATATATATGTGTGTGTATACATATATATATATATGTATTTATATATACACGTCATATATATATATGTGTGTGTATACATATATATATATATGTATTTATATATGCACGTCATATATATATATGTGTGTGTATACATATATATATATATATATATATATATATATATATATATATATTATATATATATATATATATATATATATATATGGAGGATATGTGCTTAATTAAAGTCATACATAATTTTGAAAATTAATTAGTTAATAATTAATGAATTTAGGCGGGTATATATGTTCAAATGTAAGGCTAAACGAATCGAGAAAATGTCAATCCCTGAATGTACATTTTACATTTTCTCGATTCGTTTAGCCTTACATTTGAACATATATGCCCGCCTAAATTCATTAATTATTAACTAATTAATTTTCAAAATTAGGTATGACTTCAATTAAGCACATATCCTCCAAAAATTGTCGGCTTAAAGCCATATAAAAATAAACACATTTGTTTGTTTACTTAACTTCATATATATATATGCATGTTTTGTTGAACTCGACGGACAATTTTTGTCTGACGATTTTTTTAATCCTTTCTAATTTTCTGGCCATCTTTTCTATATCATGGTGGAATTGGTGTATGAATCAACCAATGGTTATAATACGAGTACTTTTTGCACTATCTAGTGCTATCATCAGGTGTAGAACTGGTGAGATGTTTACATTGTTTCTTTTTAAACAAACAGTAGCAGTAGTAATAAGTGGGAGGAGGGGCTCGCAAGTTTATAAGAATGTTATGGGGGAATGGTGGTAGGAGAATTGGCGCTAAACTATAGGCATTTGAGCATATGTTGGCTGGTTTCGAAGTTGATCTTGTTTATTCTCAAATGTCTAAACCAAGGCTAAAGAGCCCAGTCTGTCCTATTTGGGCTAGTGAACAGATGTAGTTATGTCTCCCTAGGGCATTAGCCCGAAGTGAAACGCAAATAGCCTCATCCAGGATTCAATTTTACATTCTTAGAACCGTTAATGCACATCTAATATATGTGTATGTGCGTGTTATAGCACCAGATTTAATTTTTTCATTTACACATTTACATATATTTGAATATCTTTCTTTTTTTATGATTAATAGAAAAAATAATTGAAAAGAGTAAATCGCTATTGAGCTGTATTTAGTATCACTTTATGGGGAAATCAAGAAACCCTGGCCTTCATAGGCGTATAAATATCTATATGAATATACAATTGGCTCGATATGAATACACGTATTATGTATAGATGCATATATTTATGAATGCAATTTTTATACACAATGTGTGAGTGACACAGAGGAAAGGTAGGGGAAAGTGTGAATAGAAAGAGAGAGACGGTTTGAGAGGGAAAACAATAAAAAAAGTAATAAAATAAAGATTCATATATTTGCATGTATAGAGACATTAATATTTTAATCCAATATATTTATCGAAAAATATTACCCATTCAGAGAAACCCTGTTATTTTTTTTTCTCTATTAATATTCAAAGGCAAATTGCGAAATTTAAGATATTTATTCGTGCCCTGCAAACGTAATTCTTCTACACGTTGAAACAGTTAATTCTTTTTTTGTTGTTGTTGATATTGTTCATGTAAGAATTAGCTTTTTGGCTCCAATCTAAGAGCATTTGAATTCACTTCAAGCCAAATCCATTGGCAAGGGTATTCCAAGGCTTGGTGACGAATGCAATTAATTCTCTCCCTGTTATTCCCGTCTTTCACACGACCCCCCCTCTCTCTCTCTCTCTCTCTCTCTCTCTCTCTCTCTCTCTCTCTCTCTCTCTCTGTCAGTGAAGCTTAAAATAAGTATCCCCTGTAGAGGTGTAACCCCCTTAAAAATTAAAAGAATGTCCTATATATGACACTATGTGCCTCTAATGATTAGGTCCCCCTCTCTCTCTCTCTCTCTCTCTCTCTCTCTCTCTCTCTCTCTCTCTCTCTCTCTTTCTCTCTCTTTATCCTGCCTGTGGGGCTTACAATACGCTGATTGTATCCCCTTGCAGAGGTGTACCCCCTTACAAACAAAAGGCAGGATGCAGTTCTTTTTTATTCGATGATAATGAATGAATGATTCAGGGTTTTATATATAAGCTAACAATTGTATTTCGAAATGCTTAAGAAAATCTACCTAGCATCTTGGCAGCAAAAAAAGTGACTATATTTAACCGACTGGCCAGGACATTAACTAAACATAAGGTAAGTATTTTAGAATACTCACTGTTAATTTGGTAAAGTCTTAAATTAGCATCTCAGCCACATGGCTCGGTAAACCAAACAGAATGCCAAGTGCCTTTAACTGTCTGTTAATAGAACGAAGATGATATTTACGATCAAATCACACTAGAAACATTGGTTCTCACGGGTTCACCTAAGTTAAGCAGTATTTACATCGGTTGGTTGGTTGGATTTTACAGCATGTCAACCCTTGTTGGGTTATTTTATGCTGAAGACATTGTGTTCTATTCATTCTTGATGGGTACTCATGTTTTAATTTAATTTAAACACTTTTTACTTATTTAACCCATAACATATAAACCCTAATTGGTATTATCACTCCGGGCAGGGTTCCGGGGGGGCTACCGATTACGACATAAATGTTCCCGAGTTTAAAGAGAATGTTCCTGGGTTCGACAGGTACCACCTGAAGAAGGTCGGAGGGCATGGAACTTCGAACCTAACCGTTTATTCAATCCGCCAGGGTAAAGTGTTCTCATTCCGTTAACCAACCTGTCGGCTGGGGCGTTAGAATGCACCGACTTCACCTCTGCAGAGGGGTAAGACTCCCCCAATGGTGCCACCTGTTGGCCGTGGGTGGCGACCCGTGATGCTTAAGAATAGAACCCAGGTGGATGAGCAATTCATGACTTGCAATACTTCACTTTGGCCCTATCTTGGGCGGTCGGAGAGGCCCCTTCCGATCAATCGGCTGGTCACGTCAAGCCCTAGCACCTATATGATTTTCCCAACCCTATTGCCCTTATGGCAAGCTCCAACCCCTTTTTATCATATGGGTGCTAGAAGGCGGTGACTGCGGGTCTACATGTCCTGGGAATGACGTTAAACTCTATCTGATGGTGAGGTTCCAGTTTTGGAGGTTTGGGAAATGTGGAGCACCCCTTCATCACCATTGCTCCCTGGTCCACTCTGACCCGTAGTGGTAGTGCCTGTTAGGGTCCCATCTATGGGTTAAGTAGAAAACATGAGTTTATAAACAAAATTGTATTATCCATTAAAAATTAAATTATTTCAAAAGTTTGTTAGCATTAAACTTTTTTTACCAATAGAAGTATTCGGTATAAAATAACCCAAGGAGTTGACATACTGTAAAACCCAACCAACCAAACCTTCAACATTAACATAGCTTAACACTTGTATCCAGTCACGATTAATGGAATGAGAACAGTCTACCCCGGTGGATTGAATAAAGGGTTCGGTTTGATGTTCCGTGAAGGCTCTCGAGTTCGACGAGCAGGTCCCCGAGTTCAAAGAGGTTACATAGTTTGAGAAGGTTTTTGAGTTCGATGGGTAACACACGTGACTGATTGACCTACAATAAGTGCTCTGAACTGAATGACTCTGGGGTCAATTTTTAACGGATCACTTAGTCTGTTAAACATTCTTTTCTTTCTCTTCTTTCTCTTTACCCAGAAATTTGATTACCGTTTTCGTTTCAATTTAAATTTTCTATAAGCCGTTTAATTACGTTACACCGCAGCAAACCGCTCGCTAGTTAATGCTGCTACGCATTTCAAAACCTGTGAGCATTGGAACCTATTATAGCACCGAACACTCATTTTCACACCCTTCAGCATTTAATGTTAACCAGGTCTGCATTAAAATCAATGGACGGTGGGGTACTTGGTTATGTAAGTCACGAATAGGTGATGGGTAAGCAATGGAGACACTACTGTGAGTGACAAGGCACGTTCAACACTGCTTTCAAGTTACGAAATGGGGATCGCCTCAGTCAACTAATTCGCCAACCGAGGCGATGAAAGACGGACTACGCGAGAAAATATTTCTGACAGTGATGCCGTGAAAAATGGGTCACGCCGGTTGGTGTTGATTTGTACAATAGCAGCATGCAGGCTTGTGCTAATCTAATGAAAATTCATTAACAATGCCCGTGACTATGTGAAAAATGAAATATACAATATAAAACATAAAAATGTTAATACAAAATATAAAAATAAAAGATTTAAAATCTCAAATAAGAAATACAATATGAAATATAAAATGTAATATCTGTATATTAATACTCATGTTCCTTAATTGTACGTCCGTTATCATCTTGCAACACCGTCTGGTTAAAAATGAGACCGTCCTAATCGTCCAAGATGAAATTCAAAAATATAAACACCAGATAATCGGGATTTACATTTTTGCATTTCATCTTGGTCGATTTGGACGTCTGATTTAACCAGAGGGTGCTGTTAGTTGATAACAGTTTTACAATTAAGGAACACTAGCTTTGATATAACACATTATTAAAAAAAAACACTGTTCCATTCATAGCCACTGGGACAAGTCCATTTTTACAAAAGAAAAAGAGAGAGGGTCGGACAATCTTTGTACACAACACTATATAATATAAAATATAAAGATATAAAAAAAATAGAATCAGACATGAAAATCTTATTATAATGGAGATTGTGTGTTTTTCTGTCTGTAACCGAAACTATATTACTAATCGAGTCACAATTAACATAGTTATTTACATCACATTCTCCATGATTTTATTTATATTTAAACCTCAATTATTAATAAAATTTCTTCACCTTTTTATTAGTGTTGTCCATATCTACATACAAAGATGCAATGGTATTTATATATACAAAGAATAGCGGTTTGCAGTGTGAATGGGAAGGCTAATTTGCATATTGATATTAAAAATGTGATTTTATTAAATATGTGCTTAGTATTATTGACTTCTAACTGTTTGGTTTTAGTTTAATGAATATAAGCAAAAATCTCTTCAATGAATCTTAAATGAAATCCATTAACAAGAAAAAATAACTGTCATTTTATTCTTTATTTCCTAATTTAACTAAATAGTTAAATAAGTAAAATTCAGCAATGAAAGAAGGGAGTGATGGAAGAGTAAGTTTCATTTCTATTTTTCTATTATACCCCCACTCTGTTACATATCTTTTTGTCTGCCTCTAATTTAATACGATATTTCATTACATTAAAACTTAAATACTTGCACCCGGAGGGTGCATATATTTGCTAGTAACTATAAACTACAAATTATAGTATGAAGCTTAAAATGTAATATGAAATTAAAAAATATATAATATAAAAATAAATATATAATTATATGAAATATAATAAAAAAGTAAAACATAAGAATATTTAAAAAATACAATATAATTGGTGAATCTCTTTTCTTTTATGTGAATTTTTTTTTCACTGTTTGTAACTGTCCAGCGTAAATTTATAATTGACATAAAAAAGATTGTAAAAGACTTCGTACAAAAAAAATTATATAAATCTATTTTTTATACTTCATATTAGTTTCATCTGCAATTTAATTCATATAAATCGTATCTGAAGTCCAAGTCCTGAAATCTTACCCGTTAGGGCCGGGTTAGCTCAGTCGATAGAGCGTTCGGCTAGAAACCAAAAGGTTCCTAGTTCGATACCGGTCCTCGTCAACTCAGCGTATGAGTAGCACAGGGATCTGTGCGGTAAAGTAAGGAGCTGATGGTAGGTGTGGCGCTCCACCTCAGATGCTAAAACAATCTCCTTGGTCTAGCGCTATTGAAAAGGGGATAGACTCCCTCGCTGACTGGCTGATACCAACTTTAGGCCGCCCCGACGACTTAACTTTTACTTTACTGTGTACCGTAACAAGTATATTTGTAGAAATACAACTTTTCTAGCAGAAAAATGTCTTTATCAACAAGTGTTGTTTTGCTCCGTTGATTGGTTTGGTTGGTTGGATTTTACAGCATGTTAACCTTTGTTGGGTTATTTTTAATTCATTCTTGATGGGTATTCAATATTTTTTTCAAATTCAATATTTTTAAACACATCTTTAAAACTCATTTTTATATTTAACCCATACATGGACCCTAATACTCCGAGTCAGAGTAAACCTGGGAGTAATGGTGATGAAGGGGGTCCCATTTTTCTCAGAGCTCCAGAATTGAAACGTGACCATCAGATAGTTTAACGTTATACTCAAGACATTAATACCCTCAACCACCGCCTTCTATCCAATAGATGATAAACAAATTTTGGGGGTTGCCATAAATGCAATGGGGTTTGGACAATCATATAGGTGCTAGGGCTTGACATGGCCAGCCACCCGTCTAGCTTAAGTAAGGGCCAAAGTGGTGTGTTACATGTCATGGGCTGTTCAGCTACCAGAGTCTATCCTTTAGCATCATGGGTTGCTACCCAAGGCCAACAGGTAACCCCATTGAGGGATTCTTACCCATCTGCAGTGGTGTAGTCGGTGTATTCTAAAGCATGTATGTCAAACTGAGTAGCCCCCCCCCCCCCCAGGGCCACATGGATAATATTTATGTCATGAGGCCGCACAAGACCATTAAGTCTTTAAATCTTTCTTCTATGTTAACAGAACAAGTGATAATTGCTATCAATAATTTCTTTTTATCACCTAAAAGTCAATGAATGCATATCTAAAAAAACATTTTTGTTAAAATGAAAGGAAAAAGACTATTACTGACAGAGTTTAAATGATAAAATGTACAAATTTCACGAACTTTAAATTATAGCCATGTGTTGATTGAAAGCAGAAGGCAAGAGGGAGGACTTAATCCCATTCATTGACTGAGTTAGCCCCCTCCTTCCGCAACTCAAAGAAAGGGACGAGAGAGAATGTGTTGATAATAGACTCTGTCTCTTAACAACACACTGCCGTTTTCAACCAGGAATTTTAGGGAAAAAGTTTTAAAAGAACCTAGGGCACTGTAAAATCGCCGTATGTGAGCGCAGTCTGCGTGTGGACCTCACCTGTGTTTGTTGAGGGCCGCATGTTTAACGTGCGTGTTCTAAAGCCCTTGATTTCGCTACGTGTAGTTTTAGTTGAAAATAATGCGGGCCTCGTTCTATCTCTGCATATTCATTCACGCATAGGCAAAGACGCTTTTCTGGTCAGCTGATAAACAATGTAAAAGCAGAACCTTTAGCAAACAATCAAACAAACGGCTAGACCGGTGAAAAGAGTTTCCGTTACCATAATAGCCAGTCTATTCTTACAAAACCAAATGAAGTAGGCACGTTGTCTGGTAAGGAGTTAATTTCTCTAACAAATTGGGCTTCACCATCATCATCATCAGCAGCAGTGTCTCTAATTTTGGTTAGAGAGCCAACGTTTTAACTATGATTAAAGCCTTTTCTGTAGTTAGGCAACGTTAATCTCCCAATGAAATGCATTTTAATTACACGCCGAATAAAAATAAAACAGAATTGTCCTAAAAAAATCTCTTTCGGTTCTATTTCTATTTAAAGATTGCAATCATTTTACAAAAAAGGATTTACTAAATGACATTGGTTAGAGTCATTTTTTTTTTTTTCTGTTAAATAACAAGGTGGTTGGAAGTCAGTGTATGACGTCAGTGGTGGGTTGACGTATTTCGAGTGAATAGAAATTTAAAGATTTTTGAATAGTGTAATAATAGAAAAAAAAGAATTTGTTAAGCGTGTGAATGATGACGTGGGGGTCACTGACCTCTGCTTCTGTTTGATCGAGAAGTGCCGACACTACTATGAGTGAAAGTGAGAGTGAAAAGTTTGAGTGTCTTACCTAAGTTTTGGGGGGAAGACGGGCGGAAGAAGGTGTCTGTGCTGAGTGTTTGAAGAGGCCAGATGCAAAATGAGTGACTATTCTTGAAGGTATTTTTGTTGGGTTTAAAATAGAATAAATGAGCTCTGAGAAAAATAACAATGTCTTGTGTTCGTTATTAAGAACTGCCAACGGATGCAAGTTCATCCAAAGTAAATCCTAAGTAATTCCAGATTCGAAGAACGGAGAAAATACCAACCCAACAACAAACACAGTTACCCCGATCCAGAATAGCAGATATGAAGAATAGCAGATACCACAGATCTAGATGAATATAGAAACGAAATTATATTCTCCTCAATTTGATGCGATGTTAGGTACATTTAACTTTTACCTAATGACCATACACACACTCCAAATAGATCCTGCCACATCACAGAGATATACATGCATATATATATATATATATATATATATATATACCAACTCCTCCACACGAGCAGGATGTGACACAAGGTCAATTTCTTAAGCGGAGTTCAACAGGTTTAAATTCAGAGTTTTCCTTCTAGACCGGTCGCCTAACCAAGGTTAAAGAGTCCAGTCAGACCAACTATTTACCCATAGCTGGAAGGAGAGTAAGATTCATACCTTTCCCAAGGTTATTAGCGCTAAGTGAAATGCAATTACCACGTCCAGGATTTGAACTCGGGGCGACGAGTCCATTTCCTATGACTTTAACCATTACACCACGTGCTTTTATATCATATATGTGCTAGAAGGTGGTGGTTAATGGTCTTAATGCCCTATGTATGGCGTTAAAGTCTATCTGATGGTGAAGTTCGAATTACTCCACGGTCTTCTCTGACACGGAGTGATAGTATCTGTTAGGGTCCATCTATAGATTAATAGAAAAAAGGTTTTTAAAAATTGAATTACACCACGCGCTTCCTACAGAGATATACATATAAGTTCCTTAATAAGACCCCGTCACGTAACATTTCAACCATTCAATATAATGTCGTTCTGACAATGCTGCTAAATCTGTTCTGTTCTACACAACACTTATAGACTTGAGTAAACAACCTGTGTAGCATGAGTGCCATACTAAGCAACGCTAAGTAAATTGCAACACTTGAGTTGTTTTATATTATTACCACTATGTTATATGCTTTTCCTTGGAAAATATATGGAATTAGCACACTTAGAGGAAGTTCGCCTTAACTTTTTTATTTAGCAGTGAATAAACAGAAAAATAATGAAGGTAGATAGATAGATATAGAGTTGTATACAAGCTGGGATATTTATTGATTAGAGTGGGTTGGGTTTGTCTTTTGTTGGTAGCCAAAATAACTTTGGTCAGATAGATGGATAAATAGATGTAGTGATCTAAACAACCTGAGATATGTTTTGGGGGAGAGTGCGTTGAATTTGTTTGAGGGATTTTTGTTGGGGATCGAAAGATCTGTTTTATAAAACATGCATTTTCCTTCATGATTCGAAACTTAAAGTGACTTACTGTTTAAAATGAATTTCACTTTTGAAAGAAAAAAAATATGAATAAAAGAAAGAAATGACACTAGATAGATAGATAGATACACAGTTATAAACAATCTGGGATATCTATTGGTGAGAGTGGGTTGGGTATGTTTTATGTTGGGGGATCGAAAGAACAGTTTGATAACACGTGCATTTTCCTTCATGAATTGAAAATCAAAGTGATTTACAGTTTAAAATGAATTTCCCTCGATACTTCTTGTTATAATGGAGATTTTGTGTCTGTCTGACTGTAACCGAAACTATATCAGTACCCAAATTACAATTCCCTTGGTATTTTATGTCACATTCTCCATAATTTTATTTCTATTTAAACCTCAATTATTAATAAATCTTATTATAATGGAGATTTTGTGTCTGTTTGTCTGTCTGTAACCGAAACTATATCAGTACCCAAATTACAATTCCCTTGGCTATTTATGTCACATTCTCCATAATTGCATTTTTATTTAAACCTCAATTATTAATAAATCTTATTATAATGGAGATTTTGTGTACGTTTGTCTGTCTGTAACCGAAACTATATCAGTACCCAAATTACAATTCTCTTAGTTATTTATATCACATTCTCCATAATTTTATTTTTATTTAAACCTCAATTATTAATAAATCTTATTATAATGGAGATTTTGTGTCTGTTGTCTGTCTGTAACCGAAACTATATCAGTACCCAAATTACAATTCCCTTGGTTATTTATATCACATTCTCCATAATTTTATTTTTATTTAAACCTCAATTATTAATAAAATTGTTTTACATTATTGATGTTGTTCGTTTTATCTACATACTAATAACATGCATTTGTATTCATATATACAAAAATAGCAGTTTACTGTGTTAATGGGAAGGTTAATTTGCATATTGATATTAAAAATGTGATTTTAGTAAACATGTGTTTGGAATTATTTATTTCTAATTGTTTTGTTTTATTTCAATGAATAATAGCAAAAATCCCGGAGATAAATCTTAAAAAGAAATTCATTAACAAGAAGAAATAACTGTAATTTTATTCTTTACTACCTAATTTAACTAAATAGTTAAATTAAGAAAATTTAGCAATGAAAGAAGGGAGTGATGGAAAAAATAGAAGATTTAGTTTCAAAGTTGTTCTATTTTTCGATTATACTCTCTTCTATTTCAAATCATTTTATCTGCATTCTTATTTAGTTTCATTAGTCTTTCTGATTTAATATATTTCATAAAATCAAAACTTAAATACTTGCGCCTGAAGGGCACATATTCTTGCTAGTATTTATAATAAAGACCGAAATGTATTAGCAGGTTTTATTAAGGAATTCTAGAAAACATAAAGCAACATGATTACATACTAGCAAGAATATGTGCTCTCCGGGCTTAAGTATTTAAGATTTAATGTGATAAAATATATCAAATTAAAAAGACTAATGAAATTAAATAAGAATGCATATAAAAAGATTACACTTATTTTAATTATATTTAATTGCTTTCTATATAAAATCATTCATAAGAGTGATTTTAGTAGATCGGAAAATAAAACCATAATATTAGAGATCAATAACACCAAGTAATTATTTATTAAACCCAGTTTTGTTAAAACCAGTATGCAAATTAGCTACTCCATTTACTATATAAACGTTTTTTATATATAAGACACATTGTAGTATTTTAAACTCACAAATAACATGGGCGTTTTTTTGGCAAATCTAACTCAGATTTTCATAGAGACATCGTTAATAAATAAGATTTATTCTATTCTAAGTATTAATGATTTTGATTATAAATTAAGTGCTCATTGATACATTTACGCAATTCCTGTGAGTATTGTGACGCAAGCAGTGACGTAGTTTCGGTTACAGATGGACTGACACCGAATCTCCATTATAAAAAGATCATTTTTGAATACAGGTTTGTTTTGTTCTTAGTTCCGGAGGATTATAGGCTTTTCTTGATATCTAAACAAAGAATTTGACCGTTTTCTGTTGACCCACTGGAAGCAAAATCTAAATCTCATCGCATCGAGTGATTTAATATCAGAATAGAATAATTCTGGTCTCCAAGACTTGGATATTTAAACCATTGTCTCCTTTCTTTCAAGTTTCTACTTTCTCGTTTATTATTTTCTTCCGGGTCAACAAAGGTATTATAATATCAGGCAAGCAGGACCTGTGGATATACCACAGTATGATAATTCAATTATCCCAACGTTTGATATTTTTAGTTAAGAGCCAGTTTCCATCGGATCATTGAAATTAACCAGCTATGAACATGTTCAGTACTTATAGGACTGGTTGATTCGTTTGTTGGCTGGTTGGTTGGTTGGTTGGTTGGTTGGTTTTTACGGCTTTCAAATTTTGTTGGGTTATTTCATGCCAACGTCAGTTTATAGTCTTCTATTATAAGCGGTAGAAAAAGTAAATCTTCATAATTATTTTTAATAGTTAAACACTTCATTATATCAAATAGATTTATTTGATCCATATGTGAAATTTTAACATAAAAGTAAAAAGTGGCGAGTGATAGGGATGGATAGAGGGCTAAACTTGCACAACGGTCGCAAAATTAAAACGGAAAGTTTTTTGAAGGTCCTCCATGACAGTTTAACTACAGTCTATGAATGAACTTTTTGCGAATTGGATTACGATTTAGGGGTTTGGGGATTAACGTTGTTTTTTTAATTACATTTTGCTTAAAAACAAACAACAAAAACCCCAAAATTACTGTAATAGGTGATATAACCTATGGACATAAATGGAATGCGCCGACGGTTACTATAAGTAATAGGAACAATTGTGGCTTGACACAAAGCAAATGCGAGTCAGCTCGTAACTGTATTGGTCGGACGCAATCTCCACTTTCTTGCTGTAAATTATCGGTATCACCCAACCAGTGAATGAGATTCTTCTTGATTATCCACGTATGATTACATAAACTGGCATTATGCCTGTATTTTTCGTGTGCGAAACTACTTCTGTGTTTAGAGTATCTTCTTTTTTTTAAAACTCCTTGGGTGGGTTTGAGTTTGAGTTTTTTGAGTTGGGTCATTTAATGCCGAAAAGGTTATTTTGGATTTCAGTCTTTAAAGTAGTGGTTCTATGGAGATAATTGGTTATGTTCTGTTATATTTTGTTGAAAAGGTTGCTTTTTTTTAGAAAATTGAAAATGTTTTCAGGGTTTGTATTCTTAAAGATGTCTCTCAGGTTTCTTGCTTGATAGTAATTGGCGCGGATATGTTTAGGTCTGTTACAATTTAGAAGGATATGCTTGGTTGTAAGTTGTACTTTGCATGTTGGGCACACTGGAGCATCCCCCCCCTTTTAATCCTTGGGTGGAACGCAAGTATACTTTTTTATCATTACCGTTACTATTATTTGGTTTGTTGATATGTACTTCGATCTTGTACATTGTACATTTATACTGAGATTTTCCTTTAAGAGGACATTCAGTCTTATTGATACAGTTACATTTTTTTTTGGGGGGGGGTACTGTGCCGGTTTTGAGTTTTTTTAGTTTTACTTTTATTAATTAAGTTACATACGTTGGGCATACAGCTATAACTTAAGTTAACCGTGTTTGTGTTGAATATTTTGTGTAGTATGACCGAGGTGGGGAATTATATTTGATATCCTAACGTAATTCATTATCCACAAGATACAGTTTACTGTCATTCCCAGGACACGTACTTAAGAGGGTCACCGCTTAGTAACAGCAGATACTGCAAGCAAGTTGAGGCCAATACGTCATAATAAGAAAGGATTAGAAAAATAAAACATATATGGCTATACTAAGCGTATTACATTTGTTCAGTTGGTTAGTTGAATATATTTATATTATTTTAAATTTAGTTTAACTCACCTTACTGCCAACTTTGGTTGTTCTTTGAAATCTTACAAAAAATATTTTGGTATTGTTGAGGGAGAGGGTGAACACTTTGCTTCCAGGAATGGTTAAAAAAAGAGAAAACCAATGAACGTCAGTCTTAGAAATCTGCTTATTCGAATCGATATCGAAAAATGATTATATATGTGCAGGTCTTCAGAGGATTAGGCTGTGCCAAACAAATCTTAAATTCCTCCAAGTTTCTCTTTTTTTATATATATATATATTTGCAGCATGTTTTTCTTTTATTCATACTGTGTTGAACAAGACGGACATTTCATGTCTAACGAGTTTCTTTTCAATCTTTTCTAGTTTTCTGACCAGCTTCTTAATATCTATGTGGAGTCCGTTGGATTCCACAAACGTTTTCGTTCCTTGTACTTTTAGCACTCCGAAGTGTCATCATCAGGGTTAGATATAATTGAGCGAGTTCCTAGTTCTTTTTAGATATGGTGGCTAAACAACCGATTAGCAGTGGGGTGGGGGGACTCATAGAAATTATATGAAAGGGTGTGGGAATTCTGAAAATTGTAGGGAAATGAGTTCTAAACATTTAAGTTATAGGGACGAAAACTTTGGACTAATCGACTCCATCCCGATGTTAAGAAACTGGACAGAAAACTAGAAAAAATGGAAGAGAAACTTGTTGGACATGAAATGTCCATCTTGTTCAACACACACATACACATACACACACACACACACACACACTGTTGCATAAACCGAAACGTTGTACCGTCGACATTACCATCAAGAATAAATAATTCATATTTTGTAACACTTTGTGTTTTTCTACACACACACACACACACACACACACATACATACATATATATATATATATATATATATATATATATATATATATATATATATACGTGTGTTTGTAATGAATTATTTGGAAGAATTAGTCTATTTGGAAGAATTAGTCTATCCTACAGTTTTATGTAGAGCTTCCAAATAAGACATGAACACTTACTAGACATAGGGAATGGTTCCAACATAATTTTTTTTTAATGTTTTGCGTGTATCAAACAAAGGTCGTCAATTTAATGGAGACTCTAACAATAAATAATAATCATAGGGAAGCCATTTTTCTGCAGGTCGTAAGTAATTTTACAGAATTTAGAACTCCAGACTTTAAAGAAAAAAGATTATCCAGCTACTTGTTCTGCTGAAATAATTAGATATTTCTCTGCACGTTTGAGATGAGGCTTGATGATTAGTATTATCTGCGTTATTGGACACATGGCCTAGTGGATAAGGTAGTTAAGACAGTTCTAAGGGACAGTTATCTCTGGATTCCGGGTTCAATCATAAGCAGAGGCAGTAACATAGAAAAATAATTAACACAACTCCTATCCCAGCTATGGTTAGCGGAATGAGAACAGGATACCCCTGTGGATTAAATAAAGGGTTAGATTCAACGTTCCGTGATGGCTCCCGATTACGACAAGAAAGTTCCCGAGTCCAAAAAGAAGGTACCCGAGTCCGACAAGAAATACCTGAAGAAGGCCGGAGGTCATATCGGCCGAAACGTTGTACAAATAACAATAAAGATGGCGAAAATAGTCCGAATAACGCAGATAATACTAATTAGATATTTCTAATTGTGTTTATGGGTAGTTTTTCTAGAGATGGGAAATAATTCCATAACAATATTGCTTAGTTAGAACTAAATTCGGAGAAAAAAATATTTTGGTGGCAATGACAAACCAGCTGTAAATAAAAACGAGGTAACTGTGATGTTGCTTATTTGCCTTAATATTTTGGATGAAAAAATCACTTCGTCAGAAGATATCTGAAAGCATGGAGACCCTAAATGGAGATGTTAACTGTTCCTAGAATCTGCCCATTCTGTTGTAGTTTGTGATTGTGTGTATGCTTGTTTAATAATGTCTCATTCTTCGCGAGCACGTGTGTGTGTTTGTGTTTGTGTTTGTGTTGTTGTTGTGTGCATTTAATGTTTTAGTATCATTCCATTTTTTCGCGCGTGTGTGTGTTTGTTAGTCTTTCCAGTATATATTTTGTGTGTTTTGTTACTGTTTTCGTTTTTTTCTTTACACTTGCATTATGATAGCCTTCAAAACCAACCACCAAACCGACATGCACACACAAAAAGAAAATTATGAAAAAATATATTTCAATGGATAAATCTCTCAAGTGTCTCTCAATATTTTAAAATAATATTTTTTTAAATCAATAAAACTGAATTAAAATGCAGAAGGAAATATATAAATAGAAATATAAAGATATGAAATATAATATATAAAATAAAGTATAACATATCAAATATGAGCATGAAAATATAATATCGAATATAAAAGTATGAAATAAGATATAAACATGTAATTTACAATATGAAAAACAAGAGTATAAATAAAATAGAAGATATGAAATTATCAAGTTCAAAATATTATACATCATAAATAATATAAGATATAAAAATATAAACTTATATATAGAATTTAGGGCCGGTTTAGCTCAGTCGGTAGTGTTCGACTAGTAACCTCAAGGTTCCTGGTTCGATACCGGCCCTCGCCAATTCAGCGTATGAGTAGCACAGGAATTTGTGCGGTAAAGTAAGGAGCTGATGGTAGGTGTGGCCTCCACCTCAGATGCCAAAACAATCTCCTTGGTCTAGTGCTAGTGAAAAGGGGATAGACTCCCTCGCTGTTTGGCTGATACCAACTTTAGGCTACTCCGACGACTTTACTTTTTACTTTACTTATATATAAAATTAAAAAAATATAAGATATAGAATATGAAATAAAATATAAACTATAAAGATATAAAATTTAGAATGTAATAAAAACTATAATATAGAATATAAACATATAGAATATTAGATACAAAATTGAATATAAATTGTTGTACAGAGCACCAATTAATATAATATATAATATAAAATGTAATACGAAATATGAATATACAAAATATAAAATGTGATATGAAATGTAAAATGTAAAAATATAAAATTATATAACAATGTAAAATATAAAATGTGATATTAGATGTAAAAAAAACATAAGTATATGAAATATAATACAAAAATAAAACCTAAGATAAAAATATTAGTTTACAGGGATTAAATACATATTCATGTAAATATAAAGATACTAGATATAAAAATTCAATATACATTGTAATATAGAATACCAACATACCATATATAATATATACTGTAAAAATATAGAATGTAATATGAATTATAAATATACAAAATATAAAAAATAGAAAATATTAAGATAAACATATAAGTACATGAAATATAATAGACAAAATAAAAGCTAAGAAAAAAAAAATATAAAAAATATAAAATATATTTTGTAAATCTCTTTTCGCTTATGTGAATTTATCTTTTACCGTTTGTGATTGTTCAGTGTAAATTTTTAATTGACACAAAAGATTTTAAAGTTGACTTTGTACAAAAGAAATTTTATAAGTAGAATCTTTTTTAACTTTATTAGTCTTATCTGCAATTCAATTCATATTAGTTTTATCTGGAGTCCAAGTCCTGACATCTTATACGATGTTTAATGTCTAATATGTTTATATATCTATATATAGTGCGCGCGTAATAATTCCCAGCTCTCGTGTGTGTGTATATATCTCTCTCTCTCTCTAGCTATCTCTCTCTATATATATATAGACTGGAGTGCTCTGGTGATTGGAAAAACATACATCCTGTAAGTTTATCAATTAATTGTTCACGACATGGCTGACACTTCCCGATAGTTTCATCAGACCGCTAACTTTATTGAAAATGAGAACAGAACATTCATTAGGCTTTATTTGCAGTTTTTCTGGGAAATCCTGAAAGGTTTCGATAGACCCCTGGGATCAACGCTGTTAATTTTACTTAGTCGTTCCAGAGGCCGAAGCACTCTGAAGTTGGTTCGGTAATACCAAGATTAAAGAGGCCAGTCTGTCCTAAGCTGTTCTACTATTTACCTATATCTGGAAGGATAATGATTGCTTTCATACCTTTCCTAAGAGTATTATATATCTATTTATTTACTTATGAGCAGGATCGACACAAAGTCAATTTGTGAAGCAGAACTCTAATAATCATTTCTTCTCTTAGATCGGTTGTGTGTCAGGTCAGAACAAGACAGGTCTTCTTTTTTACCTGCTACTAGTACCATATAAACTAGTTCTACCTGTTCCATGGTCGGGTTATGGCGGTTAAACTGACCCCCATATCAAGTACGCCTTGGCTTATCTGGTGAGGTGGAATGTGGACACCCAGCATCACTAAAAACAAGAGCTGTCAAAGGGTGGATGAGCGTCAGGGGAGCCTACGGCCATCCACACTGGTAGGGCTGGGGTACTTAGTGCCCACATTAATCCCAAATACAACCTGGCGCTAGGATGAAAGCGCTGGGGCTTCCGGGGAGTCTTGACTCACGTGAAGTTACTCAATACTATCTGAGCAGCCTGCAGTATCTCGGCAGTTCAGTCGTCTCGGATTTTCCCCCTGCCACTGGACCCGACTGCTGAGACAGATGACTGAGGTCTGTGCACCCTCTTTCCACTTAAAATACCTCGGGAACAAGTTTATCTCCATCTCGAGTGACGTCATCGTCGTTTGTGGCGGACTTCTATAGGCAAAGAAAAACCGGTTGCCATAACAATATTTAAGAACTCAGTCTGTCCTACTATTTACCTATAACTGGATTCATACTTTTCCTAATGGTATTAGCACGGTGTTTTATGTAAACAGCCACATCTAGTTTAGTAGTTTATTTACTATTAGATAAAAGAAAACTAAGTGAACTTCCTCAATGTACTAATTCCATATTCATTTTGGCCAGTGGTTGTATATACAGCAAAAGAGTTTTCGAAATAGTTATTTATCTATTTTTATTTTTATTTTATATCTTTTTCTTATCCTTCACTATTCATTAGAGTCAATGATGGGTGAATATGTCACCGCTGAGACCGTCTAGTAATAATGAAAGCATTCATTGATAAATAACAGAGGAACTTAGTAGCCATGTTTTGAGGCTTTCTCTAAAAGACAGTAACTAGATCTATTTTGAATCTATACCGAATGCCAAAAGCGGTCGCCATTTTTCTTTGACGAGAAGCCGAAGGGAAAACAATTCATTTGATTGCCAGTTAAAGTTGAAGAGACAGTCGACATTTTGGGAAATTCAATGGACATTTTGATCTGATGAGCTCAGATGTGAAAAGTCATTTTGCAGGCCTAAGAAAACGAAAATCATTTTTTGTAGAATTATTTTCCCGAAATGTAAACTTTGGCATTATTTGGATTTGGTTTATAGCAAAAGCTATTTTAATCTCGCAAAAATATTTGTTTTGAGGCTATTCAAAATAGCAGTAAAACAGAGTGCTCCAGGCTTGAACAGAGGGCTGTCATCAAGTTTTAGTGGCTGAGAAGTACAAACCATGTGAAATTTATTGAAGAATGTTAGAGTGTATGGAGTCAAAAAACTGTTTACATATAGACTAATACGGGGGAGTCAAAAACTGTTTACATATAGACTAAATACGGGGGGTTCAAAAAACTGTTTACATATAGATAAATACGGGGAGTCAAAAACTGTTTATATAGACTAAATACAGGGGAGTCAAAAAACTGTTTACAATGTTTACAAATAGGCTAAATATGGGGAGTCAAAAAACTGTTACATATAGGCTAATATGGGGGAGTCATATAAACAAAAAACTGTTTACATATAGGTCAAAAAACCAAAAAACTGTTTACATATAGACTAAATATGGGGAGTCAAAAAACTGTTTACATATAGACTAATATGGGGAGTCAAAAAAACTGTACATATAGACTAAATAAGGGGGAGTCAAAAAACTGTTACATATAGACTAAATACGGGGAGTCAAAAAAACTGTTTACATATAGACTAAATAGGGAGTCAAAAAAACTGTTTACAAATGTTTACATATAGACTAAGTCAAAAACTGTTTACAAATAGGCTAAATATGGGGAAGTCAAAAAACTGTTACAAATAGGCTAAATATGGGGAGTCAAAAAACTGTTTACAAATAGGCTAAATATGGGGAGTCAAAAAACTGTTTACAAATAGGCTAATATGGGAGTCAAAAAACTGTTTACAAATAGGCTAAATATGGCTTTGTTATGAGCTTGAGTCGAAAAAGACAGTCCGGGGAGTGAATATATACAGACTTTCTGTAAAGAAAAGTTCCATGTGCAGCAATCAGTAAAGAGGTTCGTGCTGACTGTCTTCTGGAAAATGAAAGGACTTTACAACTGTAAATAGCTACACCTGATAGGCATCCTGTCATTGTTTAATGGACAGCAGGTTAGTCTTGCTCATCCGTTACTACTGAACTGAGGGTTCAATCCTCGCTAGATACTCAATACTTGCAACCTTACTAATAAAACGAAAATAATACGAATTGTTTTTGATGAGTCAGTGGTAAGTGGTCTCGTAACCTGGTTTAGTTAGTTGCTTTTACGGCATGTAAACCATTGTTGGGTTATTTTATGCCAAGATACATACTTTTATTCATTCTTGTTATATACACGCTTGTTCCTTAACCCTTATAATCCTGCAACACCCACTGGTTTGTACATACAAAATGTGAATACAAATTATCTGGTGTCGCTTATTTGCAGATTTCTTATTGGTCCCATTTTATTTAACCCAATTTTAAACATTCCAAATGGTCGTCTAAATGTTCAACGTAAAATTAAAATGAATTAAAAAAAACGGTTATGTGATGTTTTATTTGTAATATCCAAATTGGGAATTATGGAAGATATTTTCGTAATTTTGATAGGATTTTAGGTAATGAAATTGTAAATCATCGTTTCTGGCTTAAATAGTTCCACTTGATTTTTGTTTCATTTCGTAGAAATTCCACGTGTCCTGCTAGTCTAATATAATTGGTTGTTCCGTTGTTTTGTTTCACAGCATATAAACCCTTTTCGGATCCCTTAATGCTAAATCAATTTTTTTTTATAATCAAAGGATTGTTTACAGCTTTACTTTTACTTATGTTGACATAGCATTCAGTAGATGAGATATTGATACCGAAGTTGCGTGAGCAAGCACTACTTTCCTTCTCGTCTCCGGTATCAGGATGAAAACCACCATATTGATACTGTCAATATTTTGAAAGAAATAAGAATGTCATAATTTGGTGCATGCCACGTAACATTTCGTTGTATCGTCTTCCATTTAAGGATCACAATATTCTCAAATACCTTCGTATATCAAAGTACTACGCTGTCTACGGGGAATAGACAGTACTGTAGGAAGCGCGTGGTGTAATGGTTAAAGTCATGGGAAATGGACTTGTCGCCCTGAGTTCAAATTTACAGTCCCTACTGTTGCTTGAGTGGTAACCCAATCAAATTCGGAACATGCTCATCACTGCTTAACTTCGGTAATCTCGCGAGAACTGGTGCTTTCAGCGGGACTTGACTGTAAGTTATCTCGGCATTGTCGGTATCAGCCAGACAACGAGGAAGTCTATTCCCTTTTCACTATCGCTAGACCAAAGAGATTGGTTTGCGCGTGAGATGGAGTGTCACACCTACCATTAGCCCCCCACACACACACTTTACCACACAGATCCCTCTGCTACTCATACGCGGAGTTAGCGAGGGTCGGTATTGAACCCGAAACCTTGTGGTTCCGAGCCAGATGCTCTACCGAATGCAGATAATTTCAAACAGATATGTTTAACTCATAGATGGGACCCTGACAATTATTACTACTGCGTGTCAAAGTGGACCTGGGAGTAATGATAATAAAGTGGTTCTCTACAATCCCCAGTACTCCAGAAGTAAAGCCTCACCATCAGATGCAGTTTAGTGTCGTACCCAGAATACGCTTTTTGGGAAGAGGTTCTCACTCTTCCTCGGGGGGTATAGTCAGCAAATTCTCAGCCCTGTCAACTTTATTCTAGTTTTGTATAATTTTAAACTTCCTTCATAGAAGAGACATACGTGCTTGATGGATCTTATTTCCATTTTTTTTTTTTTTATTTATTTTGTTTATTTTTCTTGAGAGCTTCAACTTCTTGTATGACGATCATATTAAAAAAAAAACGAAAAAGTAAAACATTAAAAAAAAAGATGGTGTCTTCCCCTCAGCGATTCGCTTATTTGCGCAGTGTCACAGTTTCGGACGTGCTGCGCCTGCGCAGTACACTTGCTTTCAAAACAGCAGACAGTATGAAAAATACCGTTCAATGATAAAAGGAAAGATTGTTTAACATGAAAACAATACAGCCTTGCATTAGATTGGGTACATTGTGCAGTGGGTCGTATACGAATGATTTATTGTAAATATGGACCTAAATAGGTACTTTGTAACGCACACATGTCGAATGCGTTAACGTGTGTGTATGAGTGTGTGTGTTCAGAAATAAGAAGCATGAAATAGATGTATGTCTGAGAAACCATCGAATAACGAAGGCGAAACCGTTGAATCGTAGGTTATAAATCATCGCAAATGTCTGGTAGTCAACAAAACCAAGCATAAATATTCAGCACCGCCGCCGGAGAACACATTAAATCTGATAGACGAGTTCAGCAATATCATGTCATGACCATACACACATATATATATATATATATATATATATATATATATATATATATATATATATGCCCTAAAAAAGAAGGAAGTATAAGTGACAGAAAATATACATGCTATTCCACATATCTATCCTGCAGTTCACTAAACATGATATATAATTTCACAAGATTCTACAGAACTTCCAAAGAAATATCTAATCAAAATTCAATCAAATCACGACTAGGTTATATAAATATGAGTATAAACACACACACACACACACACACACACATATATATATATATTATATATATATTATATATATATATATATATATACGAGTTAGGTATCGTAGACATGGAGTCAACAGCTGGTTACTGAAAATGTCTCGCGTATGCGATTTTTAAATCTTCAGAGCGCATACGCAAGAAACTGCCAGTAACCAGGCGCCGTTGACACCATATCCACGCTAACTTAACTCAAATCCATACACTCTATCAATGATACTGAGCACTGTCTGCTTGGAAATATAGCATTCTTATTATATATATATATATATATATATATATATATATATATACTCCAACGAGCGTCACGTGTACTTCCGTCTAACCACGTGACCCTACTCCACAGTATAAGTACGATTTATTGGCCACTTTTCCGTCTGATAATTGTACAGGCCGCATGTAACTTAAAGTAACACATTCTAGTATTAAAAATTTGATATTTTCTGATTTTTTTATCAGCCTGCCAGCTGTAGTAGTGTCGATCACATTTTTTGCAATTTTTTTTTTTCGTGTGTCTGTGTGATGTGTCTAAAAAATATTTCTATTAAGTATTCGATGCTCTTATTAATGAAAGCCGACTTAATTATTAAAATGGCCAACATTTCCTTTAGTACCCATGACTACGAGTTTCACGTATAATTGACGGCACGATTGTTAGATGAACCCCGGAATAATAAGCAGTGCTTCACATTGCAATTATTTTAATTATATATACTAGCAAATATATGCACCCTCCGGGTGCAAGTATTTAAGTTTAAATGTAATAAAATATTAGATTAAATCAGAAAGGATAATGAAACTAATTAAGAATTCAAATAAAAAGATTTGAAACGGAGGGGGTATAATCGTAAAATAGAACAACTGAAACTTACTCTTTCATCACTTCCGTTTTTCAATGCTAAATTTTCCTAATTTAACTATCTATTTAAAATAGGTAGTAAAGAATAAAATTTCAGTTATTTCTTCTTGTTAATGAATTTCTTTTAGGATTTATTGAAGAGAATTTTACTAATATTCATTAAGATAAAACAAAACAATTAGAAATCAATAATACCAAGCACATTTTTATTAAAATCAGTTTTTTTAATATCAATATGCAAATTAGCTTTACGCTTACACTGAAAACTGGTATTTTGTTGTATATATAAATACAATTGCATGTTATTAGTATTTAGGTAAGGCCAACAGTATTAATAATGTCAAACAGTTTTATTATTAATTGATGTTTAAATAGAAATAGAATCATGGAGAATGTAACGTAAATAACTAAGGGAATTGTGACTTGAGTAGTAATATAGTTTCGGTTACAGACAGAAAAACACACACATATCTCCATTATAATAAGAGATATATATATATATATATATATATTATATTAAATTTTTACTTGAAGGCACTTACAACGCATGTATCGCATAAAATTCGATACTTTTTCTTATAGAAAATGAACTTGACAAGTGTAATCCCAGCAAAGGATGGCTCGATGTGTAGAATACCGTACAGACTGTTTCGACTTTATTAAGTCTCATCAGCAGTATATACTAACGATTTCCCTCCGACAGAAATCGAAACCAGGACTTCAGCAGACACAGTGAAACACTAGTGAAACACTTTTATCGCCTCGGCCACAGTACACAGCTGACCATCCTAGCGAAATTAAGCTGTACGGTATTCTACACACCGAGCCATCCTTTGCCGGGATTACACTTGTCAAGTTCATTTTCTATAAGAAAAAGTATCGAATTTTATGCAATACATGCGTTGTAAGTGCCTTCAAGTAAAAATTTAATATATACTTTATTCAGCAACGTTTCTAAAATAAACAAACATCCAACAATCTTATATATATATATATATATATATATAAGAGAGATAGAGAGATATTAACAATCTATATTTATTAGCCTTGTATTTACCCAACACTTCCGCATAAGTGATACAAGGTTAGTTTTAAGCGAAGTTTAACAGGTCTTAATTCATTTTTCCTACTTTGCCGGTTGCCATACCAACGTTAAAGACTCTAATCTCTTATGCTCTATACCGATAGTTGGAGAGATAATAATTGGTTTCATACTTTTCCAAAAGGTATTAGCGTTATGTGAAATGCAAACAGCCACATCCTGGATTTGAAGTCGTCTCGCCGTGTTCATTTCGTACACCTATAAACTCACCACAAGACCTCCTAAAATTATATATATTATTACTAACCTTGTCCGAAGTTATGCTCGCACGTTTATGAAGGATTTCATACTAGCAAAAACATGCACCCTCCGATTGCAAGTATTTAAGTTTTAATGTAATCAACTATTAGATTAAAAAGAATGACGAATCTAAATATAAACGCATATAAAAATAGTACACTTATTTTATTCTAATTGATTTCTCTAGATAATTATACGTAGGATTCCTTTTAATACATCTGAGAGTAAAATATTAGAAATCAATAACACCAAGTAATAATTTATTAAATCTGGTTTTCTTAAAACCGGTATGAAAATTACCCATTATGTAAACTTTTATTTCTTTGTGATATTAACGCGCTTTGCATAATTCTAAACTCGTTAATAAAATGGAGTTTTGATCTAGGCTTTAATAGAGACTTCGTTAGAGGATAAAATGTTAATTAAGATTACATTATGTAAATATCTAAACAAATTGTGACGTAGTTTCGGTTACAAACAGGCAGATACATAATCACTTATATAATAAGATATATATATTTACCAACCCTTCCGCATGAGCAGGATGTGACACACGGTCAATTTCTTAAGCGGAGTTTTAACAGGTTTGAATTCAGAGTTTTCCTTCTCCTAGACCGGTTGCCTAACCAATGCTAAAGAGCCCAGTCTGCCCTGCTATTTACCCATAGCTGGAGGGAGAGTAGGATTCATACCTTTTCCAAGGGTATTAGCACTAAGTGAAATGCAATTACCACGTCCAGGATTTGAACTCGGGGCGACGAGTCCATTTCCCCATGACTTTAACCATTACACCACGCGCTTCCTAAATATAATAAGATATAGCACATTGTTAAATGAAGAAGTAGAAGCAGGTAGACTACGGTTCACAAAAGTCTCCCAGAGAGAGTTTTGTTTTGCCTTAAAATCTGCCTTCTAATTTCTGTCTGCGTCCGAATACCGATCTATGACACCAATGGAAACAGTGCAGCTAATTTGGCCACGAGGTCAGGCGTATTTGAATGCATTCTTATTTACGTGAATGCTTATATACGTATTTTCTTCTTCTTCTGCTGTTGCTGCTGCTGCTGCTGTTGTTGTTGTTGTCCTGTAGTGACTTTCCTTCATTCTCCATTTGATTTTAAAGTAGCTGAAACGCTAATAATCAATGAAGATGAACTTTCATTTCGTATTTGAGTGGTGCAAGCAGGTGAACAACAAGGTTTGTAAATTTGGTGTTGGTGATTGTTCTGTCAAAGTTAATGGACTGAACATTACATTAAACAAAAGATATTAAGCTTCTTGCCTAGCCTACTGTACCTCGATAAATCTATGTTTTCTATCTGAACATATATAAAGAGTAGTTCAGTGTATGTATGGCTGTATGAAACTACTAAAATAAAACAAATTAACGACAAAGTAAATATATATATATATATATATATATATATATATAGGTTAAATTATTATTATTGTTGGAGAATTGATTATAGAGGGTTCAATTACTTATGTAAGAGCTTTATTTATTTATTTATTTATAATTACAAAGTCGCTCCTACCATTGGTTTCTGAATACACTTTTCGGAGCGACTTTGTAATTATAAATAAATATAAAATGTTATATATAATATAAATATAATAAATAAATAAATATAAATGTTATAATAAATAAATAAATATATAAATGTTATATATAAATAAATAAATATATAAAATGTTATATATAAATAAATAATATATAAATGTTATATATAAATAAATAAATATATAATGTTATATAAATAAATAAATATATAAATGTTATATAAATAAATAAATATATAAATGTTATATATAAATAAATATATATAAATATTATATATATAAATAAATATATATATGTTATATATAAATAAATATATGTTTGTAGATTACCTCGTATGAGTTATGGTGAAGGAGTAAATCCATCATTTTCTGATTATAGGTCGTAGTATCCATCAATATATATATATATATATATATATATATATATATATATTTGCTTGAAGGCAATTACAATGCATATATTGTATTCTATGATTATAGAAAATAACCATGACAAGTGAATTTGGCAAACGATTATGCGATGCTAGAACATCGTACAGTCTGTTTCAACTTTATTAAGTCTCATCAGCGATGTATACTAACGATTTCCCTCCGACAGAAATCGAAACCGATAGTCCAGCAGGCAAAGTCTGTGACGTTACCGCTCGGCCAACGGTCCGCATCGTACAATCCGTGCGAAATTAACCTGTCAATGATGATAGCACGCCTCTACCATATGAGGTACGCGGACGTTGGTGAATAACAACAAACTAGACCCATACCCCGGTGAAGGAAATAAGATTTTTGGATGTTTTTTTTTAGAAGCATTGTTGAATAAAGTATATATTATTATTTATATTTTTGCTTGAAGGCAATTACAATGCGTATAAAAAATTCGATAATTATAGAAAATAACCATGACAAGTGATTCCCTATCACCGGATCTTGCTTTTTTAGCAAAAATAATGAATATTTGATTTATATTCGTGAAGATAAGTAAAAAAAAAAGATATTTAAATAGTAACGGCATGGATTTTTTTTGTATTTGATATTTTTAATGGGAGACACACATTTTTCTTTTCAAAGCGTCTGGGCACTTTTTTCTGATACCCCACCAGATCAGATCAATGGAAGGTTATTTTTAAATAGTGATTTTAAAGGAGTATCCTGCGATGATCCAACTCGTGATTCAGTCATAATGAATCTGCGAAACTAACATTTTCCTTCCTCTCTTATAGCCAGGCCACGCCGAGTAGCCGCTTCTAGTACATATATAAAGGGCAGTTATGTGTATGTGTATGTATGTGTGTGTGTGTCGGGTCAAAACTATGAAAATAAAACAGTTAACGACTGAGTGAATATATATACACATTTACTATCACTGAAACTAGCTTTGTGCAAAAAATTATGAGAATTTGATTTATATTTGCAAAGATATTACAAAATTAAAATTTACACAGTAATAGCATTGAATTCTATTCAGCCTGTTTAGCCGTGTTAACAGCAGCCTCATTTATATCTTCTTTCTTTTTTTTTTTTTTTTTTTTTTTTTTTTAGATATTGTAAATTATTGAATCAAAATTTATTACTATATTGATATATATGATGTCATTTCCTCTACCAAGTGGACGCCGGTTAGCCCCTTCTTGTTTCATGTGATGATGGAACAAAGTAAAAGTTGGGTCCTGCACCAGTTGGGTCACTACACCAGAGAATCTGATCAGTCTTGAAAGGTAAGAACTGATAGGGATATGTTAAGACGTGTCAAGTGATTTTCAATAGGGGTTGCCAAGTTGAAAAATTTTAAAAAACAGTCTTTCTTTATTTTATAGACACGTGTGACGACTTTCGCTTATAGAACAAAAAGAACACGTTGCTTCACGTGTATTTTTTTTTGGGGGGGGGTTGAAAGCGGCCATTTGTAAAGTGAGTCGTACGCATGCCCAGGTTTGAATCCTTATTTAAACTAGCAAATATATGCAAAGTATTCTAATGAAACTAAATAAGAATGCAGATAAATGATTTGATGAACAACTGAAACTTACACTTCTATCACTCTCGTCTCTCATGTTAACAGAAGTTAATCCTTTTAAGCCACCATACGATGGGGGTTGCTATTTTAGTGTGTTATGATTTTAATAATGTTTTTTTTTGGAGAATGTGACGTAAATTTGTGACTTGAGTAGTGATATAGTTTCGTTTTTTATAATTATCGCTTATGCATTCGTTTGAATTTTTTGTTATGAGACAAAGACCCATAAATAAATGTCGACTTCCGATTCCACATTTGGTAATATTCTATCTTGGCCCGCTATTCCACGTCTATATTCAGTGGAAGGATTTAATTTTTGAACCGTTCAATTTTTGACCAGTTATCAGCTTTCCACTCGATTTAATTTCTTTAACCCAATGAAAACGAGACAGAACTTTCGTTAATCTTTAGAACTGGTTTAAACACTTTAAAGTTACAACTGCTTACTTGTTTGTCCCTAGCTTCGAGCACAATATAAGGCCTACCCGAACTTGCCTGGCCGTCGAAATTCTTTTTCTTGGTTACTCTACTGTGACTAACATCGGTACGTTTGCATCTGATGGTGAAGTTCCATTTTTTTTTTTGCCTTCAACGGTTCAACACATGGCCTTTATTCGGACTATTGTCGTCTTCATTGTTATTTGTACAACGTTTCGGGATATGCTTTCTTCAGGTATTTCTTGTCGGAAACCTTCTCGGACTCGGGAACGTGAACTCGGAACTTTCTTGTCGTAATCGGGAGCCATCACGGAACTTTGAACCTAACCTTTATTTAGTCCAATCCCGAGTTCAATCCTGAGTGGAGGCAGTTAGAAAAATAATTAACACAACTCCTACCCCAGCTATGGTTAGCGGAATGAGAACAGGATACCCCCGTGGACTAAATAAAGGGTTAGGTTCAAAGTTCCGTGATGGCTCCCGATTACGAAAAAAAAAGTTCCCGAGTTCGAAAAGAAGGTTCCCGAGTCCGAGTTCCAGAGTCCGACAAGAAATACCTGAAGAAGGCCGGAGGTCATATCGGCTGAAACGTTGTACAAATAACAATGAAGATGGCGACAATAGTCCGAATAACGCAGATAATACTAATCTTCAAGCCTCATCTCAAACATCCAGAGAAATAGGATATAAATGTTGTGTTCATATTGTCCACCGTAACAATCATTTGGAGTATTGTAGGTTCAATCCTGAGTACTGGCGAAAATAACAGATTAATATTTGTACCGTTTATAGTTAACGGGATTAGAACAATCCAATGGATTAAATAAAGGGTTCGATTCAAGTTCCATAAAGACTCTCTAGTTCCACAAGAAACTCCTGAAGAAAAGCGGAGGACACATCGGCCGAAACGTTGTATATATAGCAACGAATATGAAAACAACAGTGTGGAGTACTCCCTCATTATCATTACTCCCATGTCCACTTTGACTAGGAGTGGTTGTACCAGTTAAGGTCCAAAATTTGTTAAATAGAAAAGAAGTTTTTTAAAAAAATGATAGGTCTACTTCTTTATATCACTATGCCAATTTCTGTGACTTTACGTTTTCTTTAGTAAGCATATGGTTTTCAGTGAAGGTTGCCAGCCTGAAAATTAAAAAAAAAAAAAAACAGTCCAGTTAGTTTCCATACCAAACTTATTCCGACCTTGTTGTGTTTTTTTTTTTTTTTTGGGGGGGGGGGGTTATCGCATCGATCTGTTTTAGTCTACTTCTTTATAACACTGCACCAATTTTTATGACTTCTCGTTGTTTTAAAAAGACAATAAGCTCTTTACACAATATTTATACTGATTATTTCTTTAGTAAGCGTAACTGAAAAATCATCGGCTTACTATAAACACAAGCTTCCATCTCTTTATATTAAGTATATAAAGAAATAAGATTATAATAAGAACGAAAGAGATTTTCCAGTCAGTCATGTATTCCTGGGAGAGGAGGAGGAGAAGTAATTGATATTCATGCGCATGCGTGTGTCAAGAGATGACATTGTATTTGACGCCGATTGGATGGCTAAAAAAATGGCGCGGTTGTGTAATGTTCTGAATTTATATATCAATACTCCTGTTCCTCTTGAGTACGATCGTTATCATCTTGCAACACTTTCTGGTTAAAAATGAAACTGTCCGAATCGTCCATGATGAAGTGCAAAAATGTATATCCTGATTATCTAGTGTTTCTTACCCGCTGAATATTATTTCTAATGAATGCCGTCACCTCAGCTAAATAATGGATCATTCTGGACTTTATTCTAATGAAAGGGAAGCAAAAGTATATATTACACATAGAAATATAACACAAGAGAGAGAGGGGGGGAATGAGCGCGCGGGAAGTGATAACGCTAATCTGTTTTAATCGGATATAATGAAAAGATGAAAAGAAAAAAATTGAGAGAGAGTAAATCAAGATTATTATGTATTTTACATATTGAACTATTTGTCAATAGCTCTTAAGTAAGCACATCAAGCATTATATATATTGTTGTGATGTTAGTCCCAACAGTAAAAAGAAGTGTGACAAGTGTATTTACAATTAATGTACATGTACGACTAGCTTGTCGTTAACGTGGTGTCTTACTATTTATAGTGAGAACCGGTGCATGTTACTGTATATAAGAAAGATTTAATATATATATATAATTCCTTATCCTCGAAGTAGTTTGTTAAAATAATGGCTTATGAACGATGAGATTAGATTTTAAAAAATTTTTCAAAATGACGAAGTATCTCCAAATTTGATTAATATGAAACGAAGACGAAGTATTCTGTTTTATTTCTTGAGTTCAGAGGCCATTTTATTTCTGAAGTATTACCAATAGAGGAACCAATATTCGAAAAAATAATTTATGTGTCTGTGTCAGTAAGTATAGGGTCTTTACTTTTCAGTAGGTACGAACTATTCAGACGTTTAACAGAAGAAAAAAAAACTTGATGATAACTGAATGTAACTATTTCAGGCAAAAATTATAGAGTTATCACACTCTGAGGTGATCATAAAGAAGGCAGCCATATTAGATTGAGATGAAATAGAACTTTAAGTTAAATGTTATATTTAACTGTTCTTATCATCTGAAAGGGTAGATGGTATTTCACTACTTCTAAATAAATTACATCTTATTATTATGGGGATTCGGTGTCTGTCTGTAACCGAAATAATGTCACTGCTTACGTCGCAATACTCACAGGGATTGCGTAAGTTTAACAATGAGTATTTAATTTGTAATCAAAAATAACTAATGAATCGAATATATCTTATCTATTAACGATGTTTCTATGAAAATCTGAGTTAAAACAGACCATGTTATTAGTGCGTTTAAAATCCTGCAGTGTGTCTTATATATCATTAAGAAATAAAGGTTTACATAATATATGGTATAGTTAATTTACATACTGGTTTTAACAAAACCGTGTTTAATGAATAATTGCTTGGTGTTATTGATCTCTATTATTTTATTACTCTCCAGGTAATAAAATCAATTCTATGAAGGATTTCATATAGAAACCAATTGAAATACAATTAGAATAAAAGTAATTTGCGTTTTTGTTTAATTTCTTTAGTCTTTCTAATTCAAGTTAAATTAAGTTAAACTTATTGTATCTAACATTTCTGACTGAACATTGCCTTCCAAATCAAACCAATCTATAGATATATAAAGGACAGCTGGTGTGTATGTATGTATGTCCGGTTTTGCTTTCTAAGGCTGGATATGTCAATCATAGGAAGTCTCACCTGGGTCAATCCATGCAGATTCCAGGAGCAAACAATATGTCTTGTGCTATCTGTGGCAAGGTCTGTAAGTCGGCTTCTGGTCTTAAGAGACATATGGTGGTGCATAAACATCAAATTTTATCATCTGATTCATCTGAATCATCTCATTCAACGGGAAAGAAGTCTTTTCAATGTTATCTTTGCATCAAACTTTGTGGATCTGCAGCAAGTTTGATGAGTCATTTGAGGGCTCATGCAAAGAAGGGTTCTAGTGGTGGGATTGTGAGGACGGCAATGATCTGTAAAGATTATGCTATTGCCATGTATGTCCGGAGGAAACTACAAAAATAAAGCAATGACGAAGTAAATATATATACACATTAAATATCACCAGTTCTGGATTTTTGGTGCAAAAATTATGAAACTTTGATCCATATTCGAAGATGTTTACAAATTAAAATATATATAGAAATAGCATTGAAATTCTACTTCTAAAATTCTAGCATTTGTAATTCTCAAAAGTAAACAAATCAATACACCCAGGCGTCGCTGGGTAGCCGCTTCTAGTCCATTCTAAAATACCAACCCATGATTTTTTATAATCAAACATAATAAATCTTGGACGAATTACAATTTTTTGTGAATAGAATTCTTTTAAAAAAATCAGCTAGGGAAGCCTAGAAAAAGTATAAAAATGCTATTAAGATACCTTGTAGAAAATAAGGGGGTGTTCCCACCCTAAGCGAAATTCCGAAATTTTTGATAAGGGTACATTTCAAGAAGATTTGGTGTAAAAATAAAAAATAAAATGTTCCCTAATTGCCTCCAAAAGTAGCGCATAACAGCAGTACCCCCGGCGAATTCACTTGATATTATAAAAATAATTCACAAATATTTTGCAAACATTTCCGTTTCTTGAATCTGAGGATATTCATTTCAAAAGTATTTTTATTGGTTTGGGGTTTTTAACGGCATATCAACTTCAGTGGGTCATTTAATGCCGATAAAGTTCTGAAATAAATTAATTTTTAATGAATACACAATTTTTTTATGAATACACTTTTCTATTTCACCCATAGATGGGACCCTAACAGGTACTACCACTCCGGGTCAGAGTGGACTAGGAAGCAATGGTGATGAAGGTGTGCTCTACATTCCCCAAACCTCACTATCATTTAGAGTTTAACGTCATTCCCAGAACATGAAGACCCTCAGATACCTCCTTCTAGCACCCATATAATAAAAAGTGCCGGGGCTTGTCATAAAGGCAATAGGGTTGGGGCAATCATATAGGTGCTACGGCTTGACGTGACCAGCCGATTGATCGGAGGGGGCCTCTCCCACCACCCGTCTAGCTAAGTAAGGGTCCAAGTGGAGTGTTGCAGGTCATGGACAACTCATCCACCAAGACTCCGTCCTTAAGCATCACGGGTTGCCACCCACGGCCAACAGGTGGCCCCATTTGGGGTGATCTTACCCCTCTGCAGAGGTGCAGTTGGTGCATTGTAACACCCCACCGACAGGGCGAGTATTTTTATGTTTTTTAATTAGTTCATTCCTACTTTTTTACAGCCCGATCAGCTGGGGCTTTAGAATACACCCACTGTACCTCTGCAGAGAGGTAAGACCTCTCAATAGGGTCACCTGTTGGCTGTGGGTGGCAACCCGTGATACTTAAGGACAGAATCCTGGTGAATGAGCAGTCTGACATGCCACACTCCAATTTGGCCCTTTCTTAGGCTAGATGGGCGGTCAGAGAGGCCCACTCCGATCAATCGGCTCCCCACGTCCAGCCCTAGCACCTATATGATTGTCCCATCCCTTTTTATCATATATGTGCTAGAAGGATGTGACTGGGGGTTTTAGTGTCTTGAGTATGACGTTAGACTCTATCTCTATGGGAATTCCAATTCTGGACATTTGGAGTGTGTGAAGCACCCCTTCATCACCATTACTCCCAGGTCCACTCTGACCGGAGTATGAATAGAAGAAAAAGTATTCGGCATAAAATAACCCAACCAAGGCTGACGCCGTAAAATACCAAACCAACAAGTTATCAAGCCTTATATAAGAAATTAAGACACAAATGCAATAAGTCTAACTTTACTTATATTTTGGAGAGTAATAAAGTATAGTACTAAATCAAGTAATGATGAATCGTTCCTGGCTACTGGTACCATGTAACCCAATACAAGCTATTAAATGTTAATTGAAGAGAAGATGAGTCACCCTTGCATTTTCCCTGGGAGACACCATGAATGTGAATTATTCTTCATAGTGACCCGAAGTCTTGAAAAAAAGTTTATAGGAATAAAATAAACAAAAATATTGGGATAAAAATTTCCTGTGAGTTAATATGCACATTGTGTTTTGTCTGTATTTTATACTACAAACAATCAACGTCTCTCTCTCTCTCTCTCTCTCTCTCTCTCTCTCTCTCTCTCTCTCTCTCTCTCTCTCTCTCTTTTTTCTTTATCTTTCTTCTTTCTCTCTCTCTCTCCCAAGCTTTCTTTGTCGCTTTTCTCTATCACTCTTTCTTTTTCTTTCCCTTTTCTCCTCCCCCCTCTCTCTCTCTCTCTCTCTCTCTCTCTCTCTCTCTCTCTCTCTCTCTCTCTCTCATTTTTCCCGCTTGTTGCTATAGAGTCTCGAAGAGAAAAAATATTTTTAAATATGAGAATCTTTTGTTTACCAACATGTGCAATGAATGCTTCTTTCTTGTGTGTGTGTTTAAGACAAACACATTTAAGATAATGACGTGAAGGATAATCGATGCCTTTCAATTCATAAAGATAAAAATTAGGACAATCAGACAAGAAATAGAAGCCATAATACAACCAACAATTATAATCACTATCATTCTCATAATGATTTTAACAGCAGTATTATGATTACAATGATAATGTTGATAGTACACCCGTCAATATTATTGATTCTTGCAATAATAATTATGTAATAACGAATCAGAATACAGTGCGTTACAGAATTTATAAGCAGGACCTGTGGATAAATCACAGTGTGATAATATGATTGTTACAACATTTTATATGTTTACTTAAGATCTATTGCTAAATAATTCGATGTGTAAAAAGTATAATAATCTTGATTTATCTCTCACTCTCTTTCCTTCTTTTCACCATGTTCGATTGAAACAGATTATCGTTATCGCTTCCTTGCGCTAACCTTCTCTCTCTCTCTCTCTCTCTCTCTCTCTCTATCTATCTATCTATCTATCTATCTATATATATATATATATAAAAGTAAAAAGTAAAGTCGACGGGGCGGCCTAAAGTCGGTATCAGCCAGTCAGCGAGGGAGTCTATCCCCTTTTCAATAGCGCTAGACCAAGGAGATTGTTTTAGCATCTGTGGTGGAGCGCCACACCTACCATCAGTTCCTTACTTTACCGCACAGATCCCTGTGCTACTCATACGCTGAGTTGGCGGGGACCGGTATCGAACTAGGAACCTTGTGGTTTCTAGCCGAATGCTCTACCGACTGAGCTAACCCGGCCCGCTATATATATAATGTTGCCAACATCTCAAAATCCGCTACAATGGTGAGTTCACCGACAAAAAAGGTATACATATCGGCGTGACCGATAAAAATATGGCGCGAATGCCCACATTGGTGAATAATGTAACAACTTTCCTTCGTTTTTCCAGAATTAAGGTGTTTTTTGTTTTTGTGTACTGATTTGACATTTTTCTCCGACCCAAACACCACGGAGTGAATGAGCTCTGATGATGATTTTTGTAAAATCGAAATATTGATCAGTATTAGCCATGAGTATATTATAAATTGTTTTCTCTTTAACAGCATTGTGTGATGTTTTCATTCCACCTTTTCATACTCATATATATATATATATATATATATATATATATATATATATATATATATATATATATATGAGAGAGAGAGAGAATTTCCCTTACTGTTTTTCTTTCTCTCTTTCTATCTTTCTTTCTCATTATATTTTCCTGTGTAGGATCTCCTTTCTCTGGCCTTTCTTTCTTTATAATAACAATGGAATGGTCCATTATTTCGCTAAAGCGACAACACTCATAAGAATTCGGTGGATAACAAAACCAGATAATCAGGATTTACATTTTTGCATTTCATTTTTGACAATTTGGACTGTCTTATTTTTAACCAGAGGGTGTTGCAATATGATAATAGTCGTACACTTAATGAACACGAGTATTAACATATAGACTAGCGGGATATACCACAGTATCATAATTTAATTATTAGGACGTTCGATCTGTTTACAATTGCCAAATAGTTGAATGTGTAAAAAAAATTATAATCTTGATTTAACTCTCCCCTCTCTTTCTTTCCTTCTTTTCGTCTTTTCATTATGTGCGATTGAAACAGAATAGCATTATCGCTTCCACACAATCACCCTCTTTCTCTATGTTCCTTCTACTCTTTCTTTCTTATTATATTTTTCTGTGTAGCGAGTCTTTTTCTTCCCTTTCTTTCTTTAATTATTAAAACTGAATGGTCCATTATTTAGCTGAAGTGACGGCACGCATAAGAAATAAGAATTCGGCGGATAAGCAACACTAGATAATCAGGTTTGTATATTACATTTTTAGATTTCATCTATGCCGATTTGGAATATTCCCATTTTTAACCAGAGGGTGTTGCTAGATGATAACGGCCGTGTAATCAGGAAACACGAGTATTAGTATATATGTATTTACCAACCCTTCCGCACGAGAAGGGTGCGACACAAGGTCAATTTCTTAAGCGGAGTTCAACAGGTTTAAATTCAGAGTTTTCCTTCTCCTAGACTGGTTACCTATCCATGGTTAAAGAGCCCAGGCTGCCCTGCTATTTACCCATAGCTGGAGGGAGAGTAGGATTCATACCTTTCCCAAGGGTATTAGCGCTAAGTGAAATGCAATTACCACGTCCAGGATTTAAACTCGGAGCGACGAGTCCATTTCCCATGACTTTAACCATTACACCACGCGCTTCCGAGTATTAGTATATAGATAATTAAGGAAAGGAAGTGAAAGAGGGGAGGTGGAGTTTTGTATAACTCAAGAAGAAGATGTGTTAGTTATTTTAGTTGTTGTCTTTGGAGACGACACGCTGTAGATTGAGACAGTCGTGATAATGACGACATTCATTCAACGTTGTAATAATTTTGCCATTCAGAAAACATATCTGACACGTACGTTCATTCATAAATCAACACCAGTAAGAATTGACTTGTTAGTTTACTTTATTAACCAATGCACTACAATAAGTGAATCCATAATTGCGTAACAGATGGTAAGATGCAACTTTAACACGTGGTTTTATTCATAAAACAAACGCACGGAAACAAGAGTTTAGCTTTTTGTACTCTATCAAACCATCGCACTATCGTTTGTACGAAGTGTTGTCAACAATCACTAGTCCTGAAACTATTTTCCAAGAGAGAAATCAACAATGAATGAAAAGTTAATTAAGAAATATTCTGCATAATTTTTTTTTATCTTTTATTCTAAATCTTCCATACGTTATCATCCTGCAACACCCTCTGGTTAAAAATGACACCATCCAAATTGTCCAAGATGTGAATAGAGATTAACTCAATCGCAGATTTCTTGTTTGTCCCATTTTATTTCACCCAATTTAAAAATGAAACGTTCCAAATGGTTGTGAGTCGCTTAAATGCCCAACGAAAATTTAAATGAATTAAAAAAAAAAAAAAAGTTACGTGTTTGTTTTATTTGTAATATTGAAATTGTGAATTACGGAAAATATTTTGGTATTTTTGGTAGGATTTATATGTAATGAAATTGCAAATCATCGTTTCTGGCTTAAATATCTCTTCTTTATTTTTGTTTCGTTTCATGGAAATTCCAGGGGTTCTGCTAGTATTTATAATTGTTCTACGTATGAATTTTTCTTTCTGCTTCTATTTGTACACTTTATCTTTAAAAAGTATCGAGACTAAAGCTCTATTTACCAACACAGATATCAACAATGAATAAAACGATAATTTTCATCAAATTATGAGATGTGCTCAAAAACTATTGAGACTGCAGCTATATATACCGATACAGAAATAAACAATAAATGAAACGTTAATTTTTTTATTCAAAATATGTGGTATGTCTAAAAAGTTTCGAGGCTGAAGCTGTTTATACCAAGACAAAAATCAATGAATGAAACGTTTTTCCCCACACTCTCTCCACGCATTTATTACACGTCAAATCACTGCTGACGTCTCACCTCTCGTTATTTTATAAATCTAGCTCCGTGGATTGAATATGGGGTTTGGTTTAGAATTCTCACAGGATCACAAACGATTATATACAACTTAAGAAGGCCGAAGACTGCAACGACCAAAATGTTATGACTATAACAATCAAGACAGTGACAATAGTCTGTGTGAATATAATAATAATAATAATAAATGTAGACTTTGCGGTAATAGAGATGAGACTGTAAACCATATACTCTGCGAATGTAGCAAACTAGCACGAGAGTACAAAACTAGACACGATTGGGTTGGGAAGGTGATCCACTGGGAGTTATGCAAAAAAATAAATTTTAACCATACAACAAAATGGTATATGCATAAACCAGAATCTGTTCTTGAGAACGAAACGCATAAAATTCTCTGGGACTTTGAAATAAAAACGGATCACCTTATTCCAGCAAGAAGACCAGATCTAGTGTTGATAAACAAAAAAGAAAGAACTTGTCAACTGGTGGATTTTGCAGTGCCAGCAGATCACAGGGTGAAGCTAAAGGAAAATGAAAAAATGGACAAATATCTGGATCTTGCCAGAGAACTGAAAAAGTTATGGAACATGAAAGTGAAAGTGATACCAATTGTAGTTGGTGCACTTGGAACAGTCCCAAAAGGATTAGAAAAGGGTTTGGAAAGTTTGGAAATCAGAGGAAGGATTGAAACCATTCAGAACACTGCACTGCTGCAATGTGCCAGAATACTCAGAAGAGTCCTGGAGACCTGGGGAGACTTGCTGTCACTCAGACTCCAGTGAAAGACCATCAGCTAATGCTGATGAGAAAACTCAAAAGGAGTAAAATAATAATAATAATATTTCTTTATTAGATTTTAACAATGCCACTGATTTCAGTGCGATAAGTTTAAATATTTAATGAATATCAAACCAAGCTGTTAAAATATATTGAAATGGAATTATTACTGGCAATAAATTTATGTCTCAGATGCCACATGTAAAATATTTCCTTTTATCGTGAATGAACATCGTCGAAGTGCCTGAAGACATGCAGAGAAAATTTGATTTGTCATTTTATTTCTGCTTTCAAACTAATCATAACGTTATCTTTTAGATTAAAACTCCCCTTGTTAGGTCAGAAGTGGTTAATTATACTTGCACGCGTTCATACATTATTAATCTCAGCTAAATTATTGCAAATATCTTACGATAATTCATCATATGTTCGTCTGTCCAAGTAAGATGTTATTTTGCTTCAACCAACCATTCAGAATTTGTTATCTACACCTGGAAAGATTTTAAATTATAGTCGGGGACCCTCCTTATACATCTACCCAATCACTCGAAACGAATTGGATGTGGCAAAGGCCAATTTCTTAAGTGGAGTTTAACAGGTTTGGATTCAGAGTTTTTCTTCCTCTATACTTGTTGCTTAAGATTAGACAGCCCAGTCTGCCCTACTATTTACCCATAGTTGTAAGAATAATAGTTGGATGCTTACCTTTCCTAAGTGCTTTGTGAAATGCAAACAGCCTCGTCCAGGATTTGAACTTGTCTCGCTTTTCTACGATGACATGTATTATACCCTGCGCCTACAAGAAAGATACGGTTTAAACTTGTAGACAGGAACTCTCTCTCTCTCTCTCACATATATCCCTTGTGTCTTACTGTCACTTTCACTGTAAAACGGTGCCAATCTCACAGCCATCAGATACTCTCTTGGTCATCGTTGCAAGAGAAAGATTGCTCTTTGGCATTAAATAACCCACGAAAATTGATATGCCATTAAACAAAGAAGCCAAATCTTACTAGATAAATGATAAAAGCAAAAATTATACTAAAATTTAATAAAAATAATTGTACCTCCTTTTATATTTGACGACGACCATCTTACAATTTGTATATTAAATAGGTAAGTAATGTTAGTTATATAACTATATAAATCTTGTGTTTTATAGTAACCATATTTAGTCCTATGAGTGTTGCGTTGCGGGCCACTTATATGCTGATCTGTCTCCGGTGAGCCTGTTCGTTCGGACTTTCCACGCCCAAGTTGTGTTGATAGATCCACAGGATAGTCAATGAAGATTCATGGAATATCTTCTTCGGACTTCTTTCAGTTCTGTCTGAGTTTTGTAGAAGATCAAATTCACCACAGCTGTTAACTATTGTCAACTACTTCAATAATTCAGAAACACTTGTTCACAGTTGTAAATAAAACAAAACCTTTATTTGTAATACAATGATTAAATTTTAGAGGGAATAACCAAGAGAATCCACTGAATCACATTTAGAAAGATCTCGAACCATGAACTTTATCTGTTATTCCACATATTTCATCTCGCCAATCAGCTTGGTACTAACTTGCACTTCTTTGTTGAGCTGAGAATTCTTCATCGCCTTCTTTATTTCAAGTTTATTTTTCTTACGTTTACACTAAACGTCAGATGGCAATCGCGTTGATTGATAATCACTTTCACGGAATGCACCTTCCTCAGTATCCTAACCGACCATGGTGTGGAGAGTCTCGATGTATCTCATCTCGATTCTAGGGTGTCACTAATACTTGGTTCTAATTGTGACAACTATTATTGTTACGACCTTACTTTTATTATTTACGCCTAACGGGGCTACCCGTTGATCGTGGATGGTGATCCGTGTTGGTTAAAGACAGAATCCTGGTGGCTAAGCAGTCCATGATATGCAACACTCTACTTTAACACTTACTTAGGCTAGACGGACGATCGAAGAGGCCCCTCCCTTAAAACGGCTGGTCACGTTAAGCCCTAGTACCTATATAATTGTCCCAACCCTATTGTTTTTATAGCAAGCCCTAACCTTTTTGTGCTAGAAGGTGGAGGCTGAGGGTCTCAATGTCCTGGGTATGACGTTAAACTCTATCTGATGGTGAAGTTCCAATTTAGAGCTTTGGTGAATGTGGAGTATCACTTTATCACCATCACTCCCAGGTCCACCCTGACTTGGAGTGGTAATACCTGTTAGGACCCAATCTATGGGTAGAAAAAAATGAGTTCAAAAAAAATATTGAATACCCATCAAGAATGAATAAAACAGAACGTCTTCTGCATAGAATATCCCAACAAGGGTTGACTTGCCGTAAAATCCACCCGACCAATCAGCTCCCCGCAAATTCTTGGTATTTTCGGATTCATTTCTGGACTCTCTCTCTCTCTCTCTCTCTCTCTCTCTCTCTCTCTCTCTCTCTCTCTCTCTCTCTCTCTCTCTCTCATTGCACAACCATTCCATCTCCGACTGATATTTCTTCATTTCCTTTCTTATGACATCCAGATCCGATGTTCTCACTTGTATCACGTGGTCGGTCAAGATGTCAAAGTGTCACAATGAATTATTTTCCTTTTTATTTTCCAACACAGATTCGGATTTCTCTCTTCAATTGTCCACTGTACAGGGTGTCCAGAAAAAAAATGGACATCACTTTAAATGGGAATATTTAGTAATTACAAGTCCTAAGCAAACAAAATTAAATTGGCTGTTGAATAATAAAAGATTTATTTATCAACATTTAAACAAGATACTCAGACGGATGTAGAATTTTATAATTGATTTCTCAAAGCCTCAAACTCTTATTCGACTGAGTTTGAGATTATTCTAATACACAAAATGCCTTTTCATTGCTAGTGAATACCATCGTTACCCCTGGGGTGAAATTAAAACCTTAAACTTGGTTTTTAAACGTATTTTTATATTTGAGATCATTTACAACCAACGATTACTTCATTAAAATTTGAGATCATTTTGAGCTACATTATTAGAAAAAGTCAATTTTTAGGAGGACACTTTGTATTTTGGAAATACATTGTATATGCTTATGTGTAGTTGTACAAATTCAGAGATAATATCATTGAAATCGCATTTTATGTATGAATAGCATTAGATATGGGAAAACCCGAAGTAGCCTAAATCTGACTTAACATTAACCCTAACACTGACCCATTCTTGTTTGACTGTGTTTGAGAATATTCTAAATCACAAAATGCTTTTTCATTGCTAGTGAATGTCATCACTACCTCCTTGGATATGAAAAACTTAAACTTAGTTTTTACACACTTTTTAAAATTTGAAATGATTTAGTGAGTATTGGCTATATTATTAGACTAAGTCAATTTTTGTGACACCCTGTCTGATTACTTCCACAATTATTTGTGTCAGATATTCTATTTGCATTTTAAATTGTCCAGGGAGAATTCTCTTTCCCTAATTTTCTACTTGTGTTCCTTATCATTCCTACGATTTTTGTCTTTATACCTTTTGTCGTCGAAATATTTCAGTTTCATAATATTTTCAAAATTCTGTGTATCTTTCAAATCCAATTTGGTGAATTTGGCCATTGTACCTGATAATATTTAGTGCTCTATCTTTTTCTTTACTTTTTTAAATATTGTCTCTCTGTGTTCCTTGGAGTACATAACCTTGTAACTTATCTTTAGTTTCCTGGTTCGTCAATTTTATTTTGTCCAGCCTAGTGTTGTATACCTCTTTCTTTACTTTCTTTCTTCTATTCTTCTTCTGTTCTTCGAACGTCTCTTCTAATGTCTGGACTTCGTCTTGGGGACTTCGTGTCTGGTCTTCCATTGGGGATTTCTCTTTATCAGAAGCCCTGTGTCATTGGTAGTTTTTAGATAATAACACAAGACTTCGATTTAACTTAGATCATATCTTATTTCGAAATCCCCACCAGACTACCTATGCAGATTGAGTCGGAGCGTGCATAACACGACTTACCACCGTCGTGGTCTTTGGCCGATCTGACTAAACAAATCTCTTTCTAATCTAAACCAGAAGAGGGTCTTCTCCACCGATTCTCACGGTATCCACCGGAAGGAGGATCAGGACAGGTCAAGCCTTGTCACTCATCCTTCAAGGCCGCCGGCTGCAACTTATAACAGCCATCTTGGTTTCTACACTACTGTACATAAATATTAGGAATCTAATAATTATGTAACACTAGGAAGGATCCAGTGTACTTCACTATTGTCCCTTGCCACATTTTATCATTTTCTTTTTTTTCTTTTTTTTTTTCTTTTTTTTTTTTTTTTTTTTTTTTTTTTTTGGCTTTTTATATTTTTTTCATAATCCTAAGATACTTCTTTCGAGCTTTTTTTGGGGGGATGCGATTATAAAAGTTTTTTTCTCATAGTTTCGGACTTGGTCTGTTTTATGGAAGCCTAGTTCATCAGGGATGATTTGATAGGCAGAAACAGGACTAATTTGCAGAGAACAAACTACCTGATCGAAGATCGCCAGTAACTTTTCTCATACTTGCTGAATCTTCTCATCCATAATGGAGGTTGACGGGAATCCTGCTCTTTTTTTGTGTGTCACTCTTATCTGGACACTTTATTTATTTATCTATTTATTCATTTTTAGAGAGAGAGAGCGGAGAGAGAGAGATGAATATATGACACAGTGCTTAAGACAGATAAACCTCTACCACCCGAATTTAAATAAGATATAATATTAAACAATGATTATCTGAAAAATATCTATCTATAACATGGGAACCTGGTCCGAACACAGAGCTCTAGTAAAATGACCATCTTAATATAACGGAGATCGTGTGTTTGTCTCTCTGTAACTGAAACTTCGTCACCACCAAAGTCACAATTCCCTAAGTTATTTACGCCATATCTTCAATAGTTATTAAATGATCCCCATTTAGTCTTAATTAGCATCGTATATATTAACAATGTCTCTATAAAAGTCTGAGATAGATTTGCCTCAAAACAGCCCATATTATTAATGTATTTAAAATCCTTCAATGTCTTTTATATATCCTTAAGAAATGAATGTTTACATAGTTATGGTGTGAATAATTTGCATACCACTTTTAACAAAACCGTGTTTAATAAATAATTACTTGGTGCTATTGATTTCTGATATTATTGTTTTATTCTCAAACGTATTAAAACTAATATGTATAATTTTATATTGAAATCAATTAGAATAAAGAAAAATAAATGTAATCATTTTTGTGTTCTTATTTAATTCCATTAGTCTTTCTAATTCAATGTAATATTCAATTAGATTAAAACTTTAGTATTTGTGCCCAGAGAGAGGGTGTATATTTGTGCTAGTTTCAATAACAAAGCAGGTTACAAATTCTAATATATACCCAAGTGGTTTTCAAAACTTCAGGACTCTCATACGAATTCCCACAAAATCGCGGTTGCCATACTTGTATTTTTCGGACAACTCTTGTCACTTTAATTCTAAGTAAAAATTATCTGTGCAAAAAAAAATGAAACATTAAAATAAAATCCATTTCTGGTTTTTTATTATGTCTTATATTTATGGGGTAAGGTTGTAGTGGTTTTCAGTGGGTTTAGGCTTGTTGGTCGTTTTTGGTGCATTTGTTTCTTTTAAACCCAATTATATGTGGTTCTTCTTTCTTGTGGATTGTCAGACTGAAAAGGAATTAAAGGAGGAAAAAAAGAGACAAAGACAAAAGGCATTTTAAGGTTTCTGACTTTTATTCTAGGTTCATAGCTATTTCACGGAAAGGAAATTTCTACTTGCGCCAGTCGTAGCGTCATGGTCTGCGCCCTGCGCCCGAATGACTGAGGTTTCCTTTTGGCGCCAAGAAGGAGGCCTCTTTCCTGTGCAAGCCCAGAGGGTTCTTCCTGTCTGAGGGCTCCAGGGAGATTGTTATTTTTTAAAATCTAAATTGATTTTAATTTTATCCCCACATGTTCAAGCAACGCAGAAAGCACCGGTTTTTGTCAGATCCCGGAAGTTAAGGAGTGAAGAAACTGCTTAGTACTTAAATGCCGTGATGTAACTCGGTTTTTGACTTAACTCGGACGTAATGCCTTAAGAATCTCTTAAAATCAGAACAAACAACGTAAATATAGCGTAAATAATTTACGAAATAATATAACTATTACTAAACTAACTACTAACTACATAGCAAACTACTCACTACCCATTCCAATCGTATTATTTCGTTCACTTTCAGACTAATATCCATAGCTGGGGGGAGAATAGTTGGATTCATACCTTTCCCAGGGAGATATTTATCCACGTCCGGGTAGAATGTGACACTAGATAGCTAGTATGGGGGTATCCAGCGATTTTTTCTAACGGTATTAGTTCTATGTGAAATACAAACAGCCTAGTCTCGGATTTGAACCTGGGTCGTCGTACTCCTTTCCTACAACGATAACCCTTATATAACGAGCGGTTCCAGTTTTCTTCACTTAAGTCAGTTTCACAAGGTTCTGCGTTCCATAGTGGCCATCGCCAACTCAGCAGGTCTTGCGTTTGTGAAAAGGGGTTAGACTCCCTCGCTTTCTGGTTGATACCGATAATAGGCCACTCCGCCGACTTTACTAATTTTCCGGGTTCGATACCTGCCATCGCCAACTCAGCGCATGAATGGTATATTTCGTGCTTCACATCGGACTTAAAAACAATCTCCTTGGTTCAGCGCTAGTGAAAAGAGGATTGACTCCCTCGCTGACAATAGGCCACTCCACGGACTTTATTCCTTTTTATCAACAGCTTTGTACATACGAATGCCGGTTTGATGCTATACCAACGAGTGCTCCACCTGAAAATTGCTTTTAGGGTATTCAAATAAAAAAGAAACGGGAAATAAAGAGAAAAAGAAAGAGAAAGACAGAACTACGTGTGTGCATACCCCCCACACACACACCTTTCTGTTGCTCTCATCATGAGACTTGCTTCTATAAAAGCCTCAATTCTTAACCAAGGCGTTGTATATTTACACTGTCAATATATAAATATGTCACCTGTTTCGATTACTTTTGTTTCTCTCTCCCTTAATCAATATCAATTCCCAAGTCTACCTGGATTTTTACCCACTGTCCATTCTGGGTGGATACGTTGCTGTGGAACACTGTGGGTTGCAAAACAGGGTTTGTCCAGGTGGTGTGTTTTCATAAGAGCGTCATTTCTATTGTACTTAGTAATCAAATGCCTGATTGCAATCGTTACCCCCCCCCCCCTTGATCCCTTGGCAACACCCCCGCAATTATCAGGCACTTTGTTTCTTGAAAGCGAGAAAAAACACCAAAAAAACAATAAGCAGAATTTTTTAAAAAGCTCATTGTTAAACAGTTGATAACGAGCGGTTCCAGTTTTCTTTTCCGTGCGTGTTCAAGGCGTTTGTGGAAAGCAGTGTCCATGGTGACCATTAATTTGATGGTGGTGATGAAGAGGACAAACAGAAGTGATAATAATTCCATTTGCAACACCAATGATTGCACATAAAAATGAGGAATAAGAAAATTAAAACGATAATGTTGATAACAACTCAGTTGCAATAATTCAAATGAAATCATTAAAAATACGAGGGTGAGTCAAAGGTTTTGCAATGTTTTCGTAATATTTGTCCCAATTAAATATTAGATGTACTAGCAAATATATGCACCCTCCGGGTGCAAGTATTTAAGTTTTAATATAATAAAATATCATGTTAAATTAGAAAGGCTAATGAAACTGAAAAAGAATTCAGATAAAAATATTTGGAACAGAGGGGGTATGATTGAAAAATAGAACAACTTTGAAACTAACTCTTCCATCATTTTCCATTACTCCCATCTTTCATTGTTAAATTTTCCTAATTTAACTATTTAGTTAAAATAGTAAAGAATAATATTACAGTTATTTCTTCTTGTTAATGAATTTCTTTTAAGATTTATCCTCAAGATTTTGCTCATATTCATTAAGATAAGGCGGCCTTCCAGTTCACACTGTAAACCGCTATATATATAAATACAACTGCATATTAGCATGTATATGGTCAACAGTAATGATGTAAGAGGTTTAAATAAAATAAATCATGGAGAATGTGATGTAAATAACTACTAGTTTCGGTTACAGACAGACAAACCCCAATCTCCATTATAATAAGATAGTTCTTTTTTGAGACGTTGAAAAAAAACGATCATTATGCAGTTATGTGTACTTTGAAATACTACTGAGTCAGACGAACCTACTATTAGTTTCACACAAAGCTCTTCAGGGCTAAAATCTGACTTTCAGTCAGTCAGATTTTAGCCCTGAAGAGCTTTATGCGAAACTAATAGTAGGTTCGTCTGACTCAGTAGATTATCTTTATTACTTGGCTCTACTTAGGTATCGAGCACTTTTTACAAATTAGCTTCTCCTAGCGGTTATATGAATATATATATATATCTTATACATATATATATACATATAAATTGTTTTTTCTTTTGGGCCAAATACTATACCAATAGATTATTTTTGTTGGTACGAATATCTTGGTCTTTTCTTTTTTTCAAAAATTTTTTTCTTCCTGGTTGATGTTTGGTAGTATATTTTTACAATCAAACTCTTGCCGGTTTTTTTCTCTCCGCAAGGATTACCAACACGCTTGGTATATTAAATTATATATATATATATATATATATATATGAATTTAACATTTTTTGAAAAAAATAAATGGTGTTAATAGTTTGCTGACAGAATCAGTTTCGACCGTTTAAATAGATCGGTCTTCATCAAGAGCAACATATGAATGAAAGACGTTCATTCATATGTTGCTCTTGATGAAGACCGATCTATTAAAACGGTCGAAACAGATTCTGTCAGCAAACTATTAACATCATTTGTTTTTTTCAAAAAATGTTAAATTCATTCTGTCGGATTAACTTCCATTTACTTTCATATATATGTGTGTGTGCGTGAATATGAGTTTTCAGTTTAAGGAACAAGAAGAAAAAGTCTGAAGACAGGCGTTGGAATTTCTTTGGTATAAGACCCACACAGAATCGCCGCATTTAAGCTCATTCCGTGTCTGGATATTGCTACGTGAAGGTGAACAACGAATGCTGTAAGAATTACAATAATTTAACTTCACCTGATAATAACTTTTTTAAAGTAACAATCTACATTAGAATAAACTGAGTTTTGTATGTATGTTACTTTAACTCAGAATAAATGAGTGTTTCTGGTGCAACAGTGTTCAAATACTCATAAAAAATGAGGCTGTTGTGAACAAAATAGAATGGTTTCCTTGATTCAAGGTTTCAAGGACCCTTCCATGTCAAGAGTCCATTTTGGTCAAGTGACAATGTGAATCCGAAATCACCCTCTTTTACAAAAACAATGCTGGAAGCTACAGATGTAGTCGTTCGCTCTCAGCAACTACGCACATGGTGATTGTCTTTGTTTCCAGACCTTCAGAAAATTAATTAGTGGTTTCCGCCCTTTTTTGGTTTAAACTTTTCTTCATATTCCTCGAACACATAATGACTCTTTTATAGCTTGGGATGGGAACTTGCTTCTTCTTTGTATGTTGTATAATTATATGTATATAGTATTAATTGACTTGTCTTTTTTCCTACTTAATATTCTGTGTTAGGTTACTCTCTTTTAGATATTCTAATGATTTATAAGGAAGGTACTTAACTTTTCATAATCCTGCCTTTTGACAAAATGCGCATGAGTAGCACAACTTGTGTAATTTGGTTTGTGTGGTAAAGTGGGTAAAGTCTCCACCTTATATGCAAAAAATATCTCCCTGGTCAAGAGCTAGTGAAAGGATTAGACTCCCTCGTTGTGAGTCTGATACCGACAATAGGCCATTCCGCCAATTTTAATTTATTACTGATCTTCCACAAAGATGGCTTCGGCATTTAATAACCCGCGAAGGTTGATATGCCATTAAACAAAGAAAATAAACCTAAGATCATTAGCATTAAAAAATAAGGAATATCATAAGAATTAAAAATAATTTTCGCTAAGAATTTTCAAAATTAGACGAATAATCATTTACTAATAATTCTTCATTCTATCAGATAATAATTTCAAAGAAATTAGAATTCATCATCTCATTTTGTCTATTTTATTGATCAATCTATCAATTCATAACGATAAGGAATATTTAAATAATTCACATAATTAGATTTCTTGTTTAGAGTTTCCAATTTCTTCTGTTTTCTACGCCAATTTAATATGACTAACATTAGATACAACTTGTAAAATGGTCATTGAAAACGCTCTTAGTAAAATTTGATATAATTCCGGTTAGCACAATCGATAGAGTATCCACCTAAGAATCGCAAGGTTTAGGGTTCAATACCGGTTCCGGCTCTGGAGTTTCACAGCTTATGTAATCTGATCTGTGTGATAAAGCATCTGGTTGCAAGATATATTAATAATCTATACAGGGCAGTTGGTGTGTATATGTCCGGAGGAAATTATGAAAATAAAACCATTAACGACCAAAGTGAATGTGTACATATATCTACTATCACCAGATATTGCTTTTTGAGCAAAAATAATGAAGAGTTAATTTATATTCGTGAAGATAATAAAAAAATGAAATTTAAATATTAACAGCATGGAAGTTTTGGGGTTTTTTAATATTTAATGGTAATTTATAAGGAAGTGCGTCCCGGTCTCCTGCCTCATAAATTGCTACCCGGTGACTATTAAAATAACGACCCCAGCTACGGTGTTACTTGAAAAAAAAAACAACCAACTTAGGGCGTTAAATGTATTGGGGGGGGCTTCTCTTTTTTGTCGTAATTCTTATTTATTTATCGTAATTTGTCGTAATTCTTATTTATTTATCGTAATTTGTCGTAATTCTTGTTTATTTATCGTAATTTGTCGTAATTCTTGTTTATATATCGTAATTTGTCGTAATTCTTTTTTTAGATATGAAGATGGATATATAGTTTGGAATAGACTGAGATAGATAAACAAACAAAATAATATAGATAGATATCAACAAATGGAGATAAATAGATAGATGGATAGATATTTTCGACAAGTAAATGTATTTGGGGGTTGTCGCTTCTTTTTTGTCGTAATTCTTGTTTATTTGAACTAAAAACAAGACATCAAACAAACGTGAATAACATTTCTATGAATAAATAAGAATTACGACAAATTACGTCACCGAATAATCAGGATTTACATTTTTGCCTTTTATCTTGGACGATTTGGACTGTCTCATTTTTAAACAGAGGGTATTGCAAGATGATAACAGTCATGCAAATAAGGAACACGAGTAATAATATATAAATGATAAATCCTCATCCCTGAAAGTGATGCAGAGTCTATTAGTAGTATTATTTGCAACAAGAAACAGAAGTCAGAAATGGCAGCTATAACTTTAGCAGTGACGCATTTAATTAACCCACAATGCATCTTCCTTCCGTTTTGCTTCATAAGCTATCATTTTTTTGGTTGTATCTTTTACAACATCACGTTTTAATACGATTAGAGCAAATAAAAGAAGTAATTATTGTAGCTTTGTAGTTTTACAATGTTCTGGTTGACGGAAATAGAATTGCAAGTTGCGGTGAGAACAGAATATTTACTGTAATTAATATTTCTCTACTTCATTTAGCATATCCTATTTAGTTTTATTCATACCATCCTGTATTCTATTATTATTATTATTATTATTAACTCTAACGTTGATGTAGAATTCTAAACAGTAGTTCTTTAACTATATGATGATGAAATTTTTGTTCTTGTTACGTTTTGATCGATATATTTATTTCGTTGTTGTTTTTATCATTTCTGTCTTTTTATTTCGGGTTTAATTAAAATTATGGCTGCTATAATAGAATAAGCACATTTCTTCTTGTACCTCAATCCAGTCAGCCCAAGTAACGGACTCTTGCCAAACGAAGAACAAATCTTTATATATTTCATTATTGCTGCTAAAAGCAATTTTACTAAAGCAATGTAAATTACACTTAATGATGGAGTTGTTTAGCTTTTTACAATTTGCTTGTTTACTCTATGTATTTCTTACTTTTTGTTTGGGATATATATATATATAATATATATATATATATATATTATATATATATTATTATTATTATTATTATTGATTGGTTTTGATTCAGTAGCTTCTAATATTGTGATTTGTTCGTTCTTTTTGTTTGTTTTGTGTTTTATATACCAGTCGTTTGAGTCAGATTTTAATGGTGAGTATATTTTTACCTTTGTTTGCTTTTACCGGTTTATCGCTCATTTTATTTCCTTTCTTCTTTTTCTTTCTTTCTTTTTATCTTGGCTTCTTCTTTCTTTCTTATCTTGGCTTCTTTCTTTTTATCTTGGCTTCTTCTTCTTCTTTCTTTTATCTTGGCTTCTTTCTTTTCTTTCTTTTTATCTTGGCTTCTTTCTTTCTTTCTTTTTATCTTGGCTTCTCTTCTTTCTTTCTTTTCTTTTTATCTTGGCTTCTTTCTTCTTTCTTTTTATCTTACTTCTTTCTTTCTTTCTTTTTATCTTAGCTTCTTTCTTTCTTTTTATCTTAGCTTCTTTCTTTTTTTTATCTTAGCTTCTTTCTTTCTTTCTTCTATCTTAGTTTCTTTCTTTCTTTCTTTCTTTCTATCTTAGTTTCTTCTTTCTTTCTTTCTTTCTTTTTCTTTCTTTCTTTCTTCTATCTTAGTTCTTTCTTTCTTTTCTTTCTTTCTTAGTTTCTTTCTTCTTCTTTCTATCTTAGTTTCTTTCTTTCTTTCTTTCTTTCTATCTTCTTTTTCTTCTTTCTTTCTTTCTTTCTTTCTTCTTCTTTTTCTTTCTATCTTAGCTTCTTTCTTCTTTCTTTCTTTTTCTCTTCTTTCTTAGTTTCTTTCTTTCTTTTTTCTATCTTAGTTTCTTCTTTCTTTCTTTTCTATCTTAGTTTCTTCCTTTCTTTCTTTCTATCTAGTTTCTTTCTTTCTTTCTTTCTTTTCTTTCTTCTTTCTTTCTTTCTTTCTTTCTTTCTTCTTTCTTCTTTTCTTTCTTTCTTTCTTTCTTTTCTTTCTTCTTCTTTCTATCTAGTTTCTTTCTTTCTTTTTCTATTCTTTTTCTTTCTTTCTTCTTTCTATCTTTTCTTTCTTTCTTTCTTTCTATCTTAGTTCTTTCTTTCTTTCTTTTATCTTAGCTTCTTTCTTTCTTTTTTATCTTAGCTTCTTCTTTCTTTTTTATCTTAGCTTCTTTCTTCTTTTTTTATCTTAGCTTCTTTCTTTCTTTCTTTTATGTTAGCTTCTTTCTTCTTCTTTTTATCTTAGCTCCTTCTTTCTTTCTTTCTCCTTTCTTTCTTTCTTTCTTTTTATCTTAGCCCTTTCTTCTTTCTTTCTATCTTAGCCCCTTCTTTCTTTCTTTCTATCTTAAAGCCCCTTTCTTCTTTCTTTTTATCTTAGCCCTTCTTCTTCTTCTCTTTATCTTAGCTTCTTTTTTTCTTCTTTCTTCTTTTCTTTTTCTTAGCTTCTTTCTTTCTTTCTTTTTTTTTTTATCTTAGCTTCTTTCTTCTTTTTCTTTTTTATCTTAGCTTTTTCTTTCTTTCTTTTTTCTTTTATCTTAGCTTCTTTCTTTCTTTCTTTTTCTTTTATCTTAGTTCTTTCTTTCTTTCTTTTTTATCTTAGCTTCTTTCTTTCGTTTCTTTCCTTTTTTTTGTCTTCGTTCTTTCTTTCTTTTTTTTTCTTTCTTTCTTTCTTTTTCTTTTTCTTAGCTTCTTTCTTCTTTCTTTTTTTCTTTTTTATCTTAGCTTCTTTCTTTCTTTCTTTTTTCTTTTTTATCTTAGCTTCTTTCTTTCTTTCTTTCTTTTTTCTTTTTCGTTCTTTTCCTTTTTTTGTCTCGCTTCTTTCTTTCTTTCTTTTTTTTTTCTTCTTTTTTTCTTTTTATCTTTGCTCTTTCTTTCTTCTTTTTTCTTTTTATTCTTAGCTTCTTTCTTTCTTTCTTTTTTATCTTAGCTTCTTTCTTTCGTTCTTTTTCCTTTTTTTTTTCGCTCTTTCTTTATTTTATTTTATCTTTCTTTCGTTCTTCTACCTTTCTTTCTTTCTTTTTGTCTATGTTTCCTTCTTTCTTTATTTTTATCACCTTATCTTTCTTTCGTTCTTTTACTTTACTTTCTTTTTGCTTTTTTTCTATCATCTTATTTATTTCGTTAATGTTTTTGTACCTTTTTTTTTTATCTTTCTTTCCTTATTTCATCTTTCTTTCTAACATTTTTTCTTTCCTTATTTCATCTTTCTTTCTAACATTATTCTTCCTTCAACCTTTATTCATTTTCACCAGTTCATCTTTTTTTGTTTTACCTTACTTTCTTTCCTTCTTCCTTTTTACTATTCTTTCTTTCTTTTCCTTTTTACTATTCTTTCTTTCCTTCTTTCTTTTTAGTGACTTTCTTTTAACGTAACTTCTCTTTTCTCTTCTCTTCTCTTCTCTTTTAGTCAACGTTGGTGTTTGGCTTGAGCGTGTAATTGTTTCTTAATGGGTTTTTCCAAATCTATGTTTTCAGTGATTCAGGAACAATTCATTTTATATAAGTACGCTATACACACGCGTGTGTATGTGTATGTGTCTTTCTGTCTTTTTGTGTGTTTGTCTAAGTTCGTATTCTACATAAAATTGTGTCAGCAAAACAACCGCTTCTTACCGACTCAAATAGGAGTCCGTGTAACTTGCTATATAACTTAACAAAAGTTGCAATTTTTCTTATACACTTTGGTTATTTGAATCTTTACATTAAACATCACAAATGAAATATATATATATATTATAATATATATATATATATATTATATATATAATTTTTTTTTTTGCTCGTTTTTATAGTTAAAATAGAAGCATTATTTAATACGATATATTTTTTTTTTCTTTTTTTGAAGGCAAAATAATGCAGATTCATGTTGAAAAACATATTTATTGAAGTATTCTTAATTTTCGGACAATATCCATCTTCAGAGAATGTATTATAGAGTTGAAAATTATATTTATTTATAAAGATAAAAAGTGGCTTACCAGTGAATATGGGCACGATGGTTGGGAGATGCAAAATTCAGGGGTTAAGTCAGCGATATAACAAATACAAAGTGCTCAATACGAAGTAGAGCAAATGTATTATAAAATGGATACAATAGAAACCTACTCGAGTTTCACCATAAGTATCTTCGGGTTTAAATCCACTGAATTAATCGAGATACCGATTAATTGCAGTCGATCCCACGTGTGTTCATTGTATGAACACACACGTGTGATCGACTGCAATTAATCGGTACCTCGAGTGAAACTCGAGTGGGTTTCTATTGTATGCATTTTATAATAATTTACTAAACCTTCTCTAGAAAAGTATTGACCACTTTTATATTCATTCATAACCCCGACTTACTCGGTTAATTACTTTATCGACAGTCAAAGTTGCCTCTTTTCATAGACAGACAAACAAACACACACACACACACAATATATATATGTATATATATATATATATATATATATATAAGTCCTATAAAAAATCCTGAATCGCTATGTCTGGTGACTAGCAGTTGTAGCCGGTGATTCCCGGGTGGCAAATATCTCTATTCTTACTTTTACTTGGGGGAGGGGAGGGGGTTGCACTTGAATTATTAAGTAGGTTTTTATATTTTGTTATTTTTGTACGTAATTATACTAGTTGAAGTACCATCAAAGTTAGATGAAAGGTCAAGTTTCAGATCACGTAATAATCGCAGTGAAATATTTACTTTCTATTGGCGGTAAGGTGACAAATATTGTTTCGCCATGTGATTCTTCGTAAAAAAATCTTTGGTTATAGAAATCCTAATAGCATCATTAAATTATTCATTTCGATAATTTTTTCGCAGTTTTCAAGACTTAGATGTATGTTTATACTGACAATCAAGTTTTCAGAATGTTGAAGATTATAATCCCGATTTCTTAACCGGTGTGTTACGTAATAAATAGGCACAGCCTGTCGTTTTTGTAATGAAGTGTAGTTAGATTAGGAAATTAACGGTATACTGTGGAAGAATACAGTACCGGAAAAGTTCAGAGTTTTTATTGACAAACCATAAGCATATACATATAACAAAAGATGAAACTCGCGGAAGCTTTTCATAACTAAAGATCAGTCTGCTTAATAAAGTTAATTTCGGTGTGTGAAATGTGTCTATGTGTGAGTGTGTGTGTGATGTATGTGTATGATTGAGTGTGTGCGTGCACGCATTTATGTGTATGATTGAATGTGTGTGAGTGTATTTATGTGTATGATTGAATGTGTGAGTGAGTGTATTTATGTGTATGATGAAGTGTGATGAGTGTATTTATGTGTATGAGTGAGAATGTGTGAGTGAGTGTATTTATGTGTATGAGTGAGAATGTGTGAGTGTATTTATGTATGAGTGAGAATGTGTGAGTAAGTGTATTTATGTGTATGAGTGAGAATGTGTGAGTAAGTGTATTTATGTGTATGAGTGAGAATGTGTGAGTAAGTGTGTGTGTGTATAAGTGAGAATGTGTTGTGAGTGTATGTGTATAAGTGTGAGTGTGTGTGTGTGCGTATGCATGAGTGAGTGTGTGTGCGCATGAGAATGTGTCCTTGTGTGATGTGTGTATCTACGTATCTTTACGGATCATTTCGCAGACAAGATAGTGATTGGTAACATATTCTTACATTTCCCGTTGTACAGAAGCACAGCAAACTGTTTGGCCTTTCGACTTTACCTTTCACCAAAAAAACTTTTCACTTACAACAAGTCGAACATATTTCCCAATAGTATCACATCAAATAACACTTTGACCTTTCATCAGACAACCTTGCTAAAAAAAATGTTTCATCTGATTTTTCGTTCGCTTCAACGAATTGCCTTTCATCCAATTTTTCTTATTTCGTTCAATAACACTTTCCGTCTTGTTATTCTTGATGCAGATTTTCAATTAATTATCCTTTGAAAATTCGTTTTTTTCTTTTCAATACGGCCCTCTCACATACACATTTGTCTACGAGTTGAACCTATTTTCTTCAAAACGAACCTTTCATTTATTATTATTATTATTATTATTATTATTATTTAATGTAATTAATTCAAAACTACTTTTTTTATTTTTTACATTATTCATTTAAAAGTTGTTTTTTTTGTTTTTTCATGGGAGTATTTCATTTGATTTTCTAATAATAGTAGTAGCAGTAGCAGCAGCATTAGAAGTATTTATATTCAATTTAACATAATTATTTCATAACTATTTTTTAATTATAACGTTATTTTTTAATTATATATATATATATATATATATATATATATATATATATATTTGTATTTCATTTGATTATCTTCATTATTTTCTACTATTTTCTTTACAACTTATTCGCTTTATTTTAATTCTACAGGATCTTTCAAGAGTAACTGCCTATTTTAAACTTGTTTTATACACACACACACACACACACACATATATATATATATATATATATATATATATATATATATATATATATGCAGTTACATTTTTCTCAATTCTTTAATGTATGTTCCTTAATATATGGCAATTAAATATGTGTTGGTGGTGGTGGTGTCGCTCCTCCACATTTCGCTGTTGTTGTTCGTGAATGGCCGAATCAGCATTTTCCTAGGAGGTGGATGGGATAGTCGTGGTCCGCATGAGTGGCCGGTCAGGAGCCCTAATTTAACACCCTGCGAATTTTCTCTTTGGTGTTGGTTGAAGGAGCAAATCTACTCTACGAAACTAACGACTTAGGAAGAACTTGAAGGACGAATAGGAGAATTTATTTCTGCTATTCCGCAACAGTTCCTCGGAAGATCAGTTGATGCGATTCCCGAGCGGCTTGAGAGACTGGAGGAGAATACTGGTGCCCATATAGAATTTTAAATAAAACTCCATGTTATGCGTGTTCATTTCATATTTATTTTATTTGTAAAAATAAGGATTCAGATAAATTATAAGATTTTTAAAATAGGCAAGGGGGTTACTTTCCAAGCACTCTGTATTTTTATTTTATGTATTTTCCTAATTATATTTCTGTGTATTTCTTTGTACTTAATTCAGGTTCCTATCTTTAAATGTCCTCTTTTTTTTGTCTTTCATTATTACTTAATTCTACTTCAGTTATTTTTCATTAAGGTTATATCATACTTTTCCTATCCCCTTCTTTCATTTGAGAATAGTTCTGTTGTCGGAGCTTTCAATACACTAGCTGTATCCCCTTCAGAGGATTAAGATCCCCCAACCAAAAATGAGCGGTGGGGGTCCAGTTCTAGACCTCTGAGAAGTGTGGAGTACCCTTCTTTGGTATAACTTTGCAATGTATTTTATTTGATAGATGTGGGAATTTTTTGTATATTATTATTTTCATATCAGCATGAAGTGATGGTCTTTCACTGGAGTCAGAGTGACAAGAAGTCTCCTCAGATCTCCAGGACTCTTCTGAGTATTCTAGCCGATTTCAACAATTCCGTTGTCTAGATGGTCTCAATTATTCCTCTGATTTCCAGCTCCTTTACAGACAGAAGAAAGAAATAAGCATTCTTCACAATTATGCGACGCAAACACTCGACTTCCCCTGAAAATAAACCCTAGTGTTATATTTCCGAGTGAAAATCAATATAAGTACTGTCTTATTTTCAGGGGAAAATGGTATCAGCCGAACAACGTAGGAGTCTACACCTTTTTTTACTAGCGCTAGACGAGGGGGTTGTTTTTGCGACTGATGTGGAGCGCCACACCTACCATCAGCTCTCTACAGATCCAAGCTGTAGTACTCATGCGCTAGGTTGGGGAAGGCCGGTATCGATACCGGAACCTTGGGGTTCTTAGGCGGGTGCTCTAACGACTGAGCAGAACCGAACCGCCATCATGCCACACTTTTTTTCTTTCTTTTTTTTCCCCCAAGTCTTTCAGGGTTTTTTTTTTTTTTTGGTTTTTTTTAGTCTTTCACTTTTTATGGGATATTGATTAATTTCAATGTTTATTTGTTTTAGGTTTTTTGTCTTTTTTCTTTTTTTTTTTTTGTAGATATTTTTCGATCTTAATTTTCGCTTTCGCCTTTCATATATCACTGCTTTTAATTTGGTTTTAATTGTCCATTTTCTCTCTTTTATTTCACGTGTTCAAACGTTTCGTTTTTTCCCTTTAATTATCTTTTGCTGCCAGCAACGAAATTGTTTTCGTGACTCTAACTCCAAATCTACGTAGTTTCTTTCTTTACCAGCCCTGAAGGTGAAAAGAAGAAAAAAAATACCAATACTGGCATGAGTACATACAACAGATTTTTTTGTTGTATTTTCTCCCATTGATAGAATTTCTATATAAGAGGTGTCTCACGTCTATTTAAAACGTCTCGGACAACATTAACAGACAATTCAACTTAATTGTCGTTTTATAAAATAAACGCCGTATTCAAACACATGTTCTGCTGCTGAAGAATGGATGGTCGTGTTGGGTGTCTGTGTGAATGTGTGTGCAAATGTATGTGTGTGTGTGTATATGTGTTTGCGTTGCGTATGTTTTGGGGCAGGAACACTGCTAATAATATATAAGTAGCCAGCCTATTTTTCCAGAAAAGTAACAAGAATCTAAACATTATATATTATTGCTCGTGTTCCTTAAAAGTACGACCGTTATCATCTTGCAACACCCTCCGATTAAGAATGAGACCGTCCAAAAGGAAATGCAAACATGTATTTGGTGTTGCTTATTACTTAGGAGTGTCGTCACCTCAGCTAAATAGTGGACCATTCTGTTTTTATTATAAAGAAAGAGGTCTACACAGAAAAATCTAATAGGAAAGAAAGAAAGAGGGTAGGGGAAATATATAGAGAGAGGGGTGAGCGCGTGGAAGCGATGACGTTAATGTTTCAATCGAACTTAATGAAAATAAGAAAAGAAGGAAAGAAAGAAAAAAGTGTAAGATAGTTAAATCAAGATTATTATACTTTTTTAAAATATCGAACTATTAGCAATAGCTCTTAAGTAAAAATATCAAACGTTGTAATAATTAAATTATCATACTTTGGTTATCCATATTGAAGTCAGTTAATCTACTGTTGGTTTGAATAATAGCAGCTAGCTAAGTACCACTGAAGCAGTGTCAAAGACAGTTGGTATATATAGAAATCAAGAATGATCCATTCATGAATTAGGGTGATTCCATTCCTTGAGTTCTGATTGGCTGCTTGATTTGAATGATATTGTGGATTTTTGTAAATACCCTGTCATTCTGCAGTAGACTTTGCAACTATTCGGGTTCGTATTGGGTTACAACCGTTTGTTGCCATGTCTTCCCAATTCGAAGGTAATTGGAACTTTGATTATTCTTCAATCCAGAAGCCCTGCTAGTAATGTATAAGTATCCAACATATGACAAATAATTTTTCCAAAAAAAAGTAACAAGCATCTAAACATCATAATGTTCTAAATTCTCTCATATGAAAGGTAAATAGACTTTATAGTTTCTAATCTAGATGAGCAAAATACAGTGTTTAAAAAGGTTGAAATCATCTAAGATGTACAAGTTGTTTCAGAAAACTGTATATCATTTCGTAACCAATTAACTTGTTCAATTATTGACGGTTTCTCCTCTATATGCGATTCTCAAACCAACTACTAGACGAGAAACTGTCAGTAACCAAGCACCGGTGACTTCCTGTTCACTCTTCTCTAACTAATATATATATATATATATATAAATTAGGGTAGCGTGGATATGAAGTTATATATATACCGTATCGTTGATGACACTTCCCCTTACCCTCTCTCTTTTTGCCCCTGCATCTACCTCTGCCTCACATCTTCCGATGCATCCGCCCCCTCCTTTTCCCCCGCCCTCGGTCCACCGTTTCATATATATATATATATATATATATCAGTTTCTGTTCAAATAAAATTCTGATGACGCCTCGTTAATACACTCAGCAAATATTAATGAATACAGTGGTTTGTGTTTTATCCGATTTTATTCCACAACTTTTAATTACACACACACACACAACATAATATATATATATATATATATATATATATATATATATATCATGAACATTTTAGAAATAGATCGACTAAGCTAATAGAGAATATTGTAACGTAGCGGCGTCGTCACAACCAAATAGATATATTATGTTATATACTTCTTTTTTCTTCTGTCCGGGTCTGGTATATCTTTCTATCGTTATCTTGTCTGGTCTTTCTTATCTGGGTTCCGTGTCTGGTTCTGTTGGGGAGCTTCCTTATCAGAAGCCTTGTGCGATTGTTAGCTTTTTAGTAATAACAACAAAGACTTCGATTTACTTTGATGTTACTTTATTCCAGAACCCCAGACCAGACAATGCGCGCGCGAGAGTCACATCTTGCTAGCTTCTAACTCTGCAACTGACTAACTGACTCTGCAACTAACTGAGTTGCTTACATCTTAAACCGGAAGGGCTTCTATTGACTTCCGTTCTCACGTTCCATCCCCAGAACGCAAGGTGAGAGTGATCAAGCATGTCACTCACTCTCAAGGCCATCAGCTGTACTGATCGCCATAAGGATTTCTATACTACCTTAAAAAGTAATAGGGATCCAATTGATATGTAACAATATTAACAGTGAACATCTTAGCAGTGTCTTTCGAAGTTTAATCCGATATTTTTTAACGCTTTTGAGATCAAGTTCGGTGCATTGTTTAAAGGCTTAAAACTTCTTAAACTACATAATTGAGTTCCACTTAAAATTACTGAAGCTTAACTTTTCTTAACGTCTGAACGTTGCTGTTTTTTTTTGTGTGTTTTTTCCTTGATGATTACAATAAAAAGTCGGAGTCGATAATCGAACGATTGGTCCGATCGATCTTAATGATCGTGTTCAATTAGCTGAGATGTTTGCTTTTTATATGTTAATCGAGCAGTCATTTGGCCATTTTTGTAAGTATCTTCCGGATATTTGGGAGCACGTATTAACAGTTTCTTCAAATATTTACAAACACTCTCAAGTAGACAAGATTTATATTGCTCTGTTCAATTCTTATTCTAAATTCTAGTAAGTAGCAAAATATGGACCTCCGGCAAAATAAACTCGCAATTGATAAAGTACATCTTTAATAATAAATGCTAATGTCAGTGTGTTACATTTTTCAACTCTTTAGAGGCCATAGCCTAACATATCATACCATTTTGGAATCAGGCCAACTCCATGAGCAAATTAAAAACATTCCATGCCAAACCCGGTCTCACAATTTCCTAAGTTTTAATTACTGCGATTGTTTTCTGTGATTTTTACGTGTTTTTTTTTTTTGTTTTTTTTGCGACAATTTTTTTTGTACAAAAATTTTTATAATTACATACACGTTGATTGCGACGACTTTCCAGGTAAATGCCATTCCTTCATTTATTGACAGTCCGTGAGCCTATTGATGGCTTTTCAGTCCGGTCAGCGACTTGCATATCCTACAGCAGATTTGGTGCTCATGATGTCCGGCGTTGATTGAAAAGACAGGTATGGTGTACGCATCACTATGAACTTTCATGTGACGTTTGAGACGACCAATTGATCAGCAAATGTCATTATCTGAAGGAGTATCCGTACACAGATGGATATAGAGATAAGTTTTGTACACAGCTTAGATCCTCTCTCGGTTCAAAAAGTTGGGATCCAGCAACAAGCAGAAGAAGCAGGGAGCCGACAACTCTTCTGGAGAGTTCATGGGAGTTTGATTTTTTGACATTTTTGATCGATCTTGAACAATATTTAGAAGGATTTTCTTTAGTTTGTTTGTCTTTTGTTAATTTTTTCATTGCTTAAATTAATTTTTTTAAATTAAAGACAAAGTAGCATTTACGGAAATATAGCATTCAGAAGAAAAAAGGAAACATCTTCATTTTGATTAGCCTTTTTTTTTTTTTTGGTGAGAGGGTAATTTTCCTGTTTTTAAATCTCAAAATCAAGCGATTAGTAGCAAATGATCTGTTTTTTCAATATATATATTATATAATGTACAGAGAGAGAGAGAGAGAGAGAAAACGACGTTAATGCACGCATAGGAAAGGCATGGGCCGCTATAAATAAATTATCTATCATGTGGAGGTCCAATCTCACAGACAAGCTAAAGAGACAGTTCTTCCAGGCCGTTGTCGTGTCAGTACTGCTGTATGGCTGCACCACCTGGAACCCTAACTAAGCGACTAGAGAATAAACTAGATGGGAGCTGCACAAGAATGCCTCGTGTGATCATGAACAAGACGTGGAAACAGCACCCTACGAGAAAACAGCTGTACACCACATATCACCCAAACCATCCGAGTAAGACGGACAAGACACGCGGGGCACTGCTGGAGAAGCAAGGAAGAACTCATAAGTGACGTCCTCCTGTGGAAGCCAGCACATGGACAAGCCAGTGTGGGCCGACCAGCAAAAACGTACGTTGATCAGATATGTGCGGATGCAGGATGCTGCATAGAGGACCTCCCGAGAATAATGAGCGATAGGGACGGATGGAGAGAGAGTGTCATGGATATCCGCGCTGAAAGCGCGACATGATGATGATGATTATATATATATATATATATATATATAAGGACACACATAACATGGAGTTTTATTTAAAATTCTACGTGGGCATGAGCATTCTCCTCCAGTCTCTCAAGACGCTCGGGAATTGCATCAACTGATCTTTCCAGGAACTCTTGTGGAATGGCAGAAATGATTATTCGTATTCGTACTTCAAGTTCTTCCAAAGTCGTTGGTTTCGTAGAGTAGACTTGCTCCTTTAATCAACCACAAAGAAAAAGAAATCCTTGGGTGTTACCTCAGAGCTTCTGGCTGGTCACTCATGCAGGCCACGTCTACCCATCCATCCCTCAGGAAAATGCTGATTCAGCCATTCACGAACAACAGAAAAATGTGGAGGAGCACCATCTTGCATATTATTAAGGAACATACATTAAGGAAATTAGAAAAATGTAACTGCATATAAAAAAAATAATAAGTAGTTTGAAAAAAAGACGTTACTTATATATATATGTATATACATATATAAAAGTGTTTTGTAATTTGCTTGGAGTATTGTGTTTATATTGGTTTGTTGGTTGGTTTTGAAGGCTGTCACAATGCAAGTGTAAAGAAAAAAGAAGGTAACTATAATGTTGTTTGTTAACCTGTCACTTAATATTTCGGGATGAAAAATCCCATCATCAGAAGAATACTCGAGTATTCTTCTTATGATGGGATTTTTCATCCCGAAATATTAAGAATAAAGTGACAGGTTAACAAACAACATCATAGTTACCTTCTTTTTTCTTTACACCTGCATTGTGACAGCCTTCAAAACCAACCAACAAACATATATATATATATATATATATGTGTGTGTGCGAGTGTGTATTTATATATATTTTAACGGAATATCAACCCGCCTTGAGGTTATAGTTTTGCACAAGAATCGAATATAATACAATTATTCCTTTACAGTGGAGTACAGTTGGCCTATTCTAGTTTTCCCCCAAAACGCCGGAACCTTAAAGTGGATGAGAAACTACGTGTTAAAATAAACCTCGAGTAAAATCAACAAAATTTATTTTCAAACATTTAATTAGAATTTTTATTTTGACTTCATTAATTTTCTATATCATTTTTCGCGCTTTTTTTCTTGTCTACGTATCTACTCTTTCTTTTATCGTCTAATCTTTTATTTCTTCTCATTGATAAAAGAGTTTTTTATCTTAAGATTCTTGCTACTTATTGATTTTTATACTCTTTACATTATTTCGAGCTTCTTTATCTTTCTAAATTCAATTACGTGCACTTTTTTTTAAGTATCCGGTCAATAAACGATTCCATGAACCGGTTCTTTATTCCCAAGTTGTCGAGAATATTTCACTTTTGTATTTCAAAGTGTCAGAAAGCTGACAATTCAGATTAATGTGTCGATTACAGGGGATTTACTGAGAAAACTCCCTTGCCAAATGATGTCATCAACATAAGAAAAAATATTATCAAAAGACATTCACCATAATGTTTGAAAATTAATACTTGATAATAATCACTAAGCATTTTTAGTATTATGCAGTAAAAACTGGTATTATTAAGCATTATCTATTACTATAAGTGGCTACCCGGCGTCGCCTTGATAGAATGGGAGTAGTCTTGAAGATCCATTATTTTTTTTAATCGCTAGTTGGATCCTCGCTGGATGCCCCATTAAAGTCCATATGTAAAAAAAAAAAAAAAAAAAAAAAAGACCTTGCATTGGTCCAGACACTCTGAAAAGAAAAATTAATGTTTCCTATTTAAAATAGTAAATGCAAAAAAAAATAGTAATGCTGTTATCATTTAAATTTTAGTTTTTGGTTATCTTCATGAATATAAATCAAATCTTCATTATATTTGCTCAAAAAGCAAAATCTGGTGATAGTGAATGTGTGTATATATATATATATATATATATATATATATATATATACACTTTGTCATTAATTGTTTTATTTTCATAGTTTCCTCCGGACATACAAACACACAAACTGTCTTTCATATATGTATAGATTGTATACCATACTCATATTGTGTCATATCTTACGTATAGTGTAGTATAATAGAGTATACCTGCATACCCGTGGTTGTATACATATATATCTATTTTCTTAGCTTGGATACTCAGCTTCCATTTCTTCTATCTTGCTTGGGCTGGATCTGTCTAAATCTGGAATGGTAGATGTTTTTAATCTGGGGTGTATCTTCTGTATTTGATACTGGGAAATCGTATGTTATTGTGGAGTTTTTAGTAAACAAACACAAGACTTTGCTTTGTTTAGAGCTATTTATTATATTCTAAGATCCAGATCAAATCAAACATGCATGTGAGAACTTAGTTTTAATGGATAGAACGCAATTATGTTCTGTCCTGTTCAGGGTCCAAATAAATCTGACTTTTCAAAACTCTTTCTCTCGTTCACACTGGTGAACCGGAAGAGAGGTATAACACAAGTAAAAATCTGTTCATCATTTTTATTGTTTTTCTGCTAAACAGTGATTTTGAATATATATTTACCAACCCCTCCGCACGATCAGGATGCGACACAAGGTCAATTTCTTGAGCGGAGTTCAACAGGTTTTGAATTCAGTTTTCCTTCTCCTATACCGGTTGCCTAACCAAGATTAAAGAGCCCAATCTGCCCTACTATTTACCCATAGCTGAAGGGAGAGTAGGATTCATACCTTTCCCAAAGGTATTAGTGCTAAGTGAAATGCAATTACCACGTCCAGGATTTGAACTCGGGGCGACGATTCCATTTCCCCATGACTTTAACCATTACACCATGCGCTTCCTTTTACAGTTATTTTGAATATAGGCTACACTTATTGTACATAATTAATGGTCTACCTATCAATTATGTAACACTGTTACCCAGAGTCTACAGCATTAGAATACTGTAACCAAAAAGAAAATGTAACCTTGACAGTGAGGCTTAGAATATGCTGACTGTACGCAGATGAGTATTCTAAAAATGCGTATCCGGTGGCTCCAGTTACTTTCTACCAGTTTCACTTTAATCTTAAGTGGTAGTACCTGCTAAGGTATTATCTATGGGTCAAATAGATATGTTTGAAAATTATAAGATAGGAATACTTAAACTGTAAATTATATTTGTATCAAGAATAATTACTTGAAGCTATTATTGTTTGCTAAGGATTATAATTATTATTATTATTCACTCTTTTTGAGTTTTTCACATCAGCGTTAGCTGCTGACCTTTCACTGGAGTCTGAGTGACAACAAGTCTCCTCAGTTCTCCAGGACTCTTCTGGGTATACTGGCAGATTGCAGCAGTGCAGTATTGTGGATGGTCTCGATTCTCCCTCTGATTCCCAGATTTTCCAAACTTTTTGGGACCGTTCCAAGTGCTCCAACTACAATTGTTATAGCTTTGACTCTTATATTCCATAACTTTTTCAGTTCTCTGGCAAGGTCCAGATATTTGTCCATTTTTTTTTCATTTTCCTTCTCCTTCAGCTTCACCCTGTGATCTGCTGGCACTGCAAAATCCACCAGTTGATAAGTTCTTTCTTTTTTGTTAATCAACACTAGGTCTGGTCTTCTTGCTGGGATAAGGTGATCCGGTTTTATCTCAAAGTCCCAGAAAATTTTATGCGTTTCGTTCTCAAGAACAAATTCTGGTTTATGCATATACCATTTTGTTGTATGGTCAAAATTTAATTTTTTGCATAATTTCCAGTGGATCACCTTTCCAATCCAGTCGTGCCTAGTTTTGTACTCCCATTGTGTTAGTTTGCTACATTCGCATAGTACATGGTTTACTGTCTCATCTCTGTCACCGCATAATCTACATTTACTATTTTGTTGGGTCTTATCAATCTTTGCTTTGATATTGTTTGTCCGTATGACATTATTCTGTGAAGCAATTATTAGTGATTCAGTTTCTCTTTTGAGGTTTCCTTTTCTTAAGCATGTCCAGGTTTTTTCATGTGCAACCTCTCCGATTTGTCATTTGAAGTGTCCATGTAATTGTTTTTCTTCCCATTTTTGTTTTCTAGTTTTTGTTGTTTTTCTGTTTGTCCATATGTCACATCTACTTTTGTTGGCTGCCATAAGTAATCTGTCTTTGCTCTTTTTTGTGTAGTCTTCGAGTTGTTGGATTGTGGCCTCAACGCAGTCCTCTATGTTGGCAAGACCTGTTCCCCTTCCTTTCTTGATACATATAGTCTATCTCTATCGTCTCTCGGGTGTAGAGCCTTATGCATGGTTATTAATTTTCTAGTCCTTTGGTCAATCTGTCTAAGTTCTTCTTTTGTCCATTTTAAGAATGGTCCAGAGTATCTTATAGTGGGGACAGCCCAGGTATTAATTCCTTTGATCAGATTTCTGCTGTTGAGTTTGGTTTCTAGGAGTTTTCTTGTTCTCCTGCTTGCTTGATATTATCCGCTTCTAAAATTCCTAAGTATTTGTAACTTTCATTTTCATCAAGTGATTTTATAGTGTCCTGATGTGGTAGTTGTATTCCGTCCATTAATTTTCGTTTGATAATTTTTTACATCATGGCTTTCTTCGAATTTTCTTCTTAGTTACGTCACGAATTTTTTGTTACATAATCTATGCGGTTGCATAAGATTATTGTCAATCCCCTGTATTTCTAAAGGGATTACGCTTTTCATATCACGGGCGGGGCATTCCATGGAATAGTACAAAAAGCCCGCGAAATACGTGAAGTCACGTGGGACCTGGTTGGGTCCTCAGTTTCAGTTTGGACGTCCGGCAGAGATGTACTGCCTTAACTGGAACTCACTGCATACGCGCGCTATGTTAGTCAGATGTTTAGTTACATGAAATGTTTACTTAAGTAAATAAAAGCTTAAGAAAATAACACGGTTTTGTGGTTGGTGAATGTCTTGGTAACAAGACTGATCTAGAAGAAGAAATGAGTTAAGTGCGACCGACCACCAAGACGAATTCCAGATGTTAGAAGAGACGCTAGAAGAACTTAAGATATCAAAGACGCCAGAAGAAGAATATAAGTAAGAAGTAAGGAAAGAGGTATGCAACATTTTGACAATAACATTTATTTTTATACACAGAGCGACAGAAATACCTCCCACACATTTTAAAATGTTGCTTGTGTGGTTCAAGTGAAGTTAGGCATGTAGAAATGGTAGCTCCATCTAGATATTTATAATGTCTTTCCAGATATGACCTCTTACGATCATGACTTGGACCGGCTATGTTTTTAAAAGTTAAAAAAAAAAGAAAAAACAAGAGTCGTGCCTGGTGGCTTTTGTAGATTCCTTTACAATAAGGCTCTGTTTCGCTCTCTTTGTTTAATGGCATATCATTCTCCGTCGGTTATTTAATGCCAAAACTAACCTTGTAGAAGAAGAGTAGTGGTACTATTTAATCCATATCTGGGGAATGAGTGTTTCATGCCTTTCCCAAAGGTATGTCCAAATGTGAGCGTAATAGCGCGACTCGTGTTGAAACTCACTTACTATGGCAATGCAGCACGTAAGATATTAAGCCACTCCCCACTCCATAATGATTTTGTCTTATTCATGGGTAAGGGTACAGTAGAAAATAAGAGTTACTAGCAGGACCTGTGGATATACCATAGTATGATAATTCAATTATTACAACGTTTAATATGTGTACTTAAGAGCTATTGTTGTTCAATATGTAAGAAGTATATTAATCTTGAATTAACTCACTCACACACACACTCTCTCTCTCTCTCTCTCTCTCTCATGTTCTATCAAAACAGAGTAGCGTTATTACTCCTGCGCGCTCGACCCTTCTCTCTATCTTTCTCCTACTCCTTTTTCTTTTTTCTTTCTTTCTTTTTTATTATATTTTTTCTGTGTAGCATGTCCTTTTTCTTTCTTATTATATTTTTCTGTGTAGCATGTCCTTTTTCTTCACATTCTTTTTTAATAAAAATGGAATGCTCCATTATTTAGCTGAGGTGACGACACTCATAATAAATAAGAATTCAGCGGATAAGCAACACCAAATAATCAGGATTTAAATTTTTGTATTTCATTTTGAACGATTTGAACGTTCTCATTTTTAACCAAATAGCGTTGCAAGATAACGGTCGTATAATTAAGGAACACGAGTATTAATATATAGATAGTGTATATTGGATAATAAGTTATTACACGTATCCAATTGGTGTTACATCGAGATAAACAAATCGTAATATGGTTTTGAGAAGGGATGGTTGAATCTTTAATATTCAAGTATATCAACATATTAACTCGCTTACTGTTGATGTAGCAGTTCAGCCGGTAAACCATTACACCATTACCCACCTCTTTTACACTAGTAGTAATAAATCGATGTTAATACACGAATAGGAAAGGCATGGTCGGACACAAACAAATCATCAGCCATATGGAGGTCCGATCTCACAGACAAGTTAAAGCGACAATTCTTCAAGGCCGTGGTTATATCTGTACTGCTGTATGGCTGCACCACTTGGACCCTAACGAAGCGCCTTGAGAATAAGCTGGATGGGAGCTGCACAAGAATGCTGCGTGCAGTCTTGAATAAGTCGTACAAACAACAACCCACAAGGAAGCAGCTGTATGGCCACCTGCCCACCATCTCACAAACCATCCGAGTGAAACGGACTAGGCATGCAGGACACTGCCGGAGAAGCAAGGATGAGCTTATAAGCGACGTTCTCCTGTGGAAGCCAACCCATGGACATACTGGTGTGGGTCGCTCAACAAGGACTTACATTGACCAAATATGCGAGGATGCTGGTTGCTCAACAGAGGACATCCCGGGTGCAATAAATGATAGGGAATGTTGGTGAGAGATTGTCATGGATATCCGTTCTGCTTGCGTGACATGATGATGATGATGATGATAGTGTATCTTAGATAATAAAAGTTACTAGACGTATCCAATTGGTGTTACATATAAATAAACAAATCGTAATATCTTTTTGAGAAGGTATGGTAGCATCTTGAATATTTAAGTACATCAGAGAGATTTCAGGATATGACCGGACTGAGAATCGTTTTTGTTTTTTTGTTTTTCTTTGAAGAGCAAATAATTGGTCGGTATTTCCCCAAAGAAACTAAGACCACCTGCTGAACATGACGAGCAACCTTCAATCTGCCAAGAAATGGGAATTGGCCGTCTCAAAGAGACAAGTGAAGTGAATGAAATGTCCCAGATCATCACAGACAACGATCAAGTAGAACAAAAGAACAATACATGGCTCGATGGACAGCTGTTCTTTGAGACTGATCATAAAAATAGAGAATTTAGACTTAAACGCAGTTTCGAAAACGCCTACATTCGATTTGACTGCAACACTGCAAACTGAACAACTATTTTTCAACATATTATTGATTTTAACGGCATCTCAACTCGTCTAGGGTTATTTTATGTCTAGATGTTAGAAATCGTGTTTATTGTGCATTCATGTTTACATATTTTGTGTTATTGTTTCTTGAGAGGAGTTTTGCCTACATTTACTTAGACTGCAATACTGTGAACTGAACAACTATTTTACAACATATTATTGATTTTAACGGCATCTCAACTCGTCTAGGTTATTTTATGTCTAGATGTTAGAAATCGTGTTTATTGTGCATTCATGTTTACATATTTTGTGTTATTGTTTCTTGAGAGGATTTTTGCCTACATTTACTTAGACTGCAATACTGTGAACTGAACAACTATTTTACAACATATTATTGATTTTAACGGCATCTCAACTCGTCTAGGGTTATTTTATGTCTAGATGTTAGAATCGTGTTTATTGTGCATTCATGTTTACATATTTTGTGTTATTGTTTCTTGAGAGGAGTTTTGCTTACATTTACTTAGACTGCAATACTGTGAACTGAACAACTATTTTACAACATATTATTGATTTTAACGGCATCGCAACTCGTCGTGGGTATTCTATGACTAAAAGCTGTAATATTTTAAGCATTTCTTCTTATTTTTTTGTAAAGTGTTAAAATGTTTTTGTTATGTTACATCTTTTTTAATTATATTTCTGTTCTGCTCAAGAATTTTCCTTTTGCTTCATCTTTTGATTGACTCTTTCAGGTTTGTTTTTTTTGTTTTTTGGGGGTTTTATTTGACCAATTTTGTATTTTGGTGTGACAAGTTTTTAAACAGGTAAACAAATATAGAAATTCACAGAGATAATTCTGTGAGACAATTACAATATTGTGGCACAAAAGATGTCTGGATTAGGGATGTTGGCAGCATTTTTCAAAGACATTCTACTTTTGGTATTGACTCTGCTTGTTAATGCTTTTAAATGTGAAAATACAAACATTGGCATATATATGGAGACACATGAGTGTTGATACATAAATATATCTGCGAGTATATATATATATATATATATATATATATATATAATATATATATATATATACACAATGTGTATAAAAAAGAATCGATATTGTTGTACTTTTTGACACTCCTTGTATTCTGATAAATTTAAAATTAATGTTCAATTCATTGTTCATTTTGATCTTAATAAATAAAGCTTCAAATTCGGCACTTTTATGACATATATATATGTCATAAAAGTGCCGATTTTGAAGCTGTATTTATCAAGATCGAAATGAACAATGAATAGAACATTAATTTTAAATTTATCAGAATACAAGGAGTGGCAAAAAGTACAAAAATATCGATTCTTTTTATATCTGTGTGGCTTTATAGCGTGCTTGTATATATATATATATATATATGGTTCCTGTTTTTGATTTTGGTCACCCTGTATATATGTGTGTGTGTGTGTGTGTGTTTAGGGAATCGTATTTATTGTACATTTATCTTTACATTTTTTGTAGTTGTTTCTTGAGATGATTTTTGCTCACGGTTATGAATTATCAAGAATTCCTATCTAATACAAATAGGTTTCAAAGCTATATGGTTTCAAGTCATAAATAATCGTAATCCTTTTTAAACAATAATAGTTTCAAGTAACTATACTTAATACAAATAATTTACAGTTATATGGCATCAAGTATTTTATCTAATACGAAAGATATTCCAATATTTCTATTTGACTAATAGACGAGACCCGATCGCCACTGAGCAACATGACCTTGCATTTTAATTTCTTCTAACATGATATGATCGAGTTTGTGTTTACATGGTATTTGTTGTATTGGTTTTAAGAGAATGTTAATTTACTCGGCATCTTCATCCTCATCCTGTGTTTTGTAGTCATGCACACACATTGGAAAAGCGTCGGAAGTAACTCCCTGAAGACAAATCCGAAGCTAGAGTTCCTGCGGCAGTACAGGACAGTTTGCAATTCCTGGCAATTGCTACAAGGACAATAATGGTGAGATGTTCTGGCCCTCACCATTTCCTTGGACAATATCGCTAGCGGGAAGAGGATGAGAGCTGTCTATGCATGAGTAACTTTCTCTGTGTCTCTCCTATTCTCCGAGAAATAAACAAGGCGTGCCAAGTTCAGATCAATGGCCTCGCAAGGATAACGGAATTTAAACACACACAAACATTATATATATATATATATATATATATATATATATATATATATAATAAAGTAGATGACTTACCAGAGAACAGAATATCGAACCTTTCTTTAAAAATAAAAGCACCTAAAAATGAGATATTAGATTGTTACAAAAGTAATGGCCGATTGAAGTGCTCGGTTTTGAAATGTCATTTTAACATAGAATTTGTTGTTTATTTCAGGTGAATTTTTGCATATATAATAATTAATGTGTGCTCAAAAATAAAATTTAATTCATTTTCAGATAGAAAGTATTTTTGAAAATAGGGGCCTTCAAAGATGAACATGCCTAAACATGACCTTCGCCTTCTTAAGTTGCATGAGTTCAAGCTTGGGCACAATGCCTCTGAAACTGCTGCCAATATCAACAAAGCGTGGGGAGATGAATGCACAAGTGATCGGACTGTACGAAGGTGGTTCCAGAAATTCCGCAGTGGAGATGAGTCTTGAAAATGAAGAAGGTAGAGGACGGATATGCAGTCTTGACAATGAAAAATTGCAGGCAGTTGTTGAGCAAAATCCACGACAAAGTGTCAGAGAAATGTCTCAAACATTTGGTGTCAGCATTGCAACAGTTTCCCACCATTTACAGAGTATTGGAAAGGTGAAAAACCTCGATAAATGGGTTCCTCATGAGCCCAATGAGCACCAAAAACTTAGGCTGTTTGAAGTGTGCTCGATGCTCAGTTTGCGTAACACCAATGACCCCTTTCTTGACCGAATAGTCACTCGTGACGAAAAGTGGATCCTTTACGACGGATGTTAAAATGACATTTCAAAACCGAGCACATCAATCGGCCATTATTTTTGTAACAACCTAATAGTTTCAGTAACTACAGTCTATTTGCTGTATTTTTCAATGTTTCTCGGGAGTTCTCTCTCAGATACACTTTCCCCTCATTACTAAAAAGTTCAAAATTTGGACTTCTCCCACCCGCAATACATTTATAAGTTAGAAATACTAGCAAGAATATGCGCCCTCCTCACATAAGTATTTAAGTTTTGATATAATGAAATCTATTAAATTAGAAAGACTAACTAAATTGAATAAGAACGCATATAAAAAGATTACACTTATTTTAATCATGTTTCAATTGGTTTCTATATTAAAATCATTAATAGGATTGATTTTAATACGTTGGATAACAAGTAAAGTCACCGGGGTGGCCTAAAGTCGGCATTAGCCAGACTGAAGGAGTCTGTCCCCTTTTCACTAGCGCAAGACCAAGGTTTTGGTCTGAGTTGGAGCACCATATCTACCATCAGCTCCTCACTTTACCGCACAGATCCATGTGCTACTCATTCGCTGAGGGCCGGTAGCGAACCCGGACCTTGTGGTTCCTCTACCGACTGAGAGAATGAAACAATAATATTAGAGATCAATAACACCAAGTAAATTAAACCCGGTTTTGGTAAAAACAGTATGCAAAATTAACCATTCCATATATTATGTAAAGCTTTGTTTTAGTGATATATAAGACACATTGCAGGATATTACACGTACTAATAAGGCAGCTCGAACTCAGATTTTTATAAAGACATCGTTAATAAATAAGAATTAATCTATGTATTAATTATTTTGACTGTAGATCAAATACTAATTGATAAACATACGCAATTCTTGAGGGTATTTTTGACGTAGTTTCGGTTATAGAAAAACAGACACCGAATCTCTATTATTATAAGATTTATAAGGGAAACATATTTGTTTTCATGATTAACCCCTTCTTAGACTTTTTAAGAATAGCAAACTTTTCAACTAAATTGAATATTAATATCGGTTCAAAATGTTTATCCAACATTGGTTAATGTTGTAACTCTGGCTGCTGTTTACAAGGGACACTCATTTTGGTCAAAATCGGGAGGCTTCATGTCGTAATCGGGAGGTTTCACGAAACTTTGAACCTAACCCTTTATTCGATCCACCCGGGGTAGACTGTTCTCATCCTGTTAACCATGACTGGGTACAAGTGTTTAAGCTATGTTAAGTATTCTATGATATTATCGCCCTTAGCTAGGATTGAACCTGCAACCTACATATGATTGTCACTAAAGAAGTGCCTTCTAACACCCATATGAGTTGCGATAAGGGCAATAGGGTCGGGACAATAGGGCTTGACGTGAGCAACCGATTGATCGATAAAAGGCCTCGCAGACCGACCGTATAACCAAAGTAAGGACCAAAGTGGAGTGTTGCATGTCATGGACTGCTCATTCATCAGGATTCCATCCTTTTTTTTTTAATTTTACTTTTTAAAAAAAAACAGAAAATATCTAATTTTAAGGTATTTTTAAAAATAAATGCAAGATGGTTGCAAACTTTTTTTCATCTTTTAATCCAGTTTCCTGTCTATTCACCGTACTCAAGATAGGTCTTGATCTTTACAAGTCTGTTAATTTTGTCAAATTTTTCCGTCATATTGATCTGAAGTTTGTCACAGATTTTCGTCCTGTGTTCCATTTCTGTGACACACTTATCCAAATCCACTTGGACTAATCCATGAAAGGGATTATCCAGAAAGACACAAATGTCTTATAGGTTATGACCAAGAGAAATAATACGGTAATCAATATTTCCTTCTGTCTCGATTCGTCCAATATTTATCACAATATTTTATTAAGCTTATCTTAGTTCATTAAAAGGTTAAATAGGGATAAATGTGTGTAGACATTTACTCAGATTAAGTTTTGCACACGGCCAAAAGTAGAATGCACTCAGTGACAATCAAACTCAGTAGTAATGAATACATATTTCCTTTTATATATATATATATTTCGATTTCTGTCGGAGGGAAATCGTTAGTATGTATCGCTGATGAGACTTAATAAAGTTGAAACAGTCTGTACGATATTCTACACACCGAGTAATTCTTTGCGAAATTCACTTGTCATTATTATCTTCTATCATTATCGAATTTATGCGATATGCGCATTGTAATTGCCTTCAAGCAAAAATATAAATATTGATATATATACTTTATTCAACAATGCTTCTAAAAATAAACAAACATCCAAAAATGTTATATATATATATATATATATAATATATAAGGTATGTCAAAAAGTATTGAGATTTTTTGTACTTTTTGACACACCTTATATCTTGAAAAATTAACGTTCCATTCATTGTTCATTTCTATCTTGGTAAATACAAAATTAAAATCGGCACTTTTATAACACACCTTGAATATATAATAGTTTTTTTTGCTGTTATTGGACACTTAAAAACGAAGGGTGTAAGAGCTGTATTTATTTAATTATCATAGTGTGCAATACATTGAAGGTACGATTGTTACCATTGGTTTCAAAGCAACATGTTAGCCACTTATCGTGAAGACAAAGCGCCAATTAGAACTTAAGGTCTTAACAGGCGCATTGTCTAGACGATAAGTGGCTAACACGCTGCTTTGAAACCAATGGTAACAATCGCACCTTAAATGTATTGTACACTAATATATATATATATATATATGATATTATTATTACATTTCGATTTTTTATTTAACATTTTAGGTTTTATAAAGAGCCTGCTTTGGTTTTCAGATTGTTGCTGCTCCTTTCTGTCGAATGATTGAATTAATTTCATGACGATTATTCTTTTTAATGAATAAATCAAATTTAATATACGTATCATCTCAGATGAAACGAATGCAAGTTAAAAATGTTATTAATTATTATTCTCATAAAATTGATGATCATTAAGTTTAATGTCGACTTTAAAAGTCTTTTTTGTCCATGTCTGTTATCCTATAATAAAGAACGACTAGAATTATGGATACTCAAGTTTCTGTGATTATTAATAGGACCCTGGAGCATGTTTGTGGTGTCTTAGCTTTTGAAAATTCCAAAATAAAGTTTTTGAGGAAGGTTTCGATTTACAACCAATTTATTTTGTGTCTGCCAGGTTAGCTAAACTGAATCTTGATATTTTTGTTAAATCCTATAGAATAGACATCTAGCTGATAATTCCTAGCCAGAAACTAATGGTATGATATATCTTTTCATGACATATGTTAATGTATGGGTGAGGATATGCCCGCGGTAGTTTGACTGTTGATCAAACAGGCGTCGAAGAACTTTTGATCAACAGTCAAACTATTAAAAACGATTTCCCAGTTTGGGTCATTATTATGCTCGATACACAGGGAACACTTGAGGAAGGCCGGAGGATACAGCGGCCTATACGTTGTGTTTATACATACTACTATAAAGATGAGTACAACAGTCCGAAACATAAAGGTTATTCACATCAAGCCTCATCTAAAACATTCAGACATTTAACTGAACTGTTGGACGATCCTTCGAGAGAACTAATACTAATACTACAACTTTTACTACTACTACTACTACTGTAGTAAATTATCAGATATTCTATTACGTCTCAGAAATTTCTGCCATAGTTGTTTAAAAAATCATTTTTCTGGGAAGATATTATTAACATGGTAAAATTAACCGCTGAAACAATTCTTTTTTTAAATCGATAAATTTTAAGTAATAAAAAAAAAATTATAAAAGAACGAAAAAAAAAATCATATGAAATGAAAATTATCTGCTCGAGGGCAGAAATTTTTAAAACCAAAAACAAACTTTGTTTTAAAAGGGCCACTTCAGTTAGAATCGCCAATAGGCTTTTCAGGCGTTATCGAAGATTGCGAATTAAAATGACTTTTTTAATTTAATTTGAAAACCACAGATTTCTGACTGAAAAAATAAAAGAAAAGAAAAAAGAAAATTTCGGAAAAGAAATAAAATAATAACCAGATAGAAAATGGAGACAAATGAGAAGTAAATGCTGAAAGGGAAAATGATCTGACGGGTTCCTTGGCAATTATTAAAGCAATAATCTGCAAATGTAAAGGTGTTTAAATTAAAATCGAATCCAGAAACGTTTACTAAAGAAAAAGAAAAAAGAATTAGCCGAAAACACAAACATTCCTCTTCTGTTCCATTAACCTAACAACTGCCATTATGAATTAAAGCATTAACGAAACGAAGTTTATTTATACATTTCATCAGTTTGGAAGTAATTCAAATTAGCGGGACCTGTGGATATACACCTTATGATAATTTAATTATTGATATGTTTACTTTAGAGTTATTAAATTAATAGTTCAATATGTAAAAGGTATAATAATCTTGATTTAACTCTCCCTCACTCTTTTTTATTTATTTATTTCCTTCTTTTTATCTTTTTATTATGTTCGATTAAAACAGATCAGCGTTATCGCTTCCGCTTCTCTATCTCTCCCCTATTATTTCCCATATTCCCCCCCCACTCTTTCTTTCTTACATTTTTCTGTGTAGTATGTCCTATTTATTCCCTTTCTTTATGATAAAAACGCTATGGTCCATCATTTCGCTGAGGTTACAACACTCATAAGAAATGAAAATTCCGCGGATAAGTAACACAAGATAATCAAGAGTTACATTTTTGCATTTCATCTTGGACGATTTGGAAGGTCTCATTTTTAACCATAGGGTATTTCAAGATTATAACGATCGGAAAATTAAGGAACAACAGTATTGATATATAGAAAAAAGATTGAAAGTTTGACCAACTGTTATGTAACGTCTTTACCGATCAATTAAGTGAATGTTGTGAACATTCACATCGGAGTGACCTACAGGTGACATGTCAAAGTTCAAAGTTCAAATCCCCGGCCATGAGAAATATAGAAGTCTTTGTGGTGGGCTGTGGACAGTCACGTATGAATTGATTAATCTAAAGATTTAAGAATCGCTTTTATATTTAAATTGTGTGCATAGTTGTGTCTCAGAAGTCTTCTTTTTTTCTATTTCTCTGAATGTTTGAGATGAGGCTTGAAGATTAGTATTATCTGCGTTATTCAGACTATTGTCCCCATCTTCATTGTTATTTGAACAACGTTTCGGCCGATATGCCCTCCGGCCTTCTTCAGGTATTTCTTGTCGGACTTGGAACCTTCTCTGACTCGGGAACGTTCTTTTCGAACTCGGGAACTTTCTTGTCGTAATCGGGAGCCATCACGGAACTTTGAACGTAACCCTTTATTTAGTCCACGGGGGTATCCTGTTCTCATTCCGCTAACCATAGTTGGATTGGAGTTGTGTTAATTATTTTTCACTTTTACTGCCTCTACTCAGGATTGAACCAGGAATCCAGAGATAACTTAGAACTGTCTTAACCTAACTATCTTATCCACTAGGCCGTGTGTCCAATTGGACAATTGAGTGTGAATTTTGGGAACTTATAAACCTAATGTCTTGTTTTGGCTAGAATATCAACCTATTTATTTTTATGTATGATTTTTTACCTAGACTCATATTGTGTTTTTTTTTGTTTTGTCTTTTTACCTGAAGAAGGCCGGGGGCACATCGGCCGAAACGTTGTACAAATAACAATGAAGATGGGGACAATAGTCCCAATAATGCAGATAATACTTTTGTTTCTGTTTTCACATGAATACGAATAATTTTCAAATATATTTATTTGACTCATAGATGGGACCCTAAACGGTCCTACCTCTCCGAGTCAATGTAGATCTGGGAGTAATGGCAATGAAGGAGTAATGAATAACCCTCCGATCTCCAGAACTGGTGACTAAGATTCAATATAGTGTCATACCCAGGAAACTCCATTTGGTCTTACACCTCTGCAGGTGATACAATTAGTGTGTGCTAAGCCTTGTGGGCATTAGGAAAAGAATAAGAATGAAATGAAATAAAATATAATCAATAACAATCTTCCAGGAGGCGTCAGACAGAAAGAATCCTCTTGGAATGCGCAGAAAGAACGTCCCTTTCCTAGCACCAAAAAGAACCCTCGGTGATTCGAACGCAGACCTTTACTGGGAACAAACGCAACTGACTGGTTCAGGAAGAAATTTCCTCACCACGAAATAGCTATGAACCTAGAAATAAAGTATATTTTGTCTTTGTCTCTTATTTTCCATTACTTGATTTCTTTTCATCTCGACGACGAACAGAAGGAAGAACCACATATAATTGGGTTTAAGAAAAGAAATTAGCAACACACGCACTGAATAGCCGAAAGCCTAATCCCACATAAACCTTAGCCCCCTCAACCCCACTGATTGAGCTGGTCACGTGCGAATTAAAAGATTTTTTTTTAAATAAGGGGGATTGAGTTTTAGACGCCTAAAGAGAATGAATTTGATTTTTGACTGTGAGAATAATTAGCAATGAATTAACATCATTTTCAATTAGGATTGCTGACCTGAAAAATAAAATAATAGAAACGTAGTCTCATTACTTTCTAGACACTGTCTCTATAAGCGATATTTGGCCCAAATCAATATCCCGTTTTACCCCAACTGATTTATTGCCCTTATCTGAGTATTGGGATTATTTAGTCTTCACAAAAATATATTTTTAAAAAAACATCATGGCCGTCATTTGGAAACTATTGACGAAATGTAACATGTGATAAATCAACTCCTTTAAAAATATGAACATACGATTGACGTGATTCCCTAATCTCTAGGTATAAGATAGTCCTAAACGGACTAGCATGCCGTTAGAATTAATCGATCAATCATCTAATGCTGTTAAATTCCCATATTTTTTCTTTCTTTTTTCCCTTCTTTTTTCTAATTCCTAACCTGTTTTTTTTTTTTTTTTTTTTTTTTTGTTATTTTTTTCACTTTCTCTTTGTAACGCTTCACTTTTGTTTTAATAATGTATTTTTCTTTCTTTTTTTAATTTCAAACCTTTTTTTTTCTCAACCAGTTTTTCTTTTTAACTCTCTTCTCTTAAAGACTTCAATTAAAGATTTCTAACACAATTCCCAAGAATGAGAACCATGTCTGCATCAGAGAATGATTTCATTGAGGAACAATTTTTAGAGAGATAAAGTTGATTTGTGATTGATAATATGTTTAAACCATCAGTTTCGTTATTTTATGTAAAGATATCTAACCCCCAGCTATGGGTTAAATAGTACCACTACTGTTCTTCTATAACGATGACATTGACATTAAATAACCCACGAATATTGATATGCCATTGAACAAAGAAACTAAACCAAATAAGATTTGTAACGTTTCTTTCTCTCGGTTTTTAAGTTCAATATATATATATATAATATATATATATATATATATATATATATATATATATATATATATATATATGGTGAGAGGTAGACAGAGAGATTATTACCAAACCCAGGGGTTGATTAATATCTGTGCTCCTGTCACAGATGTGACCGTGTTTCCTCTCAACGAAGAACACACTACAGTGGGCCATAATCTTTTTTTAATTAAATTTCTTGTGGCTTGTCAAACGCTTTGAAAACTTTTTTAACTTTCTAAAAACAATTTATTTCACAAGAAACTTTCTCCTGACTATGACCTAAGGCTGAAACTACCTGAGAACAATTAAAAAATAAATAGAATAAAAGAAATATTCCTGTTTGTCTTACCACTTTTTTTCATCATATATATATATATATATATATATATATATATATATATATATATATATATATTATTCGTTATTGTGTACGGTACAATTAAAAGGCGATTGTTACCATTGGTTTCGACAGCGAATTTTAATTCAGTTATATATTTATTGTATATGTTTTATCCATTTATTTTCTGAGGGGATTAGTCTTTAGATTCAATAGTTTTAAGTGGCTTAATATGAATTTGTTTTCGTGCCTACACCAACCACTGTTGACTGTGCCTACGCTATCTTAAGTCAGACCAACATATGCTCTATCACCGATATTAAGCGCTCTTTATTTATAATATAAGAAACTGCATGATTATATATATATATATATATATATATATATATATATAAAATAAAGAGAGAGAGAGAGAGAGAGAGAGATATGGAAATTAATCCGACAGGTATGTTTAATAGATAATTGGAAGAAAACATATATATTTGTATAGATGTAATGTTTCTCTTGTATTAATCGTTTTTTTTAATCAAATATTCATATTTATTTAGTTGATACATTTAATGTATGGAATTTATATGCAAATCTAACAACTATTATGGGACAGAGGTTGTATGTTTTACTACTTCTGTCCCATAATATTTTATACATTTAGTGTATGAAATTTATATGCAAATGTAACAACTATTATGGGACAGAGGTAGAAGCATTTTTATTACTTGTCCCATAATAGTTGGTACATTTAGTGAATGAAATGTATATGTTCTAACGATGAGCTCTGTTTGCATGCTTATTTTTATGATTTCTATTATCATTATTATTCTATTTCTATATTCAAAATAATTCTAAATTGTTGAATACTCTGTATGTCAACGAATTTCCGCCGAAACATAACGATAATGAAGAGCCCTGTCTACCCGACTATTTACCCATAGTTGGAGGGAGATTATGTGGATTCATACCTTTCCCAAGAGTATTAGATCTATTTAAAATGCGAATAGCCTTAGCCATGATTTGAATTCGGGTTGACGAGTTCATTTCCTACGACTTTAACCATTACATCATGCACCTCCATACACATATATCAGGACTGAAATGAGTCAGGCACTACCTACCTAGGTTTATATATATATATATATATATATATTCACTGTCACACACATACCCTCACTCACGCATATATATATATATATATATATATATATATACGCGTGAGTGAGGGTATGTGTTTAACAGTGAAAAAAAAATTCCTCTTTCGTCTATGATTTCCAAAGGGAACTATTTTGAAGAAGATAACATTGTTTTCTAATTGAATTGATATAAAGAAAAAACATGTTTGTCCAATCAATCTCATTACAGACCGACTTTGTATTTGAATAACACCATTAATTGTTTTCTTTCTTTTACTACTTTACTTTTACTACTTCCATTACTAACCAGTGTTTTTGGTTTTTCCTTACATAATTATTGCTTTTTATTTCATTTTTGGTCAAATAACATTTGATCGTAAAGGTAGTTGTAGCATAAAGTAAGAATAAAATTATTTATATCGTGACGTATATTAGGCGTGTTGCGTATGTGTCTGCAAGAATGATTTCAGTTGCTTTGCCCTTACCCCTTCCAGCTGGGAAAATTTGGCTCAGGATCGCCCTCGGTGGCGTCAGGCGTCTCCGTAGCGGACTGTTCATGTCTGAAGTCACCATGAAGCCAAGATGACCAGAAGAAAGCGACAGCAACTAAGCACCGGCACATTAACATCTTCAGGGACAGCCTTCATATGCGACATCTGTGTTTGGGGCTATTTTTCGAACAGTGGATTTCACAGTCACAGAAGGCTCTGTAATTTCAGGGACACAAGAATTATTTTGTCTTCCGAGACTGCAATACCTATATTACGTATGGTATAGTATTTTATAGAATATACCTATATACCCGTAGTTGTATACTGATATACTTATCTGAGATACTGTTACATAATTCGTAGATTTCCTACAAATTATGACTGTAGTGTAGTAAAATTTAAATAACAGTATTTGTAAATGGAAAATTACTAGTTAATCGTAGCATGGCCGTTATAGAAGTTATTGACAAACAGTTCACCTTTTACTGACCTAGCCGCTGATTTTTCTTTGGCTAAAGCTAAGAGTGTGAATAGAACTGAGTTTGAATTTTGTGGTTAGTGGAAGGGGCCAAATATAATGGTCGTCTCCTCCCCAGTAGCCATCTTCTCACCGCGCGGTTGAACCCTTTTGGGATTCGGTTTTAATAAAGGCGTCTGAGAAAAATAAACAAAGTCTTGCGTTCATTATTATAAACAAAGAGGGTAAACACAGACAAGCGGAACCCAGCACAAAGGAAGCTTGTTTCAACCAGAGGAAGAACTCACCCCAAAAGAAGAAGACGGGTCGGTGAAATAGAACCGTTCTAAGAACTCCCTCTCACCATTTATGTACCCGATACAGAAGGGCCTCCTCCGATCAATCGGCTAGTCACGTCAAGCCCTAGCACCTATATGATTTCCCCAACCTATTGCCCTTATGGCAAGCCCCAACCCCTTTTTATCATATGGATGCTAGAAGGCGGTTGTTGCGGGTCTACATGTTCTGGGAATGACGTTAAACTCTATCTGATGGTGAGGTTCCAGTTTTGGAGGTTTGGGGAATGTGGAGCACCCCATTCATCACCATTGCTCCCTGGTCCACTCTGGCCCGAAGTGGTAGTACCTGTTAGGGTCCCATCTATGGGTTAAATAGAAAAATGTATTTATAAAAAAAATTGTATTATCCATTAAGAATTGATTTATTTCAAAACTTTATCGGCATTAAATGACCCACTGACGTTGATATGCCGTAAAACAAAACAAAGATACAGAAGGGGTATATAACAATTCTTAGCTTCTTCTTAGCTTCTGAATGGCTGTTATCTCTTCTATGTAGCTGGCTTCTTATCTTCTGTATCTGTTATCTGCATGCCTGTTACCTTATCTCTGAATCCTGCTATCTTCTCTAGACTGGTAGATGTTATTCTTAGCTGGATTTATCCCTGGGTTTGTAGATGGTCTCTCCTTTTTTCTCGATCCAAGTCGTCTTTTCTTGTTGTTTGTTTGTAGATAACTAACAAAAAACTTTCTTTTAATTAGAGCTCTTTATTATTTCATAAGTTCCAGATTAACAAGTACGCGTGCGAGAATTTAGTTTCAACAGACAGATCGCCATTGTGACCGCGCTGTCCAAACCTGACTTTCCTAAACACTTTCTCGTACTGGTGAACTGGAAGGGGAGGTCAACACAGGGTTTAAAAATGTTCCTGTATTTTTCCACGACAGTTAGATAGACTGTTAATTATGTACGATAAGTTTAGCTTAAATTCAAACTAACACGCAAGAAAAATATAAATAGATATCTCATAAGAAAGTGATTATCCGGTGAGCGCATTTACAAAGTTTATCTTAGTCTATCACAAGATGTTGTCTAGGTAAAACCTAAACCCTCTCAACAAGCACGATGTGACACAAGGCCAATTTCTTTAAGCGGAGTTTAACAGGTTCGAATTCATTTTTTCTTCTTCTATACCGGTTGCCATACCAATGTTAATGAGCCCAGTCTGCCCTACAATTTACCCACAGCTGAAGGGAGAATATTCGGATACATACATTTCCCAAGGGTATAGCTATGTGAGTGCAAACAGCCTCGTCCATGATATAAAATTGGGTTACCGTGTCCATTTCCTACGACGATAACCAGTCATTATTTAATCTTAATTAGCAACTTATTTATTAACAATAATCTCTATTAAAGTCTAGCCGAGTTACATTTACCACAAAACTTCCCATATTATTATCCTGCATTTCGAATACTGAAATATGTTTTATATGTCTCTAAGAAATAAAGGTTTACATAGTATATGGTGTCAATAATTTACATAATGGTTTTAACAAAACTGGGTTTAATAAATACTTATTTGCTATTATTGATTTCTAATACTATCATGTTATTCCCAAATGTATTGAAATCAATCCTATATATAATTTTATATAGAAATCAATTAAAATAACATTAAGTGTAATATTTTTATATTCGTTCTTATTTAGTTTCGTTAGTCTTTCTTATTTAATATGATATTTTCTTACATTAAAATTGTGTTCAGGGAGGGGGTGCATACCTTTGATAGTAACAATAATTTGCTAACAGGAATATGGCTTCAATCATTCCTATCTATTGCTAACAATTTGTAGTTAGATATTTTCAAAATATTCCTACCTAGTAATAACGCGTGCACGATTATGTTATCTCGTCAGTTGGTTAGTTGGATTTTACGGCATGTCAACCCTTGTTGGGTTATTTTATGCCAAAGACGTTTTGTTTTATTCATTCTTGATGGGGATTCAATTTTTAAAAACAATTTTTAAAGACATATTTAAACTCATTTTTTTCTATTTAACCATAGATGGGATCCTAACAAGCACTACCATTCAGTGTCAGAGGGGACCTGGGAGTAATGGAGATGAAGGGGTACTCCATATTCAACAGAGATCCAGAATTGGAACTTCATTAGATAAAGTTTAACGTCATACCCAGAACTAAGACCCCCCAGCCACTGCTTCCTAATACATATGATTTTTTAAAAGTTGGGTTTGGGGAAAATCATATGTTCTCTAGTAACTAATAATACTAATCCTTAGTAAACAATTATAACTTCATTTAACTGTTCTTAATACAAATAAAATTTGTACAAAATGTTATGCTTACAAGTATCCCTGTCTAATATTAATGATCTTTAAACATAGCTATGAGGCGTAGTTAATAATGAAATTTTGACATAATATTTTTAGTTAATAATGGAATTTTGACATATTTTTATTTCTGTAATTGTGAATAAAAACATAATTACGAGCATTACCAAATAAGATCGAATTGAAAAATGTGTTTTTTTGTTATAACTAAGGTAATAATTAATACATATAAACACACATATACAGATAGATGAATATAGATATACATACAAACACACACGTATATATATATATATATATATATATATATATATATATAGTGTGTGTGTATAATATATATAGCGAGAAAGAGAGTGGGGGGATGGCAGCTAATCTGACTTTACATAACTTATACATGCATATATATGAATGAGAGAGAGAGATAGACACAAACATATATATAGGGTGGAGAAACATATCTTATATATATGTGTGAGAAAGAGAGAGAGAGAGGGGGAAGATATATAGATATACACACACATAAATATAGGGGGAAGCAAGATCGTAGCTAGTCTGACTTTATATATATATATATATATATATATATATATATATAATCTTAAACGTTTTTCTTTAAGTTAATTAATTTTAGAAGTATTTCATCTATTTTGATTTTGATGATTTTAATTATTTGTTCAGCATTTTTAATTACATTGGCTTCGTAATTTCTATAATGTAGCTAATAAATAGAAAGTTTTAAATAAGTTTTTTACGAGTCAAATCTTCAAAGTAAAACATTTATTTTAATTCGTTCTTTTTTTGCCACCAATTGCAGCTGTGCCATGATTACTTATTTGACAGATGCCAACAGCTCAACATTTGAATACAATCAAGAGAGAAATTTAATTAAAAATCACACACAAGCAACATATAAAATACACATGTATATCTAGAGAGAGAGAAAGAGAGATATGGGGAGGGAGAGAGAGATAGAGATCCACGACTAAAATAATATGTGATTTTTAATAAGCTTATCTCATTAAGACTCAAGGCCAAATTGTGAAAATAAAAGTTTTGATACAAAGCACACACACTATATATATATATATATATATATATAATATATATATATATATATATATATATGTGTGTGTGTGTGTAAAATTATTCAATTGACTAGTAAGTTGGAGATGATTTTATTTGCAATCTTCTATATCCTCTATATATCCACAATGCATGCCCATGCAGATGCACATGTATAAATTTATAGAAGGATGATTTCAAGTCTCAAAGAGAGGTCAAAGTAAGATGATTATTTAATTAATTATTTACAGAGCAATTTACACACACACACACAATATATATAGAGAGAGATAGACAGACAGACAGACATCTACAACAACATGGGATATTTAACAAGTGTAAGTCTGTACGGCGCAAGGCTAAATTGTGAAAAGAAAGGTTTTATTGATACAACACACACACACGTATACATAAGAGAGAGAGAGAGAGAGAGGGAGAGAGAGAGAGAGAGAGAGAGAGAGGGAGAGGCGCGTGGGTTAGTGGTTAGAGTCGTGGAAAATGGACTCGTCGATTCGAGTTCAATTCTTAGACGAAGCTGTTGGCATTTCACATAGCACTAATATCCTTGGGAAAGGTATGAATCCATATATTCTCCCTCCAGCTATGGGTTAAATAGTAGAGCAGACTGGGCCCTTCAGCCTTGGGTAGGTAACCAGTCTAGGAGAGGGATAACTCTGAATTCAAAATTCCTGAGGTCGTGTGGGTGTTCATTGTATGTATGAACCCTCATGAGTCGAAAATCGACGAGAGGGTCTATAATATATAATTCCACAACTATAATAACACGCGATTTTTAACCAGCTTAACTAAGTACGACTCAATGCCAAATTGTGAAAAGAAAGGTTTCATTGTACAAATATTCTAAATGAAGCAACCCGCCGGGAAAATTGATAGATCTCTTAAGTAACGCATTGAAATTTAAAGAATAAAACTTTTATTTTGTCCAGATTGTTAGTCATAAGTGAACAATAATGTTTAACCTAGTCAGAAGTAAATTATAATATTAAACATAGTCCTAAATAAAACGTAATACTAAACATAATCCTAAACACACAATCATTCTAGACATGCAGCATATTTCCCCATGATAAACATTCTGCATTTCCTCCTTGAGGAAACACGAATAGATCTCATTTCTAATGTTTAATTAAATGGGAATAATTATTTTAATTCGACAAATAATGAGTAATTTCTTAAATTTAGAAATTTCAAAAATCCCTATTTAGTGAGAGTAATTTTTTCACACAAGGAAAATATTTCATATATCAAAATGTTACATTGGGTTAAATAAGTATTTAGCATTTTCATTTCATAACATTTGTCTGTCAGTAGCGAACACACAAATTATTTCCATTCACACACACACACACACATATATATATATATATATATATATATATATATGTGTGTGTGTGTGTGGAAGACTTATATGCTTCTGTAAGCCGGTAGAGCTCTTTAAGAGCGACTTTAATAAACTTTCACCGCCAGCATAACGCAAAGGTTATCTGTTAACAGATTTGATCTCTCTGGTGATCGTAAAGTATATGCACAGACGTGTGTATTTAAAACAGTTAAAACACCGCTCCTCAAACAGAAGCTGGCAATGACCCAAAGGTTAACGGATCGGACAGGCGTAAATTCAGTCGGGATTCGCTTCTGGTCGGAGTTAGTTGTTGTGTCTAGCTACACTGAAGAGGCGTGAAACGCGTGTCTGTGGATGATATATATATATATATATGTGTGTGTTCTTAACTATATGCCCATCAATCTATCAATTTTCTATTAAGCACAGTCATACCACTTCCTAAGTCCTTAATTAGTCCTAAACCGGTATTTGTCGGAAACTGGAAACAATGTCTTAAAATGCCTTAAAATGAGGACAAACGCCGTAAAACTAGCGTAAATAACAAGTAAAAGAATGCATCTATATCAAAACCTTAAAGAATACTAAAAGCATATTTTTAAGAATAATGAACACATTCATAACAATATTGTTATTTAACTCGTGATTTTCACAGCCCAGTCGGCTGGGGCTTTAGAATACACCGACTGCACCTCTGCAGAGGGGTAAGACCACCCCCAATGAAACCACTTGTTAGACGTGGTATACTGGTGGCTAAGCATTCCATGACATGCTACACTCTACTTTGGTCCTTACTTGGGCTAGATGGGCGGTCGGAGAGGCCCCCTCCAATTAATCGGCTGGTCCCGTAAGCACTAACACCTATATGATTCTCCCAATTCTATTGGCTTTATGGCAAGCCCTAAACATTTTTATCATGTTGGTTGAGGGTTTTATTATCCTGGGTATGATGTTAAACTATCTGATGGTGAAGTTCCAATTCTGGAGCTCTGCGGAATGTGGAGTACTCCTTGATCACCATTACACCCAGGTCCACTCTGATCCGGAGTGGTTGTACCTGTTAGGGTCTTATCTATGGGTTAAATAGAAAAGAATGAGTTTAAAAAATGTGTTAAAAAATTGAGGGTTTTTTTTTTAATTGAGTACCTATGAATAAATCAAACTGTCTTCGGCATAAAATAACCCATTAATGGTTGACATACCGTAAGATTCAACTAACCAATTAACCGACAGGAGATTATTTTTGTTCTTTCTTTGTATATTTGATTTCATGGAAAGAAGTCAATAATTATAAGCTGCTTCCTAATAATAATAATATGTAGTTACTAATTAACTAATTACTGGACATTAGGAATGATTTCTTTACTAAAACTTTCTCAATAATTGGTATTTAGTTGTAATATATGTAATAGCGCTATGTGAAATGCAAACAGCCAAGTCCAGGACTTGGACTCGCGTTGACGAATCCATTTCCTACGACTCTAACCATTACACCACGCGCCTACTAATAATATATGTAGTTGCTAATTAACTAATTACTGGACATTGATAATAAATTCTTTACTAGAACTCTCTATGTAATATTTATTTAATGGAAATTTAGGTCTTTGCATGTCCGTCTCTCAGTCATTTTTGGCCAGGCCTTCTTTAAGGATCACTTTTGTTTAGCAGAAAATGTGTGAGGTGTGTGTATGGGGTGTTTATATATTCTCTACTTTATCTTCTTTTTCGCTTAATTTTTTAGATGAAGCTTAATAATTTGGATTATTTTGGATTATTCGGACTATTGTCCTCATCTTTATAGTTATCTACACTACGTTTCGGCCGATGTGACCACCGGCCTTCTTCAGGTATTTCTCAGGAACCTTCTCTTCGAATTCGAGAAGGTTTTCGAGTCCGACAAGAAATACATGAAGAAGACCGGAGGGCACATCGGCCGAAACGTTTGTCTTCTTTATCATTTATTTTTACATACACACTGCATACAATGATTTATTTCAAGTATTCATGTCATTTCTCTATACTGGATCCTAAATCTGATCCAATACGAAATCTTAGTCCAAGGACAAATGGCAGCCGTATGAACCTGAATCCCATTCCAATAGTGTTTGCCTTCTACAATATGTCCGGGTTGCATCTCATTTGACAAGAGAATTGACAGGCTTGAATATCCAACGGAAATGAACAGGGAATCAATTTTAAAGCGATAGTAATTGACTAAATCCTTTTGTGGTTGGAAATGACAGAATGCTACACTCCCCGCGAGCAAGAAGATCAACTCTTCTTACTGGCCACTTGCGACAGTTTCGTACAACTCGAAAAGCCAGACATTGTAGGCGTAATTATGAAGTTGCAAAGAGATGCCTAGCAGGCAGGATTCAGCTGGGGAAAAGCCGCTTCGTGGCAAAATCGAAATATAATCTGCGTTTGTCCTTAGAAGACTTTATCAGCATATGTAATCAATGAACTCTGTGTCCATAGTGCAATAATATGTATTAGGTATATCTATAGATGTTGGATCTCTCTCTCTCTCTCTCTCTCTCTCTCTCTCTCTCTCTCTCTCTCAGAGGTCTATCAACTCAGTTATTCGATCTTAATACCAACTAATACTTATGATTTGATTTCAATATCTTATTATGAGGGAGATTTGGTGTATATCTGTCTGTAACTAAAACTACGTCACTGCTTACGTCACACATGCCCTCAGGAATTGTGTAGGCTTATCAATGAGTATCTAATTTATAGTAAAAAAATCATTAATACATAGAATAAATCTAATCTATTAACGATGTCTCTATGAAAATTTGAGTTAGATTTGCCTCATATTTAGTGCATTTTAAACTCTGTAATGTGTCTTATATATCGCTAAGAAATAAAGGTTTACATAATGTTGGTGTGGATAATTTGCATACTGGTTTTAACAAAACTTGGTTTAATAAATAATTACTTATTGTTATTGATCTCTAATATTATCGTTTTATTCTAAAACATTAAAATCAATCCTATGAATGATTTTTATATAGAAACCAATTAAAATATAATTAAGATATGTGTTATATTTTATATGCTTTCTTATTTAATTTCGTTAGTCTTTCTAATTTAATATATTTCATTACATTAAAAATTTACATAATTACGCCCGGTGAAAGGGCGCATATTCTTGCAAGTATTTTTAATTCAAGTGAGTGACATTGCATTTTTTTGTTTAAGGAATCGCTTTAGTTAACATATTCTATTTTACATGGATTATGTTTTCCAGTGTACAGGATGATTGAAAAGTAATTCTCTATTTTAAACTATGTATTCATGTTGCAATATGAAATCTGGTCAGTTATAAATACTTGGGAGAATATCAAAGACTTGATTTTTATGCAAGATAGTGCTCCTCCACATTTTGCTATTGTTGTTCGTAAATAGCTGAATCGCCATTTTCCTGTGAGATGGGTGGGTAGACATGATCCGTATGAGTGACCAATCAGAAGCCCTGATTTAACACCCTGCGATTTTTTTTTTGGGGGGGGGGAGTTGAAGGAACAAATCTACTCAACAAAACCAACGTCTTAGAAATAAATTATCGCACTCGTCCTTCAAGTTCTTTCAGCCATTCCACATGAGTTCCTGGGAAGATCACTGATACGATTCCCGAGCGGCTTGAGAAACTGGAGGCGAATTCTGGTGCCCATATGGAATTTTAAATAAAACTCCACGTTATGTGTGGTTTTTCTCATATTCATTTTTGTAAAAATAAAGAATCAGAAATAGATTATAATTTTTTTTTAAATAGGGAGTTACTTTACAATCACGGTGTAGTTTTATCTGCTCTGTTGATTGATTTTTAAACGGCATACCAACGCTTCTGGGATTATTTTATGCCTAGAGTACACTACAAAAATGTAAATATATATGTATATAGTTGTTTCGTAAGAGTTTCTTGTACATAGTTGTATAATTTACTATCTAATACTTATAATTATATTGTTTCAAGTGAATATTTCTATTTAATAACACTCATTGTTATATGGTTTCAAGTAATAAATAATAATCCCTAATAAACAATTATAGCTTCAAGTAATTATTCTTATTACAAATAATTAACTTATATGGTATCAAATATTCCAATCGAATATGAATAATTTTCAAACAGATCTATAGATGAAACCTTAAATAGGTACTGCCACTCCTGGTCAGAGTGGACCTCGGAGTAATGGTGATGAAAGAGTACTCCACAATATTTTCAACATTTGTCTAAATCCGAAAACAACATGTATGTATTTACTACTCCATGAGCAGGATGTGTCACAAGGTTAATTTTTAAGCAGAGAACAACATATCTGAATTCAGATTGTTCCTTCTCCAAGACTGGTTGCCGTACCAAGGATAAAGAATCCAGTCTGCCCTAATATTTACCCATAGATGAGGGAGGAAGAGATGACTCATGTCTTTCCCTAGGGAATTAGCGCAAAGTTCAAATAGACAGCCTCGTTCAGGATTTGAACTCGGGTCATGGATTCCATATCCAATGATGACTGCCGTTACTTTAGGCTGAAAAGATAATAGGCTGCTGTTAACTTTTTTTACCAATGGGATCCAAGCAATGCAACAGTGATGGAAGAAGTGTGTGTAGACCGCAAGTAAGGAATATGTTAAAAATAAACCTCATTTGATCACATCCCGTGAGAGTATCTTGGTAAGCCTATGAACTTTTCAGCCAACCCTCGTAACGTTTGTAGAATAAAAAAAATTGTTCTCCCAAGTTACAGACAGTTTATGTAGTCTAATGAATTTACACGGACTAAAATAAAATTAGAAACAAGAAAAACGAATACTTTTTATGAATTATCTTCATTGAACGCTTACTTATTTTTTGGTAGATTTGCTGATAAAAGTTAAAATTGACTTTAAAACAGTCTAATTCTATGAAAAAGAATTAGGCAAACGTGTGTGATACCACGCTTTACGTCATTTCCGCCTATGTCAAATTCGACTATACATGCCTTTTCTAGAATAAATTGGAGTTTAGCGAACGTGATTACCTCACCTAGATCATAAAAAACTTCGTTAAAAAAATCTATCTATACATACACACATATATAAAGGCCAGTTGGTGTGTATGTCCGGATGAAACTACGAAAATAAAACAATTAACGACAAAGTATATATTTTTATGTATACACATCTTATTATAATGGAGATTGTGGGTTTTTATGTCTGTAACCGAAACTATATTACTATACAAGTCACAATTCCCTTAGTTATTTACGTCACATTCTACATGATTTTATTTATTTAAACCTCAATTATTAATAAAATTGTTTGACATTACTTACACTGTTGACCATATCTACATACTAATAACATGCAATTGTATTTATATATACAACAAAATAGAGGTTTACAGTGTGAATGGGAAGGCTAATTTGCATATTGATCTTAAAAAATTGATTTTAATAAATATATGCTTAGTATTATTGATTTCTAACTGTTTGGTTTTATTTTAATGAATATAAACAAAAATCTCTTCAATAAATCTTAAAAGAAATCCCTTAACAAGAAGAAATAACTGTAATATTATTCTTTACTTCCTATTTTAAGTAAACAGTTTAATTAGGAAAATTTACCAATGAAAGACGGGAGTAACGGAAAATGATGGAAGAGTTAGTTTCAAAGTTGTTCTATTTTTCAATCATACCCCCTCTGTTCAAAATCTTTATCTACATTCTTATTCAGTTTCATTAGCCTTTCTAATTTAATGATATTTTATTATAAAATTTAACTAAAATACTTGCACCCGGAGGGTGCATATATTTGCTAGTATATATAATTCTACTCAAACGAAAACCTTGAAGCGGTATTCAGTTTATATATATATATTATATATATATGATATATTATGTGGATGACTATATATATATATATATATATAGTCATATTTATAATCAGTTAGGCTGCTAAACTACTCGGCCACCGTCACGTACAAACTAGAAGATTTTTAACTGATAAAAATACAAACATGTGTATATGTAAAGGCCGCCAGAGAGTGCCCCATCCCTTTTATAGGATGTTGCCTTTTTAAACTTAATTGGCGGTCGTCAGCGAAATCCCCTCCAAAGTGCTCAACCCACTAGGAAATAGGGAGCATATATAGTCACGACACAGAGTTTCGACGTATCACGTTTCTCCAGTGTGGCCAGACATTTTGCAAGGCAGGATTGAAACCCGATCGATTCATCAACAGTCATGCTGCTAAACCACTCGGCCACCGTCACCTACAAACTTGAAGGGGATATTAACTGATAAAAGAGTGGTCTATCGCTTTTATAGGAGAGAAGGAAACATCTGAAGCCAAACCTGTTAAACTCTGCTTTAAAAATTATATATGTATGTGTATGTATCAACCCCTCCGTACTAGTAGGATGTCACATCAATTTCTAAACCAGAGGTTAACAGGTTTGAAATCAGCTTTTTCCTTCTCCTAGTGTAGTTGGCTAACCAAGGTTAGAGAGCCCTGTCTGCCTTACCATAGTAGGAGTGAGAATAGTTGGATGCACACAAATATAATATATTACAAACCCTCGGGGACCGTTCCAAGGGCACCAAAAACAATTTGACCTACCTTCACCCGTATGTTCCACAGTTTTTTTGTTTTATTTGGGGGTTTTAGGGGGGTTGGAGGGGTTCGGTTCTCTGACAAGGTTCATGTATTTGTCTATCTTTATTATTATTATTATCATCTGATATTAATACTTGTATTCCTTATTTGTATGACCGTTATCATCTTGCAACACCCTCTGATTAAAATGAAACCGTCCAAATCATCTAAGATGCAATGCAAAAATGTGAATCCACATTTCGGGTGTTGTTTATCCTCCGAATTCTTATATCTTATGAGTGCCGTCACCTCAGCGAAATAATGGACCATTCCGTTTTATTATAAAAAAAGAAAGAAAGAAGATAAAGGGCATGCTAACCAGAAAAATATAATGAGAAAGAAAAGAAATAAATAGAGTATGGGAAAGATAGATAGAAGGAAAGCGAGAAGGCAAATCTATTTCAATGGAACCCAATGAAAAGATGAGAAAAAAGGAAGCAGAAAAAAAAAGAGCGAGGGGGAGTTAAACTAAGATTATTATTCTTTTTACATATTGAACTATATAGCAATAGCTCTTAAGTAAACCTATCAAACGTTGTAATAATTAAATTATTTTACTGCGGTATATCAACCGGTCCTGCAAGTTATTATTTCGCGTTTTTCACAGCCGCCTTAACCGGTGGTTCACTGTAGGCTGAGTGATATTAAGTCTCATCAGGTCTCCAGGACTCTTCCGTATATTCTAGCCGATATTAACAATGGCTGCTGCTGCTGCTATTTGTCTTTCTTTGCACTTTTTAGTGTATTCATCGAGTGTTGCTAATTCTACTTTCCAATTATTCATGGCTTTGGTGATTAATTTTATTACTTTGTCGGATATTTTGTATATTATTTTCACTCAATTAGAGTTTTTCACACCCGCCTTAGCCGGTGGTTTACTTGAGGCCGAGAGACAGCAAGTCTTCTCGGGTCTCCAGGGCTCTTTTGAGTATTCCAGCCGATCTCAACAATACTGTAGTCTGGATGGTCTAGATTCTTCCTCTGATTTCCAGTTCGTCTAGACCCTTGGGGACCGTTCCTATGGCACCAATTACGATTGGAACGATCTTCCACAGTTTTCTTAGTTCTCTGGCAAGGTTCAAGTATTTGTCTATCTTTTCGCTTTCTTTCACTTTCACTCGGTGATCGACAGGGACGGCAAAATCCACGAGATGACAAGCTTTCTTATTGTTATTGATCAACACCAGGTCTGGTTTCCTGGTTAGGATTAAGTGATCCGTTTGTACTTCAAAGTACCAGATAATTGTGTACGTCTCATTGTCCAGGATTATTATTATTATTAAATAGGAATAAATGCTTGCAAAAAATACTATGTTCGTTATTAAATAGGGCAACAAGGTTTGACGTGTAGTATAACCACACACCCAACTAACCACCGACCAAGGGTAATTTTCTAAGACATTCCTATTGAAATTCATTTCTATCAAAATAGTTTGTTTGTTTATTGATTTTAACGGCATATCAACACCCGTCCGGGGTTATGTCATGCCTACCGGTTATGATGTAATACATATTGTGTATTCATATATATACTTTTAGTAATTGGTGTTAACAATGTGTTAACATTATTGGTGGTTATGTTGTATGGTATTGGTTTGTTTCATGTCTATATTCTATGGTATATTTTTGTTTCCCTCAAAAAGGAGAGAATATCCTCCATGTTGACATTTTCAAACAGATCCTTCATATTGTTTGCTTTAAAATAACGGTTTCTGATGTGAGCAAAAAACTGCATTCCATGAATAAGTGTTTAACTATCAAAGGTGTTTGACATGTTTCACACTGTGGTTGTTGTTCTTGCTTGAGTATATAAGAGTGCGTTAGTTTTGTATGACCAATGCATAATCGGAACACAATGACTTGTTCCTTTCTAGACTTCCCCAAATTTGGTCTCCAGCCTCCCAAGGTGGGTTTGATTAGGAAGAGTTTATTGTGGGTGTTGTTATTCCAGTGTTGTTGCCATTTTGTATGAAGGAATCTGTTAATTTTAGGTTTCAAGTCAGTATATGGTATCTTGAACTTGTCGGGGATCAAATCTAGAGCCGATTTAGCTGCAGAGTCAGCTTTTTCATTCCCCCTTACTCCTATATGGCTCGGGATCCAGCATATCATAATCTCCTTAGAGTTAGACATCAAGTCTAATCTATTCAAGAGCTTAGTGATGAGAGGATCTTCCAGTTTTTTTATTTCTTAATGATATGTATTAGATAGGAATACTTGAAGTTGTTTATTCAACTGGGGTATTAGATAGGAATACTTGAAATTGTTTATTTAACTCTATGCAAATATTTGTATTAGATAGGAATACTTGAAATTGTTTATTTAACTCTATGCAAATTTTGTATTAGATAGGAATACTTGAAATTGTTTATTAACTCTATGCAAATTATTTGTATTAGATAGGAATACTTGAAATTGTTTATTTAACTCTATGCAAATAATTTGTATTAGATAGGAATACTTGAAATTGTTTATTTAACTCTATGCAAATAATTTGTATTAGATAGTCTATGCAAATATTAGATAGGAATACTTGAAATTGTTTATTTAACTCTATGCAAATATTTGTATTAGATAGGAATACTTGAAATTGTTTATTTAACTCTATGCAAATTTTGTATTTAGGAATACTTGAAATTGTTTATTTAACTCTATGCAAATCATTTGTATTATTAATTGAAACCATTTATATCTTATGATAGGACAGAGAGCGAGTCTGAGAAGATGATATATATCAATAGGTAAGAAAAGGAAAAAACCATAAATAGAAAAGAATTCCAAGTCACAAGACTGATAGTATCGATGTATTTGTCTATAATGAGTAAAAATCTTGGCAAAAAGGAAATACAGAAATAAATTACTTTCTTTACGGAACAGAACGATTTGCCATAAAATTTATTGGACAGACATGGGAACATAGATAGTTATTTACTAAGCTTAGCTTGGCTGTGGCACAAGTCCAGAAATAACGGACTCCCAGTGAGAATCGAACTCACTAACAATGGCCTGCCAATCTAGCCTGCTCTGCATTACACAACGTGAGGTGCCCTAAAATACAAAGTTCAAATTTGGTATCAGGTCGAAAGTATGGGACACCAAGTGAGAACCGAACTCACTAACAATGGTCTGCTAATCTAGCTTGCTTAGCATCACACTGTCTTAAAATACTATGTTTAAATATGGCACAATGCTGCAAATATGGGACACCCAGTGAGAACCGAATTCACTTGCAATGTCTGATAATCTAGCTTGCTCAGCATTACACTACGTGAGGTGCCCTAAAATACAAAGTTCAAATTTGGTATCAGGTCGAAAGTATGGGACACCAAGTGAGAAACGAACTCACTAACAATGGTCTGCTAATCTAGCTTGCTCCATATTACACCACGTGCGGTACATAGATAAACAAAGAGAGAAATATGTCTAAGTAGCAAAGCATAAATAGCTCGGATATATGCATATCTTGGAAGCGGCAGGTGGCAAGAAATCGTAATGAAATTTCTATATATTAATGATTTCATCACCATAAATTAAGGGTCGACTTTTACATCAGTATGTACGGTAATTGGTTAGCTACTTAATTATCACTTGTATTGCATATACATGGGGGGGGGGCACCCATGACGTAGTGGACGACGTGCTGGATGACAACATCGTAGTAAACAAGTTCGAATTATAGTCACACTATTACGTTCATTTCCGGACTTACTCCACTCCCGGCGATAGATTGTAGAGTACTGTTTTTGTTTTTTTGTTTTACAAGTATCGCTTTGGCATTACATAACCCACAAAGGTGTGCATGTCATTAAAGAAATCAAATATTCTCTCTCTACTGCATATATATATATATATACATATATATATATTTACCAACCCACATCAGGATGCGACACAGGGTCAATTTCTTAAGCGGATTTTAACAGGTTCGAATTCAGAGTTTTCCTTCTCCTAAACTAGTTACTTAACCAAGGTTAAGAAGTTCAGCCTGTCCTATTATTTACCCATAACTGGAGAGAGAATAGTTGGATACATACCTTTCCCAAGGGTATTAGCGCTATGTGAAATTCAAACAATATCATCCAGGATTTGAACTTGAGTCGACGAGTCCATTCCTACGACTCTAACCATTACATTACGCACATCCATTCACTCGGCGTTTCTCTCTGCATATAGTTCAGGTTAAAAGCGCGATAACGATAACCAGAAGCCGAACTTTTTCAGACCTCATTTTTTCTGATGCGGGTATCTTTGGGGAACGAGTGAAAGTTTTGATAAAATTGTTTCTGCCCTGTCGGCGCTGCTCAGAATACGCTGAGCGAATCCCTCTTAAGGGGTAAGATTCCTCCTCTAAGAAAAAAAAGATGTCCTGGGTACAACACTAAAAAACATTCGCTAGTGAAGTTCCAGTGATTTTTCTGAAAAGGTACAGTTTATATCCTCATTGCCATTACTCCCAGGTCCACTTTAACCTGGACGAGGCTGTAGGCGTCTCACTTCACGTTAATGACCTTTGGAAAGGGTTGAATCCATTTGTTGTACCGCCGCCCACTATGGGTAAATAGTAGGGCAGACTGGGTTATTTGCCCGTGGTATGGCCTACTCTCTAGGTGAAGTCTAGATTCAAACCAGCTGTACTTCGGTTAAGAATTGATCTTGTGTCACACCATCCCCGTGATGAAGGAGATGGTTAAATACACACTTGAAATTATTGTTTACAAATTATTATTATGAGGTGCAAAACCATCATTGCTTGCATTGAAAAAAAAAGACTGATTGGCAATGAATAACCCCAAGAGTGTTGATATGCCGTAAAACCAACTAGCTCAAACAAAACCCAATATACAGGGTGTCCAGAAAGAAATTGACATCATTTGAAATGTGAATATCTAAGTAATTTCAAGTCCTAAACAAACAAAATTAAATAGGCTTCATGTTGAATAATAAAAAATATTTATTTATCAACATTTAAACAATACTCAGGGGGATGTAGAATATTATAATTGATTTCGCAAAGCCTTAAACTCTTATTTGACTGAGTTTGAGAATATTCTAATACACAAAATGCCTTTTCATTACTAGTGAATACAACTATTACCCCTGGGGGGAAATTAAAACCTTAAACTTAGTTTTTAAACGCTTTGTTAAATTTGAGATCATTTACAACCAGCGATTACTTCATTAAAATTTGAGATCATTTGAGCTACATTATTAGAAAAAGTCACTTTTGGGGAGGGACACTTTGTATTTTGGAAAGACATTGTATATGCTTATGTGTGGTTGTACAAATGCCGAAGAGATAATATCATTGAAATCGCATTTTATGTATAAATAGCATTAGATATGGAGAAACTCCCGAAGTAGCCTAATCCTAACACTAACCCTAACACTAAAACTAATCTTAAACTTTACCCTAACGTCTCAATGGTTTCGGTTTCGGTTTGGTTTGTTTTACGGCATATCAACCTCAGTGGGTCATTTAATGCCGATAAAGTTTTTGAAATAAATCAATTCTTAATGGATAATACAATTTTTTTATAAATACATTTTTCTATTTAACCCATAGATGGGACCCTAACAGGTACTACCACTCCGGGTTAGAGTGGACCAGGGAGCAATGGTGATGAAGGGGTGCTCCACATTCCCCAAATCTCCAGAACTGGAACCTCACCATCAGATGGAGTTTAACGTCATTCCCAGGACATGTAGACCCGCAGTCACCGCCTTCTAGCACCCATATGATAAAAAGGGGTTGGGGCTTGCCATAAGGGCAATAGGGTTGGGGGAATCATATAGATGCTAGGGCTTGACGTGACCAGTCGATTGATCGGAGGGGGCCTCTCCGACCGCCCGTCTAGCCCAAGATAGGGCCAAAGTGGAGTATTGCATGTCATGAACTCAATGGTTTCGGGTATTGCAATGAAAATAATGCTTTTTATACGTAATCTAATGATATGGTAAACTCCCGAAATAGCCTAATTCTGACCTTAACATTAACTCTAACACTGACCCTAACCTTAAAATTAACCTTAACCTTTATCCTAATCCTAACCCTAATCAGAGCTTCTCAAAGGTTTCGGGTATTTCAATGAAATATAATGCTTTTTATACGTAAACTCATTACATTATCACTTGCGAGCTATTCTGCATTAGAACCTATGTAGTTGTACGTGTGTAGGTGTGTGTCCAATTTAGTTCTCTTCTAGTCCTCATAAAATAGGTGTTATTATTGTGTGGATAATATCTTTGATATCTGATGATGCTTTCAATATTGACTGGTGCTCTCATCGAAATATCTTGAGTCATGTAATGACGATAAAAGCATTGGTCTATAAAACAAATCATTTTTCTTGTTTGTTCATCAAATATTGATGCCAGTCGAGCATTTCCCCGTGGAGTTCACAATTGATAACTTTGATTTTTAACATGGAGCACGGAAATTGCTTTTTTTCTCTTGTAATAGTGACAATCTGACTGCAGCACAATGGTCGGCTTTATTTGATTAAGTATATATATATATATATATATATATATATATATACTTAATTTAATCTGGCACAAGGCCAAGATATACATATATAAATTAAAAGTTACGTATGACTTAGGAATGGCCTTTTTGGATGTGTCTGAATATGTGTAGGTGGCTTGGAGATAAGTTTGGGGGTTGCCTGCCATAGATAGATAGGTAGGTGGGTTTGTGGGGGTGAAAGAAAGGTAGTATAGTTGCATATGTTAGATGAATAAAGAAATATAAAGATTGATAGATGTTTTGTTAGGTCTAACCAGATATACAGGGTGTTCGGGATAAATTTGACATATTTATATTTGGTTATTTTTCTCTCTCTAGGTTGGAGGTATTGACCCACACTACGCATCATTTAAAAGCTTGGTCCCTTCTTCATTCATATACGTGATGACAGATAGAATGGATGACTGGAAACCATATGAATCATGGAAGAAAATAAGTTGTATCATGATGATCTGTGCCGGTCATCAAAATAAAGAGATTATGGTTTCTGCCCAATGCTCCCTGAACACTGTAAAAAAAAAATCAAGCATGAACTGAAGAATTGCAATGGAGACTATGCGGCTGTGGCTAGAAGAAAGCAACATAACAGATGATCTGATTGCGTTCGTACAGCGGAATTCCTCGAAAATCTGCAGAAAGGGTATCAGGTTGAATTCAGATGCCTACGTGGAGTTGCTAAACACTGTAGTCAAGCCCTGGATAACAAGGGTAGCCAATTTTTTTTTTTTTTTTTTTTTTGAGTGGGATTTACATGAAGGAGACTTGAATGGAGGGCATATTTTCACTACCACTAGTTCAAGTCGAAAGTTGTCGTCTGCTGGATTATCATAACTGCCGAAAACTCAGAGCGGGACGGTTGCTCTCCAGACGTTATTATATTTTCTCCATTTGAAAATTGCCTCGTCTATTTCAAGCACCGACCTACCAATAATTCGAGGGTTGTTGATGAAATGTTCGCAGCAGACGTCCCGGATAAAAATTCTTCCAGTCAGTTACTGTGTGTTCCGATGAAATCCGGCACTACCTCTCTATGTTACGGTAACTGACCATTTCGTAGTACCATAAATATTCTTTAAAATCTCCTGCAATTCCAATTTCGACTTTTTGAAGAAAAAAAAAGAGCCCGTCCTTATCGAAAAGTATTTCTTACTTTATCTATTTCCGTAGAAGGTCCCTCTTTTTACAAAAATCAATGACATCCTTCTACGGAAGAGACGAAACTTTAAGACATTTTTAAGACCGTTTTCCTAGCGTTCTGTTTGAAAAAAGAAATCATAGCTTATCTCTATTTCGGGACTTTCCATCATCTATATACGTAAAATGTGATTCTAATGCTTTTATCACTTGCGCGTTATTCTGCATTAGTACAATGAATTATCATATGAAGCAAATTTAAAGTATTTTCTTCCATTTATTAATATATAAAAATAGATACAAATAAGATGACTTACCGGGGAATAGAATATCGAGTTAATCGCAACATCAAGGGTCGGTACAAATATTAACCGAATAAGTCGGGATGGATGATGGACGAATCCCGAAAGACATCCTGTATGGTTGAGCTAACATCTGGTAAAAGACAGATTGGTCGCCCCCTACTGCGATTCAAGGATGTCTGCAAAAATGATCTCAGGTGCTTTGGCATTGTCCCTTCCAGCTGGGAAAATGTGGCACAAGACCGCCCTCGGTGGCGGCAGAATCTCCATAGAGGACTGTACATGTCAGAAGTCACCCTGATACAACATCATGAAGCTAAGAGGTCCATAAGAAAGCAACGGCAACAAAGCATCGGAACATCATCTACAGGGACAACCTACAAATGCAAAATCTGTGGTCGAGAATGTTTCTCAAACATAGGACTTCAACTTTTATCATAGTCTTTCGAGACTGAATTGCCAATGAAGTCGGGATTATAAGGAATATGAAGTGCTCAATACGTTAGTAGAGCAGATTTAGTAGAAAGGTATAAGATAATCTACTGTTACAAAATCGGGCAATCGTATTTGATATTTGACTTTTGAATGACCCAATCAACTACCTTGCGTTCATCTTCGCGGCTATAATTGTATTATTCACTTTCACAATTGTCTTTAATTAACCAATTTCTTAATTAATTCATTACAATTAACCCTGATGATCATTTTTGGGGAAACTTAAGTCTTGGTCGAAGCACCTCTGAAATTCTTTTGATATAGTCTTTATTTTTGTGGTGAGGGTAGAAGAAAATTAACTTTTGATAAAAAAAACTTTGGTTAGAATGTACTTTTTATGGGCGTTAGTATAGCAGTACGAAATTATATTTCGATAAACTTGTATTTTGGAGACCAAGTTTGGTTCTGCTTTGGCATCGAACCAAAACTGGGAAAATATTTCTCTAAGTTTTCCGTAAGGGAAACTAGGTCTCTTATGATTTAACTAAATATCTTTGGAGATTCTGAATGACGACAACAAACTATCCAAGGAGCAACAAATAGATTAACGTTGTCTATTTGCTATTTGGTATCGATTTCAGAGTGGGACAACTCCAGACTTTATTTCTTTTACACTCTCCCACCGCCGGCTCCCCATGCATATCGATCCCATTAAGCAATCATAACCTGATTCTTTATATCAATGTTCATCCTACGCATCGTATGTGAAATAGGTTTTTTCCCATAGTTAAGATAGATGGATGAGGTTCGATCCCAGACAAGTACTAGGATCTTTTTATAACGCCATTTATCTACCCATCCACACGGGAAGGATGAAACACAACGTCAATTTCTAAATCGGAGTTTATCAGATTTGAATTCAGAATTTTCCTTCCCCTAGACTGGCTACTTAACCAAGGTTAAAAAGTCAAGTTGGCCTTACTATTTACCAATAGCTGCGGGGGGGGGGTCGTTGTACTCATACCTTTCCCAAGCATGTTAGTGTTATCTGCTTTTTTTAATGCGGATATTTATAACAAGCAATCTAATACTCCAAATAGAAGACAGGCGTAATACAATTACTCAGTGAATATGATGCTTTTGAAGTAAGTAATTAATTTCTAAAAATATCAAATGTTTTATTTTATTTATTTAATTACCACCTGCTTATGAAATATCTTTCAAAAATTAATTTTTACACCGCCTGGATGGTGTTTTTTGCTATTATATATATATTATAATTGAAAAAACATTCTTAGAAAGAGAACTTTGTATTGTTTTATATAGAATTGTCTGCTATTTCAATTTATATTTCTTAGTCTTATTTCTTTTCAGATTCCAAATATTGAAATATTACCATCATATCTTGATAGCAGTGATAACCCGGTAGGTTCAAAATTAGTCATAATGCTAGTTTTCTTCAGTCGATATCTGACAGATAGTCTTCAAAATAAGTTCGACATTCTTCAAGAGACTTTAGTAAGACATACTCTAAATGAGGAATACGAAACCTTTGTTAGATTTGGCGGCCTAAACAAGGAAGAATCCAGTCTTCCCTACACCAGCAAGTTGTTATCATTGATAAATATGTACACATTTGTATTGCAATTAACTTAGAATGTGTTCGTACATAATTAATGGAGGTGCCTGGTGTAATAGTTAAAATCGTAGGAAATGCACTCGTCGACCCGAGTTCATATCCTGGACGGGGTTGTTTGCATTTCAAATAGCACTAGTACTCTTCCTCCAACTATGGGTAAATAATGAGACAGTCTGGATCTTTAAACTTGGCGAGATAACCTGTCTAGAAGAAAAACCCTAAAACTCAAACCTGTCAAAACTCTGCTTAAGGAATTGATCTTGTGTCACATCCTGCTCGTGAGGAGGGGTTGGTGCATATATATATATTTTGCTTGAAGGCAATTACAATGCATGTATCGCATAAAATTCGATACTTTTTTTTATAGAAAATGAACTTGAAAAAAAAGTATCGAATTTTATGCGATACATGCATTGTAATTGCCTTCAAGCGAAATATAATATATATTTTATTCAACAAAGCTTCTAAAATATAAACATCCAAAAATCTTATAATATATATATATATATATATATATATATAATATATATATATATATATATATATATATAATATATATATAATATATATATATATGATATTAATTACATTACACGCACGCACGGAAAGGCACATCACATATGTAAAATAACCAAAAGGAGCCGTGTATGCAGTGACACAATTTCAAATCACCGACGCACAATCCCTTTGTCCATATTTTTTTAAAACTTTTTCAGACCTTTCACTGCCCGAAGATTGCTCTTTTTAACAAGAAAGTTTAAAAGGACATGAAACCAGTATGGTACCAGATTAGTTTCCATACAATTGAATATATACAAAAAAAAACAACAATTTATATTCATTTATTATTAATATTGCTCTATATCACGAGATATTGAGCACTCTCCTAATAATACTGTATATATTGGTTTACTACTGTCTCATCAAGTGAGATAGTGTTAACCATACATTGGTAATATAAAAAAATATAAGTAGTTTAAAATAGGTAGTTACTTTTAGATCACCCTGTATATATATATAAATTAACCATGTCATTTGGGTGACAGGCGTAGAAAGGCAAAGCTGAACTTGTGAGCCATTTGTGTGCTCCCAACCGAACTGTTTGGCCTTCTTCAGTGAAGAAGTGGCAACGCCATTATATATATATTATATATATTAATATTTTATTTTTTGCTTGAAGGCAATTACAATGCGAATATCGCATAAATTCGATAATTATAGAAGATAATGATGACAAGTGAATCTCGCAAAGATTACTCGGTGTGTAGAAATCCTACAGACTGTTTTTCAACTTTATTAAGTCTCATCAGCGATATATACTAACGACTTCCCTCGACAGAAATCGAAACCGAGACCTCAGCAGGATAGTTAGAAACTATACTGTTTTAGCCACGATACAGCACCGTGAAACTCCTGCGAATTTAAACCTGTCATTGATACTGAGACGTCTTCTGCCATATGAGGCAAGGGAGGCGCTGAGTGAATAATAACAAACACATCCGGGGCCTTTATGCCTTCGGCGAAGGAAAATAAGATTTTTTTGGATGTTGTTTTTATTTTTAGAAGCATTATTGGATAAAGTAATATATATATTAATATTTATATTTTTGCTTGAAGGCAATTACAATGCAATATCGCATAAATTCGATAATTATACCGAGTAATTCTTTGCGAAATTCACTTTGTCCTTATTATCTTCTATAATTATCGAATTTATGCGATATTCGCATTGTAATTGCCTTCAAGCAAAAATATAAATATTAATATATATAATTTATTCAACAATGCTTCTAAAAAATAAACAAATATATATATATATATATATATAATATATATATATATAAATTCCTCAAATGTCTTTTTTCTACGTGTAAATTTTGGATAAGATAGCTCTATTCTGAGTGCTAAAATAACTTGTCGTGAGTTAACATGACAACGTGATGTCCCTTTCTGTCTTTAAACAGGGAATAGAATTTCGGGACAATACCTGTTGTGTGCCGTTTGGTTTGTACGGAATACCAACAGGGCCAGTAATTATCAAGGTGCTCGGTCTGTGGTTCTGTACATAAAGCAATGGAGCCACTGGCTACACACTGAAGTATTAATATTTGATTTGACGGCAGATATTCGACGGTGGAGAATCTGATATTTGTACTTGTTCAGAGTTCAACAGAATGCAAATATAGAAACTTGTGCATAGGCACCGGGTTGAGGCGAGGTGGGGTGATGAAGGAATATACGAATACATGCACAATACAAAATTAGTGCATTGATTCGACGAGATTGAGATAAACACATAAATGGCTAAATGCAAACAGAGAAACTGATGGACAGATATGAAAAGCTAAAGAAAGAGAGTTTACTTGACGTAGATATAACAATTGCAACCAGAAGACGAATTTAGGAACTTTAGAGATTTTGAAGACTGTCTGACAGATATCGACTGAAGAAAACTAGCATTATGACTAATTTTGAATCTACCGGGTTATCACTGCTATCAAGATATGACGGTAATATTTCAATATCTAGAATCTGAAAAGAAATAAGACTAAGAAATATAAATTGAAATAGCAGACAATTCTATATAAAACAATACAAAGTTCTATTTCTAAGAAAGTTTTTTCAATTGTAATATATATATATAATAGCAAAAAACACCATCCAGGCGGTGTAAAAATTAATTTTTGAAAGATATATCATAAGCAGGTGGTAATTAAATAAATAAAATAAAACATTTGATATTTTTAGAAATTAATTACTTCCTTCAAAAGCATCATATTCACTCACTCCACCGAAATGGATGTTTTGTTTTACGACAGACGACTGATCTTTTTATATAATTTTTAAAAATTCAAAAAAGCAAAAAACACTCTCCAAGTGGTGTAAAAATTCAATTTTCGAAAGATATTGCCTGGGCGGGCTTGGAAAAAAAATTAAATAGATAAAATAAAACATTTTATATTTTTTTAAAATAATTACTTACTTAAAAAGTATCATATTCACTCTACTAAGATGGTTGTTCTGTTTTGCGAGAGATGACAATATTTGTTTTTTTAAATATGCCCATTTTCATATAATTCGACAAAATTCTATTAAAATTGAACGAATATTTTAATTTTAGTGTAAAAAAAATATATATACTTTTTTTAATTATTATCTTGGTTTTATCGGATATTTTACTGTGGTCTTTTGTAAAAAATGTATATATAGATATTGAAAAGCGGGTGACATACTGTCCCTATATTTCCACGTTATTGGAAGAGTCCACTATTCACAGATCTGTAATTTGCCTATATTAATTATACTAGCAAATATATGCACCCTCCGGGTGCAAGTATCTAAGTTTTAATGTAATGAAATATCGTATTAAATTAGAAAGTCTAATAAGAATGCAGATAAAAAGATATGTAACAGAGTGGGGGTATAATAGAAAAATAGAAATGAAACTTACTCTTCCCATTGCCGTCTTTCATTGCTGAATTTTACTTATTTAACTATTTAGTTAAATTAGGAAATAAAGAATAAAATTACACTTATTTTTTCTTGTTAATGGATTTCATTTAAGATTCATTTGGATAAATTTTTGCTTATATTCATTAAATAAATCCAAACAGTTAGAAATCAATAATACTAAGCACATATTTAATAAAATAACATTTTTAATATCAATTATGCAAATTAAGCCTTCCCCGTTCACACTGCAAACCGCTATTTTTTGTATATATAAATACAATAGCATGTTATTAGTATGCAGATATGGACAACACTAATAAAAAGGTGAAGCAATTTTATTAATAATTGAGGTTTTAATATAAATAAAATCATGAAGAATGTGATGAAAATAACTATGTTAATTGTGACTCGATTAGTAATATAGTTTCGGTTTACAGACAGAAAAACACACAATCTCCATTATAATAAGATGGACTCTTCTGAGAACATTGAATCGTGTGGCACGCACGCACGCACATATATATATATATATATATAGAGAGAGAGAGAGAGGAGAGAGAGAGAAAGAGAGGCTAAACAAAAGAAGCGAATTGACATCCATGTCTAGACATGTTAATAAAAGTCTCATCTATCATTTACCACTGACTAAATTCCAATATTTATTCTCCTTCATTGAAATTACCTAATTATACACACACACACACATATATATATATATAATATATATATATATATATATATATATATATATATTTTCTCGTGTGACTGTCCCTATCAACGTAACTATACACCACACAATAAAATACGACCGATTTGCCACTTTTCTCATATTTCTGATATGTCTGATAATTGTGTGAACCATACGAGACTAACTGAATTCTAGTGTTCATGATTATATTATATTTAGGTTATATATATATATTGTTGTGGAGTAGACAGACAACCCCCATTAGATGGACAAGTCTGAGTACTATTTAGAGGCCAGGTCTTGAAACTGGGAGAGAAGCTCAAGTGCAACGTACGATTAATCGTATTTTAGTGTATTCAACCGTGTATCGTATTTCTTCTCGGAAATAAATCCTCTGGTTATATCTACATGTGTGTCAACCTCCCTTCATTCCACGACACAACACACACACATATATATATATATATATATATATATATATATATATATATAATGTGTGTGTGTGTGTGTTTTTTGGCAGCAAGTTATTTTCTAGACAGATTACTGTTTAATTACGACGAAATATTTCTTCTTTCAGTTTTTCTCGTTTTTCTTGTCGTTTTTCGTAATTCAGGATCCAGCTGGTAAAGAAAAGAATAAAAGAACAAATAAATTCAAATGAGGGAAAAGACTTAACACACTACAACCTACAATCCCCCGATGACGACCGATAAAACGGTTGAAAGCACTAGGGTAAAAACATGGGAGAGTTCCTTTAGCAGCTGGATCCTGAATTACGAAAAATGACTAGAAAAACTCAAAATAAAGATCATGAAAAATAAATATTCCGTCGTCTTTAATAGTACATGCCTAGACTATATATATATATATATATACACCATCTTTCCGACACAAGCTCCATAAAACAACACTTAATTAAAAAACACCCAGAAAAATCCACCTCCCCCGAAATTAGAAAAATCTTAAACGAAAATACTAAAATTATCTACAAAAATAATAAGAAGAAACGCCTACAGATCCTAGAAGCCATATGCATAAAAAATAAAAAAACCTAACATTAACAAAATAGCATTTAAAGTCGGAGACAACGTATTAAATATCTTTAATAACTAACACTTAACTAACACCCCCCTCTTAAAAATAATAGACTCTCCAAATTTGATAAAACAGATAACAGAACTAAAAACCAAATTACGTAACCCCATGATGACGACTGGTGAAACAGTCGAAAGCGCTCGGGATATTAGTATGGGAAATATCATAAATCAATTGGATCCAGACTCAAAAAAGATCGCCAGAAGACTGGAAAAGATATTAATACAAAAAAATGAAAAAGGAATACTCCGTATTGTTTAATAACACATGCCTTGAGGATATATATATATATATATATATATATATATATTATATATATATATATATGTTGTTGTGTGTGTGTGTCGCGTCGTGGAATCAAGACGCTCATGTAAAATTCTAGCAAGGTAAAACAATCAAAAACTAAAAAAAACAAATCTAGAAAATTTTAGCATCTGTTTTAATCTCTCACAATATCAACCAACAAAATTAGATCTGTATTATTTGGATAATTCGAACTATTGTCCTCATCTTTATTGTCATATACACAACGTTTCGGCCGATGTACCCTCTTCAGGTGTTTCTTGTCAAACTCAGGAACCTTCTCTTTCGGACTCTTCGAGAAGGTTCCCGAGTTCAACAAGAAACACCTGAAAAAAGACCGGGACACCATTGGCCGAAACGTTGTGTATAAAACAATAAAGATGAGGACAATAGTCCGAATAATCTAAATAATCCAAATTATCAAGCCTCATCTCAAAAATTCAGACAAAAATTAGGTTTCTTTAATATATCTCCGATCTTAGCTGAAATTAATATTAAGAACAAAATTGAAATATTGATGATATGAAATAAATTTGATTAAACGAAAAGTGACTTCGATATTTTATTCTGCAATACTATAATCTTCAGATATATGAGAAGTTTTATAATTTGCTTGAAGCATGTGTATATATTGGTTAGGAGGTTGATTTTGAAGGCTATCACCAATGCCAGGTGTAAAGAAAAAAATAATAATAATACGGTAACAATGGTGTTGTGTGTTAAACCTGTATTCAGATATATGTTTTATTGTATTATCAATAAACACAAACTACATTACGTTTTGAAAAAAAATAGTTGGTTATACCTGACAGCAATAATGTTAACTAGCACTATTGTTATATGCTTAAAATTGAAACATAAAATTGTTTCACACTAATAAAACCTAAATTATTAAACCAATTTATTTGGCGGTTTTAGCAATATGAAGGGCAAATCAACATCTCACATTACCAGTAACCATAGTAATATTGTAAAATCGAGTTCACAATTATTGATAATGGGTAATATGCGTTCGGTTCGAAATATCAGCTTCTCAACATGAAGCTGAAAATCACTAATTAAAATAGTTATTTATATTCATTATATTCATTATTCAAATACAAATTTAGCTGATTGACCAAATATTTCACAAGCATTCAAGTAAAAAAAAAAAGAAAAAAAAAGAAAAAAAAGAAAAAGAAAGACACTTATTTTATAAAAAATTACTTCATAAATATTAAGTGGCACATTGGGCGTAACGGTTACTGTCGTAAGGAAATCACTCGGTGTTATTCTTAAACGACATTACATTTACCCAACCCCACCCCATCATATTTTGTATATTATAATGGTCTATGAAATCAGTGGAAGAACACAAGGTTACTTACACCAAATTGGGTTCACTAAGTTCTTGAACATCTTTTTATTTCCTTTTCATCTACAATAGAAATTCTATGAAAGCACCAAACCCTTTTCAAAACATTTCCTCGACTGAAGCACCCATTCCACTTTGATACAACAATTCTCCACATTCATTTTATCCATTGTGAATAGAAAAGAAGTAAAACGGTTTCTTTTGAGACGTTTTTGTCCGGATAAAAAAAAATTGAACATTTTCAGAATAACGTTCATAATGTTTTCCTTTTGTAACCCTTTCATGTTGGTGCACAATACAAAAAGATTGAAGAGATGGGACAATTCAGTTTTGCTTTAATAAACACTATGTAACAACATTTCTTTTACTTTTTTCTTGTTGCTTGACAGAAAGTGTTATTTCCTAATTGCTTAGAACTAGAGAAAATGTCAGAAAAAACTATTTTCCTCTTCGGGTTTTGCTTATGTAACCTGGATAATTAAATGTTCAAATTAAACCATTTATACGTAGAGTACATGATGCGAGAAAGTGGTTTACATTAAGTAACGTCATTCTTTAGACTGAATAATGCATTTTTTGAAAATTTCATATACACACCCGCACATATATATATATGTGTGTGTGTGGGTGTTTATATATTCCCTCTTTTTTGCTCTTGAGAAAGACCATTTTATTAAAAGGTTGAAACATATCTGTCAGCATACTAATATTATCATTTGTTTTTCTATCTATTTTCAATCACACATACACACATATATATATATATATATATATATATACACACATGTGTGTGTGGAGGCGCGTGGTGTAATTGTTACCGTCGTAGAAAATGGACACGACGAGTTCAAATTTTGGACGAGGCTATTTGCATTTTATATAGCGCTAATAACATTGAGGAAGGTTATGAATACAAACTCTCTCTCTCTCTCTCTCTCAATGGGTAAATAGAAGGGAAGACTGGGCTCTTCAAACTTCATTAGGTAACTGGTCTAAGAGATGGAAAACTCTGAATTCAAACCTGTTAAACTCCGCTTAAGAAATTGACCTTATGTCGCATGCTGCTCGTGCGGAGTGTGTGTGTGTGTTTTAGCATGGAACTGTTCAGAGGATATAATAGTTCAGTCAGCTTTTGAGAAATGAAACGAACATGGGAAAAATTTATTTGGTTATCATTAACAGCGTCTCTTTTGTTTCTTGAAAATGTAATGCCTCATAAGGGTATTCGAAAACTTTGACAACTTATATAATATATATATATATATATAATATATATATATATATATATATATATGGTGATGAGGATTATTGCATGTGGAGTTGAACTTTAATAACATAGGTCATCCGTAGTAAGAGCACAATATGTTTTGTTCCCGGTGTGTGAATGGACAGAGCAATATAATGAATGAAGGGAAAATAACTCTAAATTTGTATCATTTAATAATTTCTTTGGACTGCAACAAGCTGAGCTCGTAGCAGCATTCTCAGACAGATCAAAAACATGGTTGTAACGACAATGTGTATCCTCACTTACATATATATATATATACATATATATATATATATATACATATATATATATATATATATATATATATGTGTGTGTGTTTGTGTGTGTATGTATGTATGTATGTCCATTAAAAGGAAGAGAAAGCCACTCAATGCAAATTTCGAAAAACTACACTCATCTAAACATATATTTGTTCATTTTTGTATAACTTTAGTTATAAATGTAAATTTTATTAATATGTTATTTTATCAAACCTTGTGATGAACTAGTCGTTCCATTGTGTGTAATAGTAGCAAGCCAGTCCTGTGGATTTATTAATATCGAGTTCGATCCACGCTAATGCCCTATATTTGCAACCTTTCGTCATATCCTAATGGTTGGCTGAATCCAACCTTATACTGAAATTATTAAATCTAAATAAAAATATACAAATCATCCCATTTACATAGAAAATAGAAATTTTTCCAAAATTCCATGGCCCAAGTCTAAAGTTGAATCGTGAGTAATGACTATTTTCCAGACTTTTATAACATAAGCAATTAAAAATAACGCTTATCACCCAGGGACAAAATCTGTCTTATCCGGGGCTTAAAAGCCAAAGTAGAATGAATAATGACCATTTTCTATACTTTTACAACATAATCAATAAGAAAATACCTAACAAGAACAAAATGTGTGCTCCATAGAGTAATTGTTTTAAACAGAAACTAAACATTTTGAAGATTAATCATTTATTCATTTTAATTCATAAATGTTTTTTCACCAACAATCTTTCATGATTTTAAATAAGTAAATATGTAGTAAATATTTTCCGTTCTTTCTCACGTGGTTATTAAATTTCAAAAAATGTGTTTTCCTTAAATTTTGTTTTTATTGGCTTATTTAATGTTTTAAAGTCAGTTCCTTTTTCCCCAAGATATATGGTTTCAAGTAAACAAATAATAATCCTTGTGAATTTCAAGTAACTATTCTTAATACAAATAATTTGCTTCCAAATTATCTAATTCTTTTATGTGTGAGGGGTTGAGTATTAGTTTTAAATCTATATTTTCTTCCTTATTAGATTCTGCTTGAGAATTATTATTTTAGAAAATATGCCTTCCATTTCATATTATATATAAAAGATTCTATTTTTTCTTAATACTGTGAATTCGGATAGGAGCTTATTAAAGAGTAGGTGGGTTCGTTTGTTCCATAAACATAGAACTTTAAAGTACTCGATGATAATAACCAGAGTTTTTTTCTCTTCTAAAACTCTACCGGTGTGGAAAAACCCGATAATACAGTTTTCAGGCCCTTTTTTTCAAAACTGGAGAAGAAAGAATTCAAAAAACGAAAAGACCAACACACTCGTACTTTCTGAAAATAATCATCAGTATTGTATGTAGTGGATATATATATATATTATTATATTATAATATATATATATATATATATAATATATGGGGTAGCTTACAAATGTCTAACCACTCTGAAAAGACGTGATACGTCAAACACGGTGGCTGTGGATGACTATGCAATGAAAGATGGAAGAGTAGTTCAGTTGTTCTATTTTTTCGATTATACCCCCCCCCACTGTTTCAAATATTTTTATCTGCATTCTTAGTTTCATTAGCCTTTCTAATTTAATATAATATTTTATTAAATCTTAAATACTTGCAGTCGGAGGATGCATATATTTTGCTAGTTAGTATAAAGAATTTTCATTAATGTGTATTATTTGGATTTTTCGGACCGTTGTTCTCATCTTTATTGTTATATACACAACCCTGTTGCTAAAAACGCCTTTTCCGAGTATTCCCTTGTAGGCGCACTTGAAAGTAATGTATTATAGTGAAACATACTTCAAAACCTCTTTAGTTCAGAAGGTTCTTTTCTCAGTGGAATCGGCTGTAACTGTTCTATTTCTTGCAAATATTCTACGAACAATGGTCATAATTTGCCCTTTTTCTAGTTTCTATTCCGTTGTACCTTTAAGCAGCCAGTTTCTGTTGGCTTACACGTGTTTCGTGCTGATCCAATTGTAGACTATTTACGGAGAAAAGCCTTTTAAAAAGTCTATATCTGCAGATTTCTTGAGTACAAATTTAGAAGATGAAGAAAAATGCTCATCGTCCTGATTTTTCAAACTTCTAGGTCATGAAGGTATAAATATCTGTTCTTCTTGGCGAATATATGATACTTCAGATTTCTTTTATAAATTTACCAGTGTGGTATCCTTCTTTAAAAGTCCCTTTAGTTTGGTTTGGTTTGTTTTACGGCATATCAACCTCAGTGGGTCATTTAATGCCGATAAAGTTTTGAAATAAATCAATTCTTAATGGATAATACAATTTTTTTATAAATACATTTTCTATTTAACCCATAGATGGGACCCTAACATGTACTACCACTCCAGGTCAGAGTGACCAGGGAGCAATGATGATGAAAGGTGCTCCACATTCCCCAAACCTCCAAAACTGGAACCTCACCATCAGATAGAGTTTAACATTATTCCCAGGACATGTAGACCCCAGCCACCGCCTTCTAGCACCCATATGATAAAAAGGGGTTGGGGCTTGCCATAAGGGCAATAGGTTGGTAAATTCATATAGGTGCTAGGGCTTGACGTGACCAGCCGATTGATCGGAGGGGGCCTCTCCGACCGCCCGTCTAGCCCAAGATAGGGCCAAAGTGGAGTATTGCATGTCATGAACTGCTCATCCACCTGGGTTCTATCCTTAAGCATCACGGGTCGCCACCCACGGCCAACAGATGGCCCCATTGGGGGAGTCTTACCCCTCTGCAGAGGTGCAGTCGGTGCATTCTAACGCCCCAGCCGACAGGGCGGAAAATTCCTTTTACAAACAATTTAAAGGAGATTTCAGCGGTCAAACGTGGTGCATCTCTTGAATACAGACCTTTAAGAGCTATCTCAAAGGCACGAAACATAACAGATGTTTTCGAAAATGTTCTTACTCTTGATTGTTTAAGGGGAATGAATTATCCTCAATGCTTTAGATATGCAGAGTTTTATCTTAAGAAATACATCATGCTTAAAAGAGTATTCTATTTTGTATTGTAATTCAGCAAACATGAACAACATGTTAACCATCATTTGCCAGTGACGCCTGTGCTGGCTTGGTTATGTCAGGAGGATGGACAAAAGGCCGCATCCCCAAAGACATACTGTATGAAAAATTAGTAGAAAGCACCCGACTGGTATGGAGACCACGCCTACGCTTTAAAGACGTCTGCAAGACGGACATGAAGACATGCCACATCAACACCAACAAATGGGAGGTTGGTGCAGAAAACCGAGCGGTCTGGCGCGTCGTTATCAGACAAGCGACAAAAAGGAGTGAAACAGAGAAGAAAAAAGCTGCCACAGAAAAGAGAATCAGAAGGAAGGAGAGACAACAGCAACAGCAAGCATCACTGTTTGTTTGCAGTCGATACACCAGAGATTTTCATTCAAATATTGGCCTGTTCAGCCACTGGTGCAGATGCATTTTAAAAATGGACACTACGCTATCGTCTTTAACAGATGGAAGGATACCAACAATTCTTGTATTGCAGTTCAGTTTTAGTTTTAGTATCTCCCGTTAAACGGGTATTTTACAAAATCTTTAAGTTTCTTATTTGTCTCAATTTTTGAGATGAGGTTTAATGATTTGTATTATTTGGATTATTCGGACTGTTGTACTCATCTTTATTGTTATATACACAACGTTTCAGCCGATGTGCCCTTCCATCTTCTTCGGGTGTTTCATGTTTACGATCAGGGTTAACGGAGTGAGAACCGTTTACTCCCGTGAATAAAGAGTTCTGTTCAAAGTTCCGTGAAGGCCCTCGATTACAACATGAAGGCTCCCAAAAGAAGAATGTTCCCTAGTTCGACAAAAACACCTGGAGAAGACTGGAGGGAAAATTGACCGAAGTGGTGTGCATATAACAATAAGGACGATGACAATAATCCAAATAATACAAAATGGAGCTTCTTGTTTCCAACAAAAACCGACAAATTCTTCTAACTTTATTTATTCCAGCATAGAAGTTGTCTTCGCAATTTCTTCGCAATTCTAGAAGCAAGATATTAGAAAAAGGATTTTTTTAATTCTTCATCTGTTTCTCTTCATTTTGATTTGAAATTTCATTGAATGTGACAGAAGATTTATCTTCTTCGTCTTTTACTGATTATTCCGATTCTTTATTAATATCCTTCTCATCCTGGTCAATTTGCAAAACCTAAGAAATAATTTGATGCATGAGCTAAACACTGTTGATGCTCAGGTAAGATTTCTTTTCTAAACGTTGCCATGACTACGGCAACGTCAGTTGTACACGATATTTTGCGTTTATCAAAATCAAGGCCAAAATCACATTAGGAAAAACAAAACTTACAAACTACTGGATTTTGTTTTGTCTTTTAGGTCATATAGATGAATGCCCTGACGATGGTTTAAAAAAACTGAAACGATAGAACGTTGGGTACTACATTAAAATATCAACCATCAGAATACCTTGTTTTTGCATTCATTATATGCTAACACACCGTCGGATTCATTTCTATTTTTCCTTATATATTATGTATAATCCTCTTTTTTACAATCCAGATGATTTTGGCTTTATTAACACTTTCGAGAATTTTAACCAAACATAAGGACCAATTATACTTATCTTTGTAACACATTAATATTTATGTATTTCACATTTTTGATGGGTAGATATTCCTCAAACTAAGGTAGGTTTAGCACATTCAGTAGAGCACCTGTCTAGTAATCGCAAGATTCCGGGTTCAATACCGGTTCCCGCCAACTTTGCGCATGAATAGCACAGTTTTGGTAATCTGGTCTTTGCGGTAAAGTGGGGAGCTTATAGTAGGTGTGGCGCTTCAACAATCTCACTGGTCTAGCGCTAGTGAAAAGGGGACAGACTCCCAGTTTGGCTGATACCGACAATAGGCCACTCCGCCTTCTTTTTTTTTTACTTTATATTCATCAAAAGTGGCAAAGAATTGGACCTCTTTCCTAATCAGTGTTTGAAAATGATTTACCAATTCTCAGTTTTCTTATCATAGTCTGTGAGCAAAATTGTCCATATTACGAATGCATTTAAAATCCAGAAATAAAATTTACATAGTATGATAAGCATAATTCATATAATGATTTTAACAAAACTGGGTTTAATAAATAATTATTTGCTGTTACTGATTTCTACTAGTATCACGTTATTCTCAAATGTATTAAAAGCAATCCTATATATGATTTTATGTAGAAATCAATTAAAATAACATTAAAATAAGTGTAATATATTTTTTATATCCGTTCTTATTTAGTTTCATTAGTCTTTCCAAATCAATACAATATCTTATTACATTAAAACCAGCGGTGCATACTGTTGCTAATCAAGGAATATATTCTCCATTTTACTCACAGACTATTTGAGTGACCGCAAGACTCTTCATATCTCCAGGACTATTCAAAGTATCCTAGCTGATTTTTGTCGTGCTTTGTTCTGGGTGGCTTCAGTTCTTCCTCTATTCCCCAGTTCGCCCAGACTATTTACTGGGTTCTTGGAATGTTCCAAAGACCCCAACTACGATTGGTATCACTTTAACCTTCATGTTCCACAACTTTTTCAGTTCTCTGGCAACGTCCAGACATTTATTCACCTTATTACCTTCATTCACTTTCCCCCTCTGTGTTCTGTTTTCTAGTGGATTTTGCAGTTCCAAGTTTTTATTCTCCGGAACTCAATAATGTTATCTGGGTGGTCTCGATGGAATTCTATTATAGATCTGGTTTGCATACTCCCTCCACGAAGAAAAAAAAATTTCCCCATGGGATCAAAAAGAGGAGTTTTCAAATTTCAAAAAAGGATACCCAAAGCTTTCAAAGAATACCAAATTTAGATTGGTAGTAATTTTTCCCGGTCCACCTTATCTACCAGACTATATCTGGAAGCGCGTGGTGCAATGGTTAAAGTCATGGGAAATGGACTCGTCGCCCCGAGTTCAAATCCTGGTCGTGGTAATTGCATTTCACTTAGCGCTAGTACCCTTGGGAAAGGTATGAATCCTACTCTCCCTCCAGCTATGTGCAAATAGTAGCGGAGACTGGGCTCTTTAATCTTGGTTAGGCAACCGGTCTAGGAGAAGGAAAACTCTGAATTCAAACCTGTTAAACTCCGCTTAAGAAATTGACCTTGTGTCGCATCCTGCTCGTGCGGAGGGGTTGGTAAATATATATATATCTGGTTTTCATACACACACCCAACAATTAAAAAAAATTCCCCTGGGGATCAAAAAGGAGTTTTTAAATTTCAAAAGAGGATACCCTAAGTTTTCAAAAAATACCAAATTTAGCTTGGTAACAATTTTTTGCCGGTCCACCTTCTTATCTATCAGACTATAAGGAAACATACACAGGTTTCGGTCTCTTTCTTCGATAGAGTAAAACCAAATTAGTATCAACTGTTTAATACAGACTAATTCTTTGAACGTTAATGAGATTCTCAAAACTCTTGACATTATCTCAACTTGACCTTATCAACTTCTTGATTATCTGCTTGTAATAGATCAGTTATCTAGCATGAAGTTAAGATTAGCATGATCTATTTGCAGAACATTCAATATGGTAGTGGATTAATTCCTTTTTAAAAGACCTTGTTCGTGGGCCTCAGTGACAAATGAAGTTTTAGATTCATGTTGTAAGGGAAGATATTTTCCCCTACAAGAAAGTTGGACTCGTCCAAAGAAATACATGAATAATAAGGACTACACAGTCGAATAGTCGCGTTCGAGTAGGAGTTAGTTGCTACAGAGAATTGATTACTGTTGTGGAAACACTGCGCGTTGGGCTGTTTAATTATACATCTTTGTACCATTTGTATCTTTGTTTGAGGGCTCGGGTGAAGATCGGGTGTCAGCTAATGTCAAGGATACACAAAATATATTTGATTCGTAGAGGGGTGTGGACGCAAGCCGAGACTGAATTGGGACGACCGGGTAAAGGAAGGAAGCACGCAAGAAAGAATCGAAGAATAATTATAAGGGTTGGGGATTGAAAAGATAAAAACCAGACAAGCTGAAGAAGGAAGAAAGCTTCTGGGAAAATACGTGTTTATGGTGTACTAGACGATCCGTGAGCCCGGTGGGTTCCAGTTATAACAGCGGTCCCTGATGATGCTAGTACTTTTATTTAGGAAAAGAATGAAGAATTCTAATTTGTATTTCATTGTTATCTCTGTTATATCACGGATTTGAAAGATTAAAGCATTCGAATAAAATTAGTAGACCCGTTTACATAACTTGGTAGCAATATCTCATCTACAGAAAGTGACGGTGATACCAATTAACCTTTTGTTCTGGACAACAACTCATCTAGCTCGACGCTAATTCAATGAAATTTCTTTTCGAGAAATAGTTATTTGAATCTGCCTACTTCTTTCTTTTTGATCGTTCATTGTTTTCTTTCCTGTTATTCTTTGATGGAATTTGTATTAAAAAAATCAATCTACTTTTATTACAGTTGTTTATTTACATTTTCAATGTATTTTTGGCTTATACTTTTTTAAATTTTTAAAAAAATTGTATATAATCTCCATTTGGATGCCCGCCCTGTCGGTGAGGCGTTAGAATGCACCGACTGCACCTCTGCAGAGGGTTAAGACTCCTCCAATGGGGCCACCTGTTCGCCGTGGGTGGCGACCAGTGATGCTTAAGGATAGAGCCCAGGTTGATGAGCAGTTCATGACATGCAATACTCCACTTTGGCCCTATCTTAGGCTAAACGGTCGGTCGGAGAGGTCCCTTCCGATCAATCGGCTGGTCACGTCAAGCCCTAGCACCTATAGGATTTTCCCAACCCTATTGCCCTTATGGCAAGCCCCAACCCCTTTTTTATCATATGGGTGCTAGAAGGCGGTGGCTGCGGGTCTACATATCTTGGGAATGACGTTAAACTCTATCTGATGGTGAGGTTCCAGTTTTGGAGGTTTGGGGAATGTGGAGCACCCCTTCATCACCATTACTCCCTGGTCCACTCTGACCCAGAGTGGTAGTACCTGTTAGGGTCCCATCTATGGGTTAAATAGAAAAATGTATTTATAAAATTGTATTATCCATTAAGAATTGATTTATTTCAAAACTTTATCGGCATTAAATGACCCACTGAGGTTGATATACCGTAAAACAAAACAAACCAAAAATTGTATATAATCTCCCTTTGGAGGCCGAACAGGCCTATATTCACTAAACACATATTTGTCTTAGATTTTTACCTCTTACACACACACACAACATATATATATATATATATATATATATATATATATATATAAAGATAGATGCATACATAGAATATCGCATAAAAAATAATGACACTTTAACAATTTTGTAAAAAGTATTTTTCTCAAATCAAGATCCCACGATTCTATTAATTCTAGCAAAGCATTATACAATCAGAAAAGTTATTATTCTGTATTATTTGTTATCAAAATCTATAATCATTAGATTTTTGTCATAGATAATACATAGTAGTAATCTTTCGATTCTATTGATCGAGGAGTAAAAAATAGGTTTATAGAGATGTTTATGAAGAATCTTATTGTTATATCTATATGTGTGTGTGTATTTAGTATTGGTTATTTTTTTGGTGGGTGGGGTTATTTAGTGTTGGTTAATTGTGGGCGTGGATGAGTGTGTGTGTGTGTTGTGTTGGTAATTGTGGGGGTGGGGTGTTTAGTGTTGGTTAATTGTGGGGGGGATGTTTGTGTCTGTCTGTATCTACTTTGGTACTCAGATACGTCTGTTGTCTAAGAATGAAAAATAAATAAAAATGTCTAGACTAGAAAACATATGAACCCTCTAGGCAAAAATATTTAATTTTTAATATAATTGAATATTATATTGAATTAGAAAGACTAATTAAATATTAGATAAGAACGCATATAAAAAGATTGCACTTATTTTTTTTACTTCATTCGAATTGATTTCAATACTTGAGATTGCTTATAATACGTTTGAGAATAAAACGATAATATCAGAAATCAATAACACCAAGAAATTATTTATTAAACCCAGTTTTGTTAAAAGCCGGTAGGAAATTTATTCATACCACATTTACAATACACAGCAATCGGGCTATACCATACTATGTAGACCTTTATTTCTTGATATATAATACGCATTGCAGAATTCTAAACACATTAATAACGTGGGCTGTTTTGAGGCAAATCTATCACTGATAGACTTTAATAGACATTGTTAATAAATGAGATACTCATTAAAATTAGATGATGATTATTTAAAATGCATTGAGAATATAGTTTAAACAATTAAGGGGATTGTGACGTTAGTGGTGACAGAGTTTCGGCTACACACAGACAGACACATAATCTCCATTATAATAAGAGATATACCAATAAGTTTGTAGCCTGGTGGTGAAAAAAGCAAACATTGAACTATAGTTATATTTTTCTTATTACTGGCCAGTCTCATGTTACTATAGATTTGCATTCAGATCTGGACAAGGGTGTATAAAAAAACTGCAGTTCTGCATGTCGAAGATCCCCCCCCCACCTTCTACACACACAATGTTTCCAAAGCTGGTTGGCTGGTTTCTTGGGGTTTTTTTTAGGTTATTTTATGCCAAAGACATTTTATTTTTATTCATTCTTGAGATGGGTTCTTAATTTTTTTCAAACTCAATTTTTTAAACAAATTTTAAAACTCTTTTTAAACTTTTTCTATTTAACCCATAGATGGGATCCTAACAGGTACTACCACTCCGGGTTAGAGTTAACGGGATAAAAAGGCAACAGAAGGGGTACTTCACATTCCCCAGAGCTCTAGAATTGGAACTTCATCATCAGATAGAGTTTAACGTCATACCCAGGACACTGCCTAAGCTGCTAGTCAAAATAAAACCACTTCAAGCTCTCAGTAAGACATAATTCTCCTTCCTACATAAATATCTCGTGAGTACTGGATGCCTATTGGAAACCTGCCTTTCATTTCCGTTCAGTAATCGATTGAGCTTCGTTGTCTGGTGGGAAAATGAAAAAGACCATTTTGGCGGGAAAACTTATTGCTGGCCTCAATAAAGGGGGGGGGGCAAATCAAATGCTCAATAATCTTTGATTAGGGTCTATAAATCATGAAAAACTGGGGTCCTGGCGAAAAGCCGTTTGACGTGCCGACAGATGTTGTCCACGTTCTGGTCAGCAGTGGGTGGATGTAGAGGCTGTTGTGTGATTAGTAAGGGGACAGGAGCAGATCTGAGGGTGTCTGATAATCTACCGTGAAAGTGAAAGAAAAATGCTGAAAGGATATTCGTCATTGTTCTGTGGCGACAACAATAGCAAAGCTGAAAGGAAACAGAATTACTTTGAAGAAGGAATTCAAACGACCGTGTAAGTTACTATTAATTCGCTCCAATGGCTGTAACACATTGTTGCCTTCTTCTTCTCGTTGTAACAGCGCTCTGTGATTATATTAAAGTTTCTATTTAGCAAGTGGTCAAGGAATTCTAATTAGCATTTCATAGATAGTTCCGTTATACTCAGAATTCAGACGATTATAAAAATGACGTTCAGCGCGAACCAAGACCTCACAAAATCATAATTGAATGACACATCGAGACATGTACATAAAACACACACACACACACAATTGAATGACACATCGAGACATGTACATAACACACACACACACACACACAATTGAATGACATATCGAGACATGTACATAACACACACACACACACACACATTGAATGACATATCGAGACATGTACATAACACACACACACACACACAATTGAATGACATATCGAGACATGTACATAACACACACACACACACACAATTGAATGACATATCGAGACATGTACATAACACACACACACATATATATATATATATATATATATATATATATATATATATATAGTTTTTATCCACTGTGTTCCTTAACATTTACTCGCATTTTTCCTTATCTGATCTTTCATCATTATATATATATATATATATATATATATATATATATATATATAATATAATGCATTTTGTTATGAGAAGTTAAAATATGTCTTTTTTCTTGTGTGGTACAAAAGTGAAAATATATATAAAGCGTAAGGGAAAAAAACAGGTTTATGGTGACAAAAAGTTAAGAAAAAAATTGCAAAAAATGTTATATGAAAGTTTTTCTACACAGAATTGCCTCGGGTAGAAGCGGATAATTTAGGTTCCAAACAAACTCCTTATATTTGTTTATTTATTAAGAAAACAGAAGAATTTATAAACAAATGTTGCAGAAACAATGCGAAACAAGAAAGAAATTATATTTTACATTTTGTACTTTGTTTTTTACAATGAATCTCTAATTTGTAAAACATTTTATCGTCATAAAAGGTTTTTCTGTTACGGTTTATATATATTTTCACTTCTGTTACGGTTTATATATATTTTCACTTTTGTACCACATAAGAATCTCTAAGAATAAAAATAAAAAGATATATAGATAGATCTCTTCGAAAATATAAGCTAAGATACACTACTCTAGTGTCCTCTGTTTAAGATCGAAACCGTGATAGACTCATAATTGTCGATGATTACATTATATATACTAGCAAATATATGCACCCTCCGGGTGCAAGTATTTAAGTTTTAATGTAATGAAATATCATATTAAATTAGAAACACTAATGAAACTAAATAAGAATGCAGATAAAAAGATTTGAAACAGAGGGGATATGATTGAAAAATAGAACAACTGAAACTTACTCTTCCATCACTCTCGTCTTTCATTGTTATTTTTTCTAATTTAAGTATTTAGTTATAAGAGGAAGTAAAGAATAAAATGACAGTTATTTTTTCTTGTTAATGGATTTCATTTAAGATTCATTGAAGAGATTTTTGCTTATATTCATTAAAATAAAACAAAACAGTTAGAAACCAATAATACTAAGCATATATTTATTAAAATTACATTTTTAATATCAATATGCAAATTAGCCTTCCTGTTCACACTGTAAACCACTATTGTGTTGTATATATAAATACAATTGCATTCATTAGTATGTAGATATAGTTAACAGTATAAATAATGTAAAACAATTTTATTAATAATTGAGGTTAAAATAAGGATAAATTCATGGTGAATGTGATGTCAATTTCTAAGGGAATTGTAACTTGATTAGTGATTTAGTTTCGGTTACAGACAGAAAAACACACAATCTCCATTATAATAAGATATATATATATATATATATATATATATATATATATAGACCATTTGAATTCAATTCAAGGGGTATACTATTCTCATCCCGCTAACCATAATTGGCTTATGCTATGTTAATTATTATTCTATGTTACTGTCGCCGTTCACCAGGATTGAACCTGCGCAGAGATGTCTGTCACTTAGAACTGTATTAACACAACGCCTATATCCACTACCCCATGTGTCCAATAAGACATATATATATTTTTTTTTTTTTTTACTTACCAACCCCTCCACACGAGCAGGATGCGACACAAGGTCAATTTTTAAGCAGAGTTTAACAGGTTTGAATTCAGAGTTTTCCTTCTCCTAGACCGGTTGCCTAACCAAGGTTAAAGTGCCTAGTCTGTCCTACTATTTACCCATTGCTGGAGGGAGAGTAAGATTCATACCTTTCCCAAAGGGTATTAGCGCTAAGTGAAATGCAATTATCACGTCCAGGATTTAAACTATCTAAAATCAAATGGGCGACGAGTCCATTCCCCACGACTTTAACCATTACACCACGCGCTTTCATATATATATATATATATATATATATATATATATATATATAGTCACCAAAATTTGATTTTAGATAGTTTAATCCATAACGATCGTGTGCAATTGCATCATTGCAAATTTCTTCCTGGTTCCATTGAGTCTAATTGAAGAGATTGTTGGTTTATCATTGCCATTTTCAGTACACTACCGAAATTCTGAACATTTCATTTAAACCGACTCTCTGCTGATTCGGAATCAGAATACTCAATTTAGTCAAAAAAAAATATTTCTTTTTTTTTTTTCTTCCAGAATAGCCCGATTGCTGTGCATTGTAAATCAAAGAAAAATCAAAAATATGAAAGGAGCTTCTTTTAACCTTTTCACGGCGAAAACAAAGAGTTTCTCAGAGAATCGTCGTCGTTCCAACTAAAAAAACGAATGTTACACATGCAGCTGATCCTGTTAGGCTGAAGTAAACGTAACGAGATTTTATAAAGCTACAAATTGCGAAACACACACACACACAACAACAAAAAAAAACGGAAGTGACGTCACAGTGCAGTGAACTCTAAGAAGCTTGTCGCCAGTAGACATGACCTTTGACATTTTTCTTGTTCATTTTAAAAGCAATGGCTGCGTTAACTGATTGTTTACGCCAGACAGTAAATACAGATTGTTCAACCACTAGCAGGACCTGTGGATATACCATAATATATAATATAATTATTACAACGCCACACCTTTTCCTTATTAAGATTTCTTTTTAAGTCTCCGCCTTTTTTTTTCGGACAGCCATCTTCTTTTTCTCTTTGCCCGTTTCAGTGGAGGATGGCACTCTTCAATCCGGGTATTTAGTGGTAGGGGGTTGGGGGTAGGGTTTCAAGTCCACCACCAAGTCCTTTTCGCATCAATGACTTTTGTGAAAAAAATAAGTCGTTTGAAATTCCCGCGTAAATGCATCTGCAGGTGTGTCCACTATGGAAGTGGTGGTGGAAGGTGGAATTTCAGTTTCAAACACATCTGAAAAGGCGAAGGTAATAAATAGATAAATAAATAAAAATATTTGCCCCCATCCCCAGTAAATGTAGATGTATGACGTCAAGTAACTAATAATTCTCGACTCGAAATTAGAAAATAATTTTTCTTTCCTAACTGATCATTTAAATACCAAATAAAATCGTCTATAAATATATACTAGCAAGACCTGTGAATATTCCACAGTACGCTAATTTAATTCTTACAATGTTAGATAAATTTACTTAAGTGCTATTGCTAAATAGTTCAATATGTAAAAACTATAACAAATCATGATTTAACTCTCTCTCTCTCTCCTTCCTTTCCTCTTTCCATTATGTTCTATTGAAACAGATTAGTGTCACCGCTTCCGCGCATTCACCTCCTTTAACTTTCCCCATCTCTTTCTTGTTTTTCTGTGTAGCATATCTTTTTTCTTCCCTTTATTATAATAAAAAGTAAATAGTCAATTATTTATCTGATGTGAGGAAACTCAGAAGAAATAGAATTCGGTGGATAAGCAACACCAGATAATCAGGATTTACATTTCTACATTTCATCCTGGATGATTTGGACGGTTTTATCTATGGGTTAAATAGAACAAAATGTGTTTAAAAAATTAAGTTTAAAAAAATGAGTACCCATCAAGAATAAATAAAGCAAAACGTTTTGGCATAAAATAACCCAATGGTTGACGTGCCGTAAAATCTAACCAACAAATCAACCAATTAGCAGTTGATAAAATTTTCCCAAGAAAACAAAGGATATGGCCGATTTCAACTGTGAATTCAAAACGAGGCAGCGAATGAATATCAACCCCATTCATAAAAGATCTACTTACGCTTATACATTTTGCTAGTAAACTATCGAGATCAGAAGAGTTGATTCTCCTTCAATTTGGTACATACCATACCAAACTCCAACAATAAAGGTGTGAGTCCCTGTGGTGTAGTGGCTAACGTGCTGGACTGCGACATCGTAGTCAGCGTGTTCGAATTCCAGACGCACTATTACGTTCAGTTTCGCACTGATAACTTTGGTAAAGTTATAAACCCTTTATTCCCCAGCTATGGTTTAAATAGTACTACTGTTCTTCTACAAGGTTGGCTTTGACATTAACTAACCCACGAAAGTTGATATGGCATTAAACAAAGAAACAAAAACCGATCCAACAATAAATGTAACGTAGCGCCTTTTCTTTCACGGCACTAAATTGCAATAGTTTTATCTTCGTTGTAAGGGATGACAATAACACCAAAGTTATCCTCCAGAAGTTTATTGAAATAACTTAACTTCGTGAGAGAGAGGGTCAGTTTAATTAATACATTCAGTCTTTAGACTTTCGATCCTTCGATCAAATTTCTGGGTGACAAGCTTTTTCAGTTGGTAAATATTAAGGCTAGCTTTTCCAACACCAACTACACGAGATCCCGCTCGGCCAACTAACTAGCATCGACTCTCCCGATTACTGACCCCGATCACCTCACTCACTCTCCGGCTGACTGCCTCCTGACGACTGACCTGTCTCGCGCCCTCGGTTCTTTTATATTATAGCTACTCCTACGCATTTTTATCTCTTGATCTGATAACGGGCAGTTGTTATATTTCTTTGTTTAATAAAACCGGAAATTCATATTTCTGTTTGTACAATATATAACAAAGTCCTCGTCATAACTTGACCTTTCAAAACAGCAGTTTACTCTTTTACAATTGGGCCAAACCAGTAAAAATGAATGTCTTACAGAAAACTAAAAAAAGAAAAGAAAAGAACACAGAAGGAAAGAGATAAACAGATAGAGTGATTGATATAGAGCGACTGGGGGGATTTAAAGAGAGAAATGTAGAAGATTTCTTCCCCCCTCTCCCAGAAAACCGTTCTCGTAGAGGTAGGATTCACGTGATCATGACGTAACACGATACAGAGATTTTAACGTTGCTTTCGTGATCGGCCTCAACATCTGTGATTGACCAAAATGCTGATGAGAACGGCACAATAAATCAGCGACATGGACGACGAAAGAGCGAATCAGAATGAAGTGTTGGCAACGGCGCGCCAATCAGGCGAGACCGGGAAATGGAGTGAAAATTCACCTGCTAGTCTCTTGCAGAGGAGTGCCAGACTCACAAATTAATCAGCACGCATACGTGTGTGTGTATGGGGGGGGGTAAGGGGGGTATTCCTAAGTGTGAAACTCTGTATGCGTGTGCAGTTTCTAACAATGTGTGTGGTGAAGATCGGGGGTGGGGGGATCTCATTAATTGCTCCGGGATTAAATTGATTTTGAGTTAATGAAAAGCAGTGCGTCAAATCTCCATAAAACAAAATCCACTTTGCGCTTAGAGAAGATTAGGAGGTCGTATTAACACCGGTTCTTGCTAAATCGACAAAGTTCTATCGGCGTTATGTAATTTGGCATCTACATTCATAATGAATAATTAATGACTTGAAAAGATAATTGTTCTGTTGTCTCTAAAGTGATACATAGCCGGAAAACATTGGCAAGGTATCCAGTCTAAGAGAAGGAAAACTCGCAATTCAAACCTCCGGTGTACTCCACTTAAAGATCGAACTTATATCGCATCCTATCGGTGACGTGTGGGCTGAGTATATATATATATATATATATGTGTGTGTGTGTTGAAAGGATATGTGTGTGTGTGTGTTGAAAGGATATATATATATGTGTGTGTGTGTGTGTGTGTGTGTGTGTGTGTATGTTGAAAGGATGTATGTGTGTGTATGTTGAAAGGATGTATGTGTGTGTGTGTGTGTATGTGAAAGGGTTGTGTGTGTGTATGTGTGTGTGTGTAAAAGGGTGTGTGTGTGTGTATATGTGTGTGTGTGTTGAAAGGATATATATATATGTGTGTGTGTGTGTTGAAAGGATATATATATATATATATATATATATATATGTGTGTGTGTTGAAAGGATATATATATATATATATATATATGTGTGTGTGTGAAAGGATATATATATATATATATATATGTGTGTGTGTGTTGAAAGGAATATATATATATATATATATATATGTGTGTGTGTTGAAAGGATATATATATATGTGTGTGTGTGTTGAAAGGATATATATATGTGTGTGTGTGTGAAAGGATATATATATATATATATATGTGTGCGTGTGTGTGTTGAAAGGATGTGTATGTGTGTGTGTGTGTTGAAAGGATGTATGTGTGTGTGTGTTGAAAGGATAAATGAAAAAGATAGAAATCAACTTACATATATATATATATATGTACATTTACCAAACACTCCACACGAGTAGGATACAAAAATGTCAATTTCTTCAAATTTTCCCTTCTCCTAGACTGGTTACCTAGCCACGGTTAAAGATAGATGGAGGAAGAGGAGTTGGATGCATACTTTTTTTCAAGGGAATTAACACGTATAAATATTTAGTAACCCCTCCGCACGAGCAGGATACGACACAAGGTCAATTTCTTAGACAGAGTTTAACAGATTTTAATTCAGAGTTTACGTTCTCTAGACTGGTTATTTAGCCAAGGTTATAGAGTCTAGTCTGTCCTACTATTTACCCATAGCTGAAAGAGTATTTGAATGCATACATTTCCCAAGAGTATTGGCGCGATGTGTAATACCTGGTCCAGGATTTGAACTCGGATCGACTCCATTTCCTACGACTTTAACCATTACAGCACGCGACTCCGTTTGGGGTAGGGTAGGGTAGGGTAAATATAGAGGATGCACACTTAACGTAACGTTTACCGTGTTTGTTTGTTTGGTTTGGTTTGTTGGATTTTACGGCATGTCAACCCTTGTTGGGTTATTTTATGCAGAAAACATTTTCTTCTATTTATGGTTGATGGGTATTCAATAAAATTAAACATTTTTTTTAATTCCTCTTTCTTCTATTTAACTCATAGATGGTACCTTAACAGGTACTACCACTCCGGGTCAAACTCGACCTGGGAGTAATAATGATAAAGGAATAATACAGATTATCATAGCTTCAAAACGTTAAAAGTCATACCCACGGCCTTTTAGCTCATATATGATAAAAAAAAAAGATTGGGGGTTTAACTACGGAAATAGGTTGGACAATCATATAGGTGCTATGACTTGACAACACCAGTCGATTGATCGGGAGACCTGTCTGGCGACCCGTTTAACCCAAATAAGGGCCAAAGGGAAGTGCTGCATGTCATGAACTGCTCAGCCACCAAGGTTCTATCCTTAAGCGTCACGGGTCGCTACCTACGGCCAACAGGTGGTCCTATTGGGTGGGATATTACCCTTCTGCAGAGGATACGATCCTCTGCAGGGGTCAGTCGGTGTATTCTAAAGTATTCCTACAACAGTAACCTATAATTGCTTTATTTTCCAACGTATTAAAATCAATTCTACGAATGATTTTATATAGAAATCAATTAAGATAAGTGTAATCTTTTTATATGCGTTCTTATTTAATTTCGTTTGTCTTTCTAATCTAATATACTTCCTTACATTAAAACTTAGATACTTACTTACTTAAATGCTAGCACATATGATAAAAAGTTTTTTGGAGTTTACCATTAGAGCAATGCGTTCGGGACAATCATATAGGCGATAAGGCTTGACATGATCAGCCTATTGATCGGAGAGGGGTCTCTAACCACCAGTCTAGCTCAGTAGGTTGTACGATCGGTTTAATATATTTCTCTTCTCAATCATCTTTAATCTGGACACTTTCAGTACTGACCAGAACTTAGCAAATATCAGGACAGTAATACAACTATTATTCAAGGGTGGGTATAAAAATCCTTGCTAGTAAGTATTTACTGACATCTCACCATGTCAGTCGAACACAAATAGGGGTCCACGCACAAACCAAGGCTCATGCGTGGCTAGTGTTTAAAGATTGCGTGAATCCCTTCGGCATAAAGCAATAATGGGTTACCGTTGTAGGAAATGGAATGATAATGCTTTATTGTATTCTGCCGCTGTAGTAGTTCAGAACATCCGACAACAGCGTTCAGTCATTCTTCATTTGAAGCCAATTTATTATATTATATAAACATCACTTTATTATTTATCAGCTGTGCTCAAGGGCTTATTTAAATAAACCAAAACAGACGGCAGGACTGATACGGTGGTTTAAATTTATTGTAAGACGATCGTCCGGCGTCCGCAAGAAGCAAACCAACAATGGGGTGATTGTCCGGTAGAGGAAGCGAATCAACAAGAACAAATTTTCATCTAATTCCATAGTTTATATAGTTTACTTATCTAAATGATATATAGTTTATTTATTTAAATTGTCATTATTATAATGGAAAGGATTCAAATGATGAATTATAAGGAACAGCTTTTATTTATTTCATTAATATTAATTGTTCTTTATTCTATGTATTGACGATTTTGTGTAGTGACGTAAGCAGTGACGTAGTTTCGGTTACAGACAAATAGAGACAGAATCTACATTATTAATAGAAGAAACGCTGCTAGTTGTAATTTTAAGATAAGAATAGTGTAAGACATAGATAGATAGATAGATATCACAGTCCTGCATGTTAGCCACAACGCCACGGGGATTCCCCCTCTCTTCGTGATGCAATGGTTAAAAATTAGTCTTACATCCTAAGTACCATTGAATAGTGTGTTTTTCCATTACAAGTACGCCCTGTCGGCTGGGGCGTTAAAATGCACCGACTGCACCTCTGCAGAGGGGTAAGACTCCCCCAATGGGGCCACCTGTTGGCCGTGGGTGGCGACCCATGATGCTTAAGGATAGAGCCCAGGTGGATGAGCAGTTCATGACATGCAATACTCCACTTTGGCCCTATCTTGGGCTAGACGGGCGGTCGGAGAGGCCCCCTCCGATCAATCGGCTAGTCACGTCAAGCCCTAGCACCTATATGATTTCCCAACTCTATTGCCCTTATGGCAAGCCCCAACCCCTTTTATCATATGGGTGCTAGAAGGCGGTGGCTGCAGGTCTACATGTCCTGGTAATGACGTTAAACTATCTGATGGTGAGGGTTCCAGTTTTGGAGATTTGGAATGTGGAGCACCCCTTCATCACCATTGCTCCCTGGTCCACTCTGACCTGGGTGGTATACCTGTTAGGGTCCCATCTATGGGTTAAATAGAAAAATGTATTTATAAAAAAACTTGTATTATCCATTAAGAATTGATTTATTTCAAAACTTTATCGGCATTAAATGACCCACTGAGGTTGATATGCCGTAAAACAAAACAAACTAAACCATTACAAGTAAATTCCGTAATGATGAGTTTGACACAATCCTAAGCTACGCTTTGTAAATAAGAATATTTTTTCTCGATGTCTAGATTTTTGGGTTTTTTTTTAATTCAGTATAATCATAGTAAAGACTACCAAAGGCAAAATTTATTTCACATCAACTATTAAGGCATAAATCTTTGACTCCTTTGAAACTAACTCATCGCTTGTTGATTTTACTAGCAAGAATATGCGCCCTCCAGCCGTAAGTATTTAAGTTTTAATTTAATGAAATATGTTAAATTAGAAAGACTAACGTAATTAAATAAGAACGCATATGAAAAGATAACACTTATTTTAATTATCTTTAAATAGTTTCTATATAAAATCATTCATAGGATTGATTAATACGTTTGAGAATAAAGCAATAATATTAGAGATCAATAAAACCAAGTTTTGTTAAAACCAGTATGCAAATTAACCACTCATATATAACGTAAACCTTTATTTCTTTGTGATATATAAGACACATTGCAGAATTTTAAATACATTAATAACATGGGTTGTTTTGAACCAAATCTAACTCCGATTTTTAGAGACATCGTTAATAAATAAGATTTATTCTATTCAATACGTATTAATGATTTTGAATATAAATTAAATACCCATTGATATACTTACACAATTCCCGAAGACATTTTGACTATGTCACAATGCCCTCGGGAATTGCGAAAGTGATGTAGTTTCCGTTATAGACATACAGATAGCGAATCTCCATTATAATAAGATTTAACTAGGGAAAAAAAGGGGGCATTCTTATCTCAAAAGTGATACAGAAGAAACATCCTGCTCTGACTGAGCCCAAATCTCTCTCTCTCTCTCTCTCTCTCTCTCGTAACCAGCCCTTGGACCCTATGTCCAGTGTAGGAAGCGCGTGGTGTAATGGTTAAAGTCATGGGAAATGGACTCGTCGCCCCGAGTTCAAATCCTGGATGTGTTAATTGCATTTCACTTAACGCTAATACCCTTGGGCAAGGTATGAATCCTAGTCTCCCTCCAGCTATGGATAAATAGTAGGGCAGACTGGGCTCTTTAACCTTGGTTAGGCAACCCGTCTAAGAGAAGGAAAACTCTGAATTCAAACTTGTTGAACTCCGCTTAATAAATTGACCTTGTGTCACATCCTGCTCGTGCGGAGTGGCTGGTAAATATATATGTCCAGTGGAGGCGCCTCAAAAGAGGAATACTGAAGGGATTCACGCAATCTTTAAACACAAGACACGCATGAGCCTCGGCTTGTGCGTGGACCCCCCACTTGTGTTCGACTGACATGGTGGGATTTCAGTAAATACTTACTCGTAAGGATTTTTACTTATAAAACCGATTTTGATTTTTGAAAGAATTATCATTTCGAGCGTATTAAATATATTCATGGTCAAGGAACTTTTCAACTGAAAGGAGTAATTACATTTTTAGAAAAGAAAAAATGTTCTCTTATTATTTTGTCTTATTTTTATTTTTATGATAAAAACCTTTTAAGCAATAAATTCAGCCTTCAATGCAATAAGTACATAAATTTCAATTAGCTGAATTCACGTTGATTTCATTTAAATGAAATTCTATGAAGCGTTTAAAATATGACTCGATTCATTTTTTTTTCATACTGAAAATATATTAATAAGTGAATAAAAAAATATCTATGAATATGACCGTATTTATAGGTCGAACAAAAATAGTTTTTATACCAACTGAACTCATATATATTGCACAGGATATATATATATATATGTGTGTGTGTGTAGTGTGTGTGTGTATAAATATATTCCGTAGAATTCTTTGCATTATAATTGCATGAATTAAAATATAATAATATTTTGAGATAAATTGTCGTCAATTTTTATCGTAAAATTTGCTGGATAACAACATATATAGCAAAAATATCATGAAACTTAATCTTATAATAAAAGAAAATGGAAGTTAAATTTGATCGGTGTTTTGTTTTAAAGGGTATAAGTATTCTTTCGGGTTATGGAGTGCATAATAAAGTCATTTTTTATACACAATGGATTTGGGCATATATATATATATATATATATATATATATAATATATATGAGTGTGTAATGTAAAAATTGAAAAAAAAACACAAGTTCCATTAACGAATGATGTTTATTAAGCCTACGCTGTAGAGTTTCGGTCTGTTTCGATAGACCTTCATCAGGGCTTTCGTTGCTTTAAGGTAAAAGTAAATTATTAATGTAAAGAAGAGTCTGCGATACTCGGTTTTTGTTGTGTAGCTTAGACCAACGAAAGCCCCGAGGAAGGTCTATCGAAACAGATTGAAATACTGCAAACGTAGGCTTCATTCGTTAATGAAACTTGTGTTTTTTTTCAATTTTTTTAGAACATTACACATATTGTCGGATATACTTCCACTTTTTCTTCGTGTGTACGAGTGTGTTTTTGTGTGTGCACATGGGTTTTATTGCGTTTGTGTATTAATTACTTCCTTATTTGCAGCTTACTTAGGCATTAATATTCCTGAAACTAAAGTAGTTCGCTGGTTGGATTTTACGGAATGTCAACCCTCGAGTTATTTTACATAGTAGAAATTTTTGTTTTATTCATTCTTGTTGGGTATTAAGATTTTTTAGACCCATTTTAATACATTTTAAAACTCATTCCATTCAACCTATAGATATGACCCTAACAGGTACTACGACTCCAAGTTAAAGTGGATCTAGCATTAATGGCAATAAAGGAGTACTCCACACTCCCTAGAGCTCAAGAATTTAAACTTCACCAAAACACTCGGACCCTCATGATTTTTTTGTTTTGTTTTACGGCATGTCAACCTCAGTGGGTCATTTAATGCCGATAAAGTTTTGAAATAAATCAATTCTTAATGGATAATACAATTTTTTTATAAATACATTTTTCTATTTAACCCATAGATGGGACCCTAACAGGTACTACCACTCCGGGTCAAAGTGGACCAGGGAGCAATGGTGATGAAGGGGTGCACTCGACCCTCAGTCACCGCCTTCTAACATATATGATAAAAAGGTTTGGGGTTTAACATAAGATCAATGCATTCGGGACAAGCATATAGGTGATAGGGTTTGACGTGATCAGCCGATTGATCGGAGGAGGGGTTCTCCAGTCAATGTCTAGCCCAACTGGTTGTAAAATCGGTTTAATATCTTTCTCTTCTAAATCCTCCTTCGTGTGGACATGTTCTGTACTGACCTGAGCTTAACAAATATCAGGACAGTGACAACTATTATTCGGGAGGGGGGGATGTTTATCAGTTTTTATAGAATTTGATCACTAGACGGATTTTAAGCGGTTCAGTAGGTGACAAAAAAATGAATTAGATTCACGTGGTTGCTTTTTAGATGAAAAGAATAAGAACATTACTCCGTTATTTATTAATTAGATTTTTCGCTTTTCCTCTACAGATATGAAATGGGAAAGATATAGAATAGATACATATGATCGGTATTAGATAGATAGATATGCACAGAATAGGATATATATATATATATATATATATATATATATATTATATATATATGTGTATGTATGTATGTATGTGTGAGAGAGAGAGAGAGAGAGAGAGAGAATTAAACAAACAGACGATGTGTTTTGATATGGCTTTTTTTAGCCGAGAATTTTTCGGGAGAATATGTGCTTAATTAATTTTCAAAAATTAGGTACTAATTTTTGAAAATTAATTAATTAATAATAATTACCTATTCAAATGTAAGGCTAAAAAAATCGAGGAAAATCAATCTCTGTATGTACATTTCAGTCTATTAGGCCTCATCAGCAGAGCTATAGACAGGAAGACCGCTTTGTGTGCGACTCGAACCCTGACTGTCAAGCTGACAGGCAGAGACTAACCATTACACCAGCAAGCCCTTCCCAGATTTTTCGTTTTGTTTAGAAGTAGTTTATATTCCACTTTATGGTGACATTTACTACACGACAATATGAGAAGTAAACAAACAGACGATGTGTTTTGATATGGGAAGGGCTTGCTGGTGTAATGGTTAGAGTCTCTGCCTGTCAGCTTGACAGTCACACACAAAGCGGTCTTCCTGTCTATAGCTCTGCTGATGAGGCCTAATAGGCTGAAATGTACATACAGAGATTGATTTTTCTCGATTTGTTTAGCCTTACATTTGAATAGGTATTCCCGCCTAATTCATTAATTATTAATTAATTAATTTTCAAAAATTAGGTACGACTTCAATTAAGCACATATTCTCCAAAATTATATATATATATATATATATATATATATATATATATGATAGATGCAGAGATATGGTCAAGATAGATAGATAATCGCCAATAGATAAGTACACACCTCTGCCATTTTTTATAAAGTTAATTTTCTTATAAACTTAAGATGCTTGCATTTCCTCATTTCTAATAGAACATCATTTAATCAAAACGGATATTATTAAGTACTATTTATTACCAAACTCTATAACATATCTTTGTGACCAAAATTATGAATATATAACAGTTCATGCATAAATATTCATCTTATATATATTAATGCAATTTTATTTTTGGTAATCGTTGCAATTTCTTTTTGTGTACATAGTTTCTATGCTGCAGTGTTTAGTTATTAATAATAACTAATAATATTCCTTGTGATTGATAATGTTAAAATCCTGATATGTTCCACTAGAATTGATAAAATCCTAGTATGTTCCACTAGAATTGATAAAATCCTAGTATGTTCCACTAGAATTGATAAAATCCTAGTATGTCCACTAGAATTGATAAAAATCCTAGTATGTTCCTAGAATTGATAAAATCCTAGTATGTTCCACTAGAATTGATAAAATCCTAGTAGTAGAACATGCTAGGATTCTATCAACGCTAGTAGAACATGCTACTAGCTAGCTAGTAGAACATATCAAAGCTACATGCTAGGATTCTATCAACGCTAGTCATGCTAGGATTCTATCAACGCTAGTAGAACATGCTAGGATTCTATCAACGCTAGTAGAACATGCTAGGATTCTATCAACGCTAGTAGAACATGCTAGGATTCTATCAACGCTACATGCTAGGATTCTATCAACGCTAGGGATTCTATCAACTCTAGTAGAACATGCTAGGATTCTATCAACTCTAGTAGAACATGCTAGGATTCTATCAACTCTAGTAGAACATGCTACTATCAAAGTATTCTATAACTCTAGTAGACATGCTAGGATTCTATCAACTCTAGTAGATTCTATCAACTCTAGTATAGGCATTGATAAAATTCTAGTATGTTCTACTAGATCATACTAGAATTTTATCAATTCTAGTAGAACATACATGGATTTTATCAATTCTAGTAGAATTGATAAAATCATAGCATGTTCTACTAGAAATAATAATTCCCTGATATATTCACTAGAAATGATAAAATCTTGGTATTTTTCATTTTAATAAAATCTAACATTTTTTTCAAATCGTTCACGATTCACTGGCTTATGGGCAATTCCGTAGATAGATAGATAGATAGACAAGATAAGATAATAATGTACATAAATATAAGAATACTTTCTTGAAACTATTCTTATTGCATAAATCTTTGTATCTTTTCACAATGGCCGGCATGTTGTCTTTTCAGATTTATTGACCTTCTTTCCTTCAATCGAACTTTTCCCTTAATCGAACATTTCTATTTATTCTATTCTATTCTGTCAGATTCCGTTCTGTGTTCGTAACAAAGAAAATCAGAAATGAATTTTTAGATGGTTATAAAATCTAAAAGAGACTATTTGGCCTTCAGGCAACATCATGAAAATTCTCTTTTCTTTTTCTCTTTTTTCAAATCATTTCTATCCTTATCTAGACTTATTCAAGTAAAATCCACTTTTATTGAACGGTTATTAAGCACACGCACACACACATATATATATATATATATATATATATATATATATATACACACACACATATATATATATATGGTTATCATTAGCTGACTTTGTGAGTTAAAGTTGAACCAAGTTTTGCATGGTATTATTTATGGATTGCTCAAAAAGAAAATATATATCTATTGGAGAGGAGGAGGTATATCTTTAAATCTTCAGCTTAATAATGATAAAACATGTATTTTACGCGCCAAATATCTAACAATCAAAACATGTATTTTACGCGCCAAATATCTAACATAATCATATCCTTAGACAATGCCCTTAATTCAATGAAAAATATCAATTACATACGAGGGTGGACTAAAAAAGTTAATTGGGGGAAAAGGTCATACAATGACGTTATATCTTTTACCAATGGGATTCAAACACTGCAACGCCAATTGAAGAAATGCGTGGACCGCAAGAGTGCCTATGTGGAAAAGTATACATCATTTGGCCACATTGTATGAGATGATCTTTTCAGCTGACCCTCGTAGATTGAATGTTATAGAATTTAATTTAAGTTAGTACCTTATTGATGCCAGATTTAGTTAAAGTCGTCGGGGTGGCCTAAAGTCGGTATCAGCCAATCAGTGAGGGAGTCTATCCCCTTTTTACTAGCGCTAGACCAAGGAGATTGTTTTTACGTCTGAGGTGGAGTGCCACAACTACCACCAGCTCCTTACTTTACCGCACTGATCTCTCTGCTACACAGACGTTGAGTTGGCGAGGACATGCATCGAACTAGGAACCTTGTGGTTTCTAGCCGAACGCTCTGACTGGGCTAACCGGTCCTTCTGCCTGCCTGCGCGCATGTGTGTGTGAAGGAAAGATTGGGACATTAATGCTGTTAAATAAGTTGTAAGTTGGCGGAGTGGCATATTGTCGGTATCAGCCGTACAGAGAGGGAGTGTATCTCTTTTTCACTTCCGTTAGACTAGGGAGATTGTCTTTGCGTCTGAGATGTAGCACCCAAACCTACCATCAGCTTAATATCATCTACGGCATTTTTCACGTATATTACCTGGTTTATCAATCATGGCAGCACCTAAACCGTTTAAGGTGGAAATAAGGTCTTATCATAGAATACTTAGCTTAACACTTGTACTCGATCAGGGTTAACGAAATGTGAACAATCTACTTGCGTGGATTGAATATAGGATTCGGTTCGAAGCTCCGTGACGGTTCTCAGTTACGGCATGAAGGCTCCCGAGTTTGAAGACGTTTCCGAGTTAGATAAGAAACACCTGAAGAAGACCGGAGGACACATCGGCCGAAATCTTGTGTATATAACAATAAAGTTGAGGATAATTGTCCTAAAAATCTACATAATACTAATTAGCAAGCCACGTCTAAAAATTTCAGAAAAATAAGGTCTTATCGATTCGACTTTCTCGGCTAACTACAGTACAGTTACAATCAAACTTCTAAAAAGATTTTGGTTAAATCGAATTTAAGGAACTTTGAACTGTGTACCTCTGAGGCGTAACACATATTCTCAACAGGTACGAGGCTCAAAATTAACTGACCTGAAAAAATCTAAAAGTTTTTTAAATAAAATAAGTGGTGCATTATATTTTCTATTCATTAATATATGAACACTGAACATTTCATTAAATTCGGTTAATTCCCTGATTTTGGTATTTTTTCTGTCGGCGGGCTGACATACGATGGTGAAATTTAGGTCCGTTTAGTTCGATTTAACCAGGATTTTAGTCACCTTATTTGAACTCCTCTAATTAAAGTTACGTTTTCAGCTGACCATAAACAGTCAATAAAAACATATTTGACACGAATGGTTTATGTTTAGGTAACAAACTGTTTAAATTATCTAGGCTACCTTTCAAATAATAGATATAGATAATCTATTATGTAACATCGTCGACAGATGTTTAAGGTTTCAATCATGTAATTAAGAAAATCAACAATATCTATATATTAATACTAGTGTTCCTTGATTATGTGTCCGTTATCATATTGAAACACCCTCTGATTAAAAATGAGACCGTCCAAGAAATCTAAATATTGATTATCTGGTGTTGCTTATCCGCCGAATTATGTATGTGTGTCAGTTAAATAAAGGACCATTCTGTTTTTATTATAAAGAAAGAAAGGTTAGAAAAAGGACATGCTACACAGAAAAATACGGAAAGAAAGCGAGTAGGGGAAATATATATGTGAATGCGAGGAAGTGATAACGCTAATCTGTTTCAATCAAACATAATGAAAAGAGGAAAAGAAAGGAAAAAAATAAAAAAGAGTTAAATCAAGATTATTATACTTTTTATTACAGATTGAACTATTTAGCAATAGCACTTAAGTAAACATATCAAACGTTGTAATAATTAAATTATCATACTGTGATATATCCACAAGTCCTGCTAATAATTCATGAATACGCCAATAATAAGCAGAAATCTTTCAAAACCAGTTCAAAATTAAAATGTCCCTAACGTAAGACGTTATATAAACCAGTAGTCATCACCAGGGGGCATATGGCCCCCAGGGACGATGTAACATTTTGGGGGCCCAGGAAAGTAAAAACTATTTGGTTAAATCGAACATAATGGATTATAATATATCAACACTGAAAATTTTCATTAAATTCGGTTAATTCCCTGATTTTTTGGGTATTTTTTTTCTTTCGGTGGGGTGACATACAATGGTGGAATTTAGGTGCGTTAAGTTCGATTGAACCAACTATTTAATTATAAAAACACAATGAGATTTTTAAACATTGAATAACTATGGGGATTCACCAGAGTAAAATAGGAATCAAGGGGGGGGTGTATAAGTAAAAAGAAATGTTGGGAAACACTGACTGATATAAACAATAGGTTTCCTTGATTTACCAAATTTATTAAAATCCTAGAAGAGAGATGCTAAATACAGTTCAATATCTTAGTTTATCCAAAGAAAACAGTTCCCATGTCTTATTCCAGTTCTTGAAAATGGCCAGAAAATGGTCGACAACGCTTGGACCCGGATGACGATGAAAAGTTTTTACATTACCTTAATCATTATAGACGTTCTTTTGTAACTAAACAAATTAAAGACGTTCCGGTGCCGTTATAGTATGTGGCCTACCCGGTTTTAATGTGTCCTACCTCAGTAAGAGTATATTTATAGATATAAGTAGTAAGCAATTTATTGAAACTAATTATTTTTCATATATATTCAATTTCAGGAAATGCAATTCAATCATAAGCTGTGTATATGTAAAATGTATGTATGCGGTATGAACATGTGTATATGTACGTGTGGATGGGCATGTTTGTAAGAAAAATATGGATGTGTGTATGTACCAGAGCACGATCAATAGGAAAACGCCATGTCTCGTTTTGCTGACTCATTCTAAAAAATTTCCATGCTAAACTCCACGTAACTCTTATAATACTGGCTATTTCCATTTTCTCTTCCCGCCTTCATTATGTTACAATTTGTTGTCACTTTAACCACGTCTCATAGCAAACAAGCCAATCCGGTGATATACAACGCCGCCACACAACTCATTGACTATATATATTACATGTTATTTTTCTGTACAAATATTACCGACTGCTAAGGCGCCATACATCCAGTCCCTGATCATGGGGACCTAATAGTAAAGGCCGATAGTGCTGTCGACGACTAGGGTCCAACGCAAGGATGAAGTTGCAGCCGTGCACTCACCATGCAGTAGTGCTAAAATTCCTACTAAGAGCAGTCCCAGCGCCAGAGTAACCTGCTACTGGTGCCGCGGCAAAGGTCACACCGTAGAGGACCCGAAATAGTTTGATTCGAAAATTCTTTAGAAATTCGTCTGTTCTATTCTCACTCAAACCAAAAGGATGTTCAAGTCGTTACTCGTTGCCTTTAAGACAGCTACGGACAACCGTTTCTCCACGCTGAAACCAGTCCATTCCTACTGCCTCAGTATTTATCCCTCCTCACTGGCCGAACCACACCAACCATCATAGGTGACAGGAGGACTACCAAGAGTCACTGCTCACAACTGGAGGATGCGAGTTCAATCTCCTTGTGAGGTAATTCACTTTACCTCTTGTCGCAGCTATGCTATTTATAACTCATAGTGCACATACTCACACACAAACACACAATTTATAGAACATTAAGTTCAATTCAGAAAGAAATCTAAGTGACAATTCTGATTATAAACAACTTTATTAATGTGCAACCAAAACACAGTGAAGGTTCAATTGTTGGACCCCAAACCTCCACTTCCGCCTGCGTAGGCGGCAGGACTAGACTAACCCCCACCACGATTACTTAGATAACATTTTCAGAAGTTTTGGTTAATTGAGTTTTTCTCAATGGGGTTACATATAAGGTATATCTCGTTTAAGGCGCATTGTGTAAATCCTAGACGAAGCTGTTTGCATTTCACATAGCGTTTATACCCTCGCGAAAGGTATGCATTCAACAATTCTCCCTCCAGCTGTGCAGACTGAGCTTTTAAACCTTGACTAAGAAACCAGTCTAGGAGAAGGAAAACTGAATTAAACTCCCCTTTGTCAACTCATCTCTCTTATGGCTGCTAACTTATTTTTTCATAACTTATCTATGTTATATACTGGGGTTTTCACTAACCCAAATCAATATAACGTTGTATACCCTTCTTACTTCTTACTCTGGTCGTATTGTCTTCTGGCCGGCTTTGCTATTCTGATCGTCTTCTAACATCTTGTCTGGTATATCTTCTAACATCTTGGTCTGGTTATCTTCTATCTGGTATATCTTCTAACATCTTGGTCTGGTATATCTTCTAACATCTTGTCTCTCTAGCGTCTGGGGACTTCGGTCTGGTTTTTCATGCTAGGGATTTCTCGTTATCAGAAGCCCTGTGTTATTGCTAGTTTTTAGGTAATAAACACAAGACTTCGATTTACGTTGATGGTACTTTATTTATAAATCCCCAACCCAGACAATCTGCGCAGATGAGGCTTACATGTTGCTAGTTCGGCTTCTAACTTCTAACTGACTAAGTTGCTTACTCTTTAAACCGGAACAGGGTTTTCTATCCTTCCGGTTCTCACGATTTATCCCCGGAAAGCAAGGTCAAAGTGAGGTCAAGCGCTGTCACTCACTCTCAAGGCCATCAGCTGCACCGATCGTCATTATGGTTTCTACAATACCTTATAAAAGCATTAGGGATCCAATAATTATGTAACATCTATTCACACTCGTTTACAAATTTTCCACCAGCCTGACCAGAAATGTGTCCTGGGTATGACATTAAACTGCATCTAGTGGTGAGGTTCCAATTCTAGAGATTTGGGGAGTGTAGAAGACCCCTTCATCACTATTATTCCCAGGTCGACTCTTACTCTGAGTGGCAGTACCTCTTAGGGTCCCATCTATGGGTTAAATAGGAAAAATAAGTTTAAAATTGTTTTAAAAAATTGAGTTTAGATAAAAAAAAATTTTTTAGATATTTGAATACCCATCAAGAATGAATAAAACAAAACGTCTTCGACATAAAATAACCCAACAAGGATTGACATGCCGTAAAATCTAATCATTCAATCAACCAACCTGACCAGAAAAATGAGAAAGATCCAGTTAATATCGACTCTTACTCGGAGTGGCAGTGCCTCTTAGGGTCCCATCTATGGGTTAAATAGGAAAAATAAGTTTAAATTTTTTTTAAAGATTGAGTTTAGATAAAAAAAAAATTAAAAAACATTTAAATACCCATCAAGAATAAGTAAAACAAAATGTCTTCAACATAAAATAACCCAATAAGGATTGACATGCCGTAAAATCTAATCATTCAACCAACCAACCAACCTGATCAGAAAAATGAGAAAGATCCAGTTAATATTGATGATGTGGTGTTTGAATTATTATATCATCGTTTGTCGACTAACATTTATTGCAATAGCTATCCTTGTTTACTTATTTCTATAGATGTATTAGTCTAGCGTAGAATATACATATTTCTGGGTAGACCCCGTGGTGTAGTGGCTAACGTACTGGACTGTGATATAGTAGTATAAATATTTCCTCATTAATACAAACTTCTACTCACGTATTCAAATAGATGCATACTCATCGATTTACCAATTCATATAAGGAGTATTCATTGCATTATTCACACTTGTACATTATCTAGAAGTTCACATGTTTCAAATCAACATGTCTGACATGTCTAAGCTGATTTTGCAATCCTTTTTTTTTTCCTTCACTTTCACTATTCATTTAAAGTGAGCCCGAACATTTCCCTCAAACTGACGTAGAGGAGCATTCGATATTTCTGCACGCATGCGCAACAATGAATGATGCACAGCGGTTCCGACGCCAATCCAGACGAGAGCGTATTTGTCGTTACACAACTGATATATCTACTACATTGTGCAGAAGAACGTTTTGGGGCCCAGCTAATAATAACAGCGTAACCTTAAAAATAATCATCCAAAGGAAAGAAAGATGCTCCATAATGGAATTGCGACTCTCTCAGATTATTATATATATATATATTTACCAACCCCTCCACACGAGCAGGATGTGACACAAGGTCACTTTCTTAAGCGGAGTTTAGCAGGTTTGAATTCAGAGTTTTTCCTTCTCCTAGACTGGTTACCTAGACAAGGTTAAAGAGCCCAGTCTGCCCTGCTATTTACCCATAGCTGGAGGGAGAATTGGATTCATACCTTTCCCAAGGGTATTAGCGCTATGTGAAATTCAAACAGCTTCATCCAGGAATTGAACTCGGGGCGACGAGTCCATTTCCTATGACTCCAACCAATAGACCATGCGCCTCCGATTATTATATAATAGCCCTCAACAACACCGCGGAAGTGTTGAATTCGTTACACAACTGATATATCTACATTGTGCAGAACTACGTTTTGTGGCTCTGCTAATAATAACAGTGCAACATCTTATTATAATGGAGATTGTGTGCTTTTTTGTCTGTAACCGAAACTATATCACTACTCAAGTTACAATTCCCTTAGTTACTGACATCACATTCTCAATAATTTTATTTTTAATTTAACCTCTATCATTAATAAAATTGTTTTACATTACTAATACTGTTAATCATATCTACATACTAACAACATACAATTATGTTTATATATACAACAAGATAGCGGTTTACAGTGTGAATGGGAAGGCTAATTTGCATATTGATATAAAAAATCGATTTTAATAAATATGTGCTTAGTATTATTGATTTCTAACTGTTTGGTTTTATTTTAATGAATATAAGCAAAAATCTCTTCAATGAATCTTAAAGGAAATCCATTAACAAGAAAAAATAATTGTCATTTTATTCTTTACTTCCTCTTTTAACTAAATACTTAAATTAGAAAAAATAACAATGAAAGACGAGAGTGATGGAAGAGTAAGTTTCAGTTGTTCTATATTTCGATTATACCCCCCTCTGTTTCAAATATTTTTATCTGCATTCTTATTTAGTTTCATTAGCTTTTCTAATTTAATATGATATTTCATTACATTAAAACTTAAATACTTGCACCCGGAGGGTGCATATATTTGCTAGTTAAACAAATAATAATTCGAAAAAAGAAAGATGCTTGGACTACAGACCTTCAAATACCACGATTTCCTGGAACAACAACAGAAAGTAAAATAGCGTGGTTGTTCGTTCACTGGCTGGAGACGATCATATGGTATTTAAAAGTTTTAGATTAAAAGATTTATAGAGTTTGAAACGCAAAGAAAAATAATCAGTCAATTTGGGACCTAAGCAAAGCTATACCACGTAGGGGTGGGGGATTATAATATATATATATATATATATATATATATATATATATATATATATAAAAAGAACGACTCTTTCCTCTATCGGCTAAAATAGAATCATACCACGTATTTCTTTTTTTGTGAGACCGGTCCATAAAATACAATAGCAAAATAAACGTGGGTGAGTTTTTGAAACAACGGTTTCCTTCTTGTCATCAAGGGTCAAGTGACAACCATCTCACCTCGTCTACCTTCTATCTTGAAGACTTACGTACTTTAAAGACACAGCTACGTTAAAGAGAATCATGTGCCCAATCGGATATAAACGAGATAATCCAATCTAATTTATATTATAAAGACAATTTTCTATCCTAAAGGACAAACATCTTATATGTGCATTGTTTGATAATTGATAGGTAGCCTATTAATTATGTACAGTAAGTGTAGTATAGATTCGAAAATATCGGTTAGTGGAAAGCATAGGAAAATTGATTGACATTTTTTAACCCTGTGTTGACATCTCTTCCGATTCGCCAGTGCCAACGTGGGAAGTTAGTTTAGAAAATCAGACTTGGCTGATTGCTGAGACGGCTATGGCGTCCCTCGTCTGAATAGCCAAAATCACATGGCGTTTGTTTGATGGTATAGAATCCATAAAAATAACACATGAGCTCGAAACAGAAAGAAAGTCTTGTGTAGTTAAGAACAAAATAACAACACAAGACGCCCATGGTCAAATCCAGAATAACAGAAGATCCAACTAAGGCAACCAGCTCAGAATTAGACGGATCCAGCAAAAGCTAAGATGACAGATTATCGACAAATAGCAACGCATTGACCGATAGACAGATATAACAGCTCAATGGAGAAAATAAGATAACTATACAACAGCAGCACATCGTAACATGATTTTTCTTAATGCAAATAAATGCAAAAAAACATCTTCCATAATGAAGTAATGCCTCGTCTAATTTGCAACTTAATAATAATGATAAAAACAGCAGTAGTTGTAGTAATTTTAACGGTAGTAGTTTTGTCGGTATAGTAGTCTCGCATGCCATTATAAAAACGTTCCTACCAATACATCTTTTAAAAATGAACTGATCTGTCTGTTATCTTCGGTATCGCACACACGCGCATTTCTGTATTTCACACACACACACACACACACACACATATATATATAATATAATATAAAAATATATAAAAGAGTGAGAGAGATCTAAATCAAGATTATACTTTTTACATATTGAACTATTTCGTAATAGCTCTTAAGTAAACATATCAAACGTAATAATTAAATTATCATACTGTGTTATATCCACAGATCCTGCTACTATAAATTATTTCCTCAAATAATGTGACGTCAAGTCAATTGTTCTTCAGCCAATTGATTAAGGACTCAATGAGAAGACGCTACAAATTTTCGTGGATTATTTCATGGACTAACGATTTCAAAAGAGAAGGTTACACGCGGCCATAGCACTGTAGGGAGAAAAAATGTGTTATGGACGAGCGAAGCGGGCAAGGACTTGTCTTGCGTGTAGGTCCATGATTTGGGTGAATTATTGCCAAAATAACCAAAAAATAATACGTATTCCTTTCCTTTGTTGCAGAGAAAAATGGTTTGTTCCCGTAAAATCGGATGTGAGAAAAATTGGTTCGCAAAAGGAGACAGGTCCATTTATAGGATTACTTGTTCATGCTGATTGGTCTGACCAACGAATCAGAAACGAGTCACGGCATTATAAACGCAGTGTCGCTTGAGACAGGGATTACAGTCTGATATCGAAGCAAACAGTGCAAGTGACAAGTGGAAAATATTTTAATTATATCCAGGGAACAAATTGTGTTACCCCCGAAGCCTAAAACTTTTTCTTTTTTTGTGTGTTTTTATTGTCTTTTTCTTTCCTTTTTTTTTCTTTCGCGTCAATGAAGCATTTGTCATTTTTCTATTTTCCTCTTCGCGCGCATTTTCCCTATTTTCTAAAATATATCTAATTCCCAAATCACATATTTTCACGAGGCCGAATTATTTTTACACTGAAAATATTTGGACGATAATAAACCAATGTCAAAATATAACCAGGCTGTTTACTCGTTACTCTGTCAATATCTAAAACGCAACAACCCTTATTTAAATTGACGTTAAAAATATTTCTTGGCATTTTTGTGTAAAATAATTAGGAATCTCAAGCACTTATTTTAGTAGTTTGTAATTTATCATTTAGGTTTTTGGATTCGGAAGAAAAGGGAAAAGGAAGAAAAATAATTTTAAAGAAATATTTGGAATGAAAACAATCTAAATATTAACAAATGGAGAAATATTGGGTTGAAATAAAAACAATCCCAATAATGGAAAATTATGGTTTAGATCTAAAATGCAAGATTGTTGCATACTGGAATATAGAATGTTTTGGTATACAAGCCCATCCAAATAAGGGTGCTAACAATAAAGTACTTCGCAACAGAAGGCAAATAATTGAGGTTGTAAGTTGTAACAATTAAATTATCATACTGTGGTATATCCACAGGTCCTGCTAGTTTAATGGTGTATTTTTTCAGGCCATTTGGAGGAAAATATGGAATAACACAAAACTGAGATAAAAGGGGTAAGGGCCTGCCACTCCAGGTAACAGTGGTACTGGGAGTAATAACAATAAATGATTGTGTCTGTGACCATTCAGCAGAGCCTGATCAAATTGTGTTTGACTTTTTCAAAGTTAAGAATACATTTTATTCGTCGCCAGTCTCAGTGAAGAGTTGCTATATTAACGTTTTTTTATTGAAGTGGTAGCCTGCCCTTTACCATGTTCTCTTTTTGCAGGATTTATTTTGTAGTTGCTGATTCTACCAGTAAGGTTCTACCACTGCTCAAAAAAGGTATATACAAATAGAGTAAATGAACTGCTCAAAGACTAAGAAAAAGATAAGATAGATTAGTCCACAACAAAATGATTGTCTTCCCTTTGATTGTGGGCTTCCTTTACCAGGTCACGTTCACGTTGGCCACGTGAGAATCTAAACCCTTTTTTGTCCCAGTTTTTTTTTAATCGAGTGAAGTGAAAATGCCCTTTTCCACGCTGCTTGAGAGACCTTTATCTGCAACTCCGGTGAGGTACATTATTTCACCTGGCCATGAGAACCATCAAACAAAAATGAGATTTTGACATTCTCGATTTATATATAAAAGTAAAAAGTAAAGTCGTCGGGGCGGTCTAATGTCGGTATCAGCCATGCAGCGAGGGAGTCTCTTTTCACTAGCGCTAGACCAAGGAGATTATTTTTAGCGTCTGAAGTGGAGCGCCACACACCACACACACACATATATATATATATATTATATATATATATATATATATATATATATATATATAAATATGTATGTGTGTGTGTGTGTGTGTGTGTAATGGGAAACGTTTTTGCTTGTATTAGAGGCATGGACAAATGTAAGATAAGGAATAAAAACCAAAATTCAAGGTGATGAATATTGTATTGTTTTTAATCTTATTTAATAATCCTAAAGGAATAAAAAAAATACTTAACTAGGTTTCACCTAACGGATTATTAGGATAATTATTTTTCCCCAGGCACCAGCTTGTACATTCTCTATTTACAAACTGCACCATCTATTTTTCTCGCTGTCAGAGTTATATATATATATATATATATATATATATATCAACCTGCTTGTTTCTATTCTGTCTCTTATATATGAATCGAGAAAGCGAGAGTAAGGTAGATAGGAAGAAGGACGAATAAATCGGAATCAAATTAAACTGGAAATTCCATGGAAACCTAAAAAGGCTGAAGTTATTTATAGTTTTTTCAAATCTAAACCTTTATTGATAATAATCTACTCCCTATAGATGTATCCATGTGTGTTTGCATGGATATGCATCTGCAAGTATGGAGTTTGTCATAAATTTGGAAAATTGGGTTCAAATTCAATTTGTCTTCCCTCAGAACTAATGCCTTTATTAAAAGTATATATATATATATATATATATATATATATATATATATATATATATATAGTGTTGTTATGGGTTCAACGGGAGAAAATTAAATATTTTATAAAAAAAGAAGGTCCGCCAAATGGATTATGTTTTTAGAAAAAAAAAATTTATTTTTATTTTACATTTGCGACACGTGTTTCAGATCTTCTAATATCTTCTTTGATCATATGATTGATCAATGCCTGAAGAAGATTTCAGAAGATCTGAAATACGTGTCGCAAATGTAAGATAAAGATAAAAATAAAAATTTTCTAAAAACATAATCCATTTTGCAGACCTTTTTTTATAATTATATATATATATATATATATATATATATATATATATATATATATGTGTGTGTGTGTGTGTGTGTGTGTGTGTGTGTTAAATTTTCTAGTATTGGAGAATTGAAATAAAGTGCTCGATTACAGTTGTGAGAGCTGTATTTATTTATTAATCATAGTGTACAATATATTTAAGGTGCGATCGTTACCATTGGTTTCAAATCAGCGTGTTAGCCACATCATGAAAACAACGCGCCCGTTAAGAAATGCAGGGAATGTCAATTCGTTTATCTATGTGCCAGCTTGCGTGAGCCGAATCTTTGTATTTCTCTGCTTAGGGATGAAAACAGTGGGTCGATTTCTTTGCCCTCTCCCTTCCTTCCTTGCTTCACCTGAGATTGTGTGTACCTCTCTCTCTCTCTCTCTACGGGCGTTTCTTTGAAAGCAATAGTAACAATCAAACTTTAAATGTATTGTACACTATAATGAATATATATATATTATATATAAAATGGAAAAGGTGACTTACCGGTGAATATGGTCATGATGGTCAGATGATGCAAAATTAAGGAAGGTAAGTCAGCGATATAACAAATACAAAGTATTAGTAGAGCAAATTTATTACAATATAGGTGTTAAGTTTTTAAATGCCATCCTGGGCCAGTTGAAAAAGAACTTAAAGTAAGTAAGTCCTGAGTTATGGAATCCTTTGGTAAGTGAATAAGTCCTATCCTACGTATTGCTCAAGGTCCAGTGATTTAATCCTATGTCCGTCGTCCACGAAGGTTCAAAGTAGTTATGGTCAGTACTGTTGGTTTAAGTATTATATCAGCAGCAGAGTACTGCCAGTGATTGGCCAAGAGAGATCACATGAAATTTCTCAACAATTAGGTACAAATGATAACCTACGCGAGTTTCACCATAAGGATCTTCAGGGTTAAATCCACTGAATTAATCAAGATATTGATTAATTGCAGTCGACTACACTTGTGTGTCCTTCGCGATAAACGGTTCGTTATGAGGAACCTAATAACGAAACGTTTATCGCGAAGGACACACACGTGTAGTCGACTGCAATTAATCAATATCTTGATTAATTCAGTGGATTTAACCCTGAAGATCCTTATGGTGAAACTCGAGTAGGTTATCACTTATATTATATATATATATATATATATATTACACACACACACACACACATACATACACATACGTTTTTACCTCCTAACGAAAAATACTAACACACTTTATTTTATTACTAGCAAAAATACCCGGTCCATGACCTGACTAAAAAAATATTAGGAACGCGAAAGAGTGAGTAAGGAGAAAATAGGAGTAAGGGAGAAAATAAGAGGAAAAGTAGAATGTTTATTTAAGGATATTTTTTTCTTTGTTTACATTTATTATTTTTAACAATGCATTCCTAAACTTTAAAGATTTAGCGATAAACAAAGCTAAGAATTAGTGTATTATAATATTCGTTTATTTTAAGAATACTCTCTTTTTGTATACATTTTTGAAACAATTTTATTTTTTTAAGCGAGCTTCCTTGACTGTTGATTTCAAATTAAATGTATTCGTTTAATTCCTTTTTTACCGTATTAAAATGTAACACTGAAATGCTAAGAATTAAATACTTACAATTGTTCCTATTACGATTTTTTTTCTTTTAAAAAAAAACTCTTTTGAACATACGAAAAAATTCAATACTGATTAAAAATAGATATACTTTATCCTAAGATGAAAGTATTAATAATAAATACAAAGTTGAGTTATCATTAATCGTTAAATTGAATTTTTCGTATATTATTGGTATTTACTTCGCTGTAAAAAAAATAATTAAATCGATAAAACCACATACAAATTAGATATTTAGAAAGATTATTTTCTTTTCTTTCTAACCAAATCAGTATTTCTAAGATTTGACCGGGAATACGTGAGAAATTCCAAGCTGAAATGATATGTCATGAATTTGTCTATTTCAGATCATAAGCAGGCGGCGCCGTGCGGCCATTTTGAATCCCTGCTGATACAGGCAGCAGTCATCGATTTTTTTTTTTATTAACAGCAGCAACCATGCAAAGATTATCGCAAATAATTTGACTTGTGTTTAATTAATTATATCCCTTAATCAGTAGAAATCGAAAACAAAATTTAGTGTGTTTTTTAATTATATGTATATTAATGTGTATGCAATATTTTGAATCTGAGTGACCTCCCGTTTTGGAGTTATACGTCGACACGTACATACCAAACTTCTTTTTATTATATATATATATATATATATATATATATATATATATATATATATATATGACACAAAAAAATAATCACTAAGATCATATTAAAAACAAACAAAAAATTACCAATATAAATATACGTATTCACTAATTAAAAAAAAAATTTAATCATATATTAACAATAGATTCTTAATTATTCTTTGCACATGTTAATAATATTACTTATGAAATTAAAAATTCCCCCTTTTTTCAAATGTCACTCTTCACCGAATATTCTTTATTTTGTCATCAAATATCACTATTTCTCCAACCGTAAGCGTCTCAAAAAATGCTCATAAAAAATATTTTTTCGAACAATTCAAAATTATATGTATTTTGATTGTTTTAATTTCAAATATCAAGTATTTTACCCTGAAGAAGGCCGTTTTTCTTTTTATACTTAAATATTTTATAATTTTCAATTATGATTATCATATTCCATATTTAAAATAATAATAAATAGAATACAATGTGTACATGAACGTTTTCAACTTACATATATACGTATGTGTGTTTGTAATCGTACTAACATCCTCGACATTAACCAACGAATGTACTCGGGATGTAACACGAGTGTTTCTGAAAATTATTCTACAGCTTCTATTCTCATTTGTTCAGCTTTGTATTTGGTAAGGCATTCCATTAAAAGATATGTTACTGAGAGAGAGAGAGAGAGAGAGAGAGAGAGAGAGAGAGAGAGAGAGAGAGAGAGATTCAGGGAGAGAGAGAGAGAGAGATTCAGGAGAGAGAGAGAGAGAGAGAGAGAGAGAGAGAGAGATTCAGGGCGAGAGAGAGAGAGAGAGAGATTCATGAGAGAGAGAGAGAGATTCATGGAGAGAGAGAGAGATTCATGGTCAAAACAGAGCATATTTCTTTTGTATCAGTTTTAACTGATACTACCACTCCGGGTCAGAGTGGACCTAGGAGCAATGGTGATGAATGGATACTCTCCAGATCTCCAGAACTATAGCCTCACCATCAGATAGCGTCATGCCCTGGACACACCATGGAAGGGAGTTTTTCCTTCTGCAATCAGCGTATTCTAAGACCCTACCGACATGGCGCGGAGAGAGAAAAAAACATCAGAGAGAGGAGGGAAGAGAGGGAATGGGGAGTGAGAGAGAGAGAGATAAGCCCTTAATCGAAGACAAACAGACAGACAACAAAGCATTAGAGCTTAATCAGTTTGTGACGAGACAGCAATGATATCCGGATTCGAAATAATTGAAATTATCCGCACAAACGAGAAAATCTGTCTCGCGTGTCTCGCGAATTACGTACGTTCACGTGATGTCTGCTTTTCACATAAAGGCATCTCAAATTATCCAGAGGTATTCATGAAAAAAAAAAAAAAAAAAAAAAAAAAAAACAAAGAAATCGCTGCTCAATTACAAATATATTCACTGTATAAGACATTATCCATTATGAAGAGTGAAAACATTAAAAAAAAAATACAGAAAGCACTCTTTATAAAAGGGATGGTCGGTAGTGACCGATACTTGCAATATGTGGTATTAATACTCTTTCATTGTTTATCAGAAAGGATTACAGTCTGTCATGCTTAATGTATATGCACAACTGACGTTGATGGAACTAGAGAATCCTTTGCTGAGAAAAGAAAAAAAAATCTTTGTAATATTATGCTTTATGAAATACTATACAATCTGTCTTGTTGGAAATGTTTACCCGATATTGTTATAAAGATTTGATAACAATTTGATAAATAAATATGACTGGTTCCTTAAAAGCAATACAAATTTGTTTTTTTATGAATTTAAGCAGATATATATGTATTATATTATTTACATTACTGGCAGATTATTACCGTCGGTTTCGAGGCATCATATGCCTTTCATCAGATAAATCACGTTGGAGTGACATCTAAATAAATATCCGCTATAAACAGCATTCTCGCTTTATTTCACAGCGTGTATTTCTCGTGCGTTCGTGATGTTAACATAATGTTCGGAAAGATTTTCCTTTTAAAGGTGGTTGAGCACTATACACACACATATATATATATATATATATATATATATATATATATGGTTCTTGGGAACGTTTTTGATAATATTTGAAGCATCGGAAATATAAAGAGAACAAAAAAAACAGGATTCTAATAGGTGAATATTGTTTTGCTTTTTGTTTGCTTTATTTTATCCAATATTTCGGGTGACCTCCATCCTTTTACAAGGATTTTGTAGACAATCTGAGTGTGATTCTTTCATATTTATTTTATTTTCCTTTTGAGACAGAATCAACTATATATTTGTTGTGATATACTATATAATTAAAAATCGTCTGTTACCATTGGTTTCAATGCCGCTTATCAAGACAAAGTGTTGTAGTGATGATAAGTGGCTAATTTTTAACTAACTCTTCTTCCGCAAAAACGTTATTTTTTATGTTTACAGTACGCAATATTATGATTCCTGTGTAGGTGTTCGTGTTGTAATGGTTACCGTCGTAGGAAAGGGTTAGTTTTTTTTATTAAGAAACACAAGACGATGTTGCTTTTCATTAGAGATATTCATTTTAACAAACATATGCCAAAATCAACACGCGTGGAGAAATGGCCCTTTGGATGAGAAACGCCCTCTTGCACCTGTCTCGTCCAGTTACCCAGCCACAATTGATTTTCTTAACTTTCTCACGAATCAGAGCCGAAGTCAATAAAAAGGTTAAATCCATAAAATTACCTGTATTTTTTCCATGAAAAATATTTTAAATTCTACTACACTCCAGTACATAATTGATAGGCAACCTATCAATTATATATCATCTGTTTGAAAACTATTAGCATTATATAGGGTTACTCCACACACTTCAGAGCTCCATAACTGGAGTCTCACCATCAAATGTAGTTTAGATTCATGTTGCATAATTGTATGGTGGCGTAGGGCTTTTGACAAACCCTGTAGCGAGAGTTCTGAAGGGATGGAAAAATACCAGTAACGGTTAATGGCCCCAACTGACACCAGAGGTGAGAATCTCGCGAATCACGTGATATAGAGTTCGGTTGTCAGTTTACAACCAGATGCCAAGCAAAGCAGACGTGCGACTGCCGAGGTTGTAACTCAGACCACGCGGTGAAAATGGACAATACCAAGATAAAGCTTTGATCAAAGTAATACCAAATCTTGTTAGTTAATTGCATGACTTGAAAAGAAGCCCTTAGTTAGAAAATGAAGCAGCAATAAGTTAGAAGACCAGACACGGCGACCGGCCAAAAGGAAGGGAGGAACGGAAATGGCGACTAGACGTAGAAAAGAATGAAGAACAAGTCACGACTATCTGTCACTCTCTCACTATCACCCGAAGACTCTCTATATCACTCTTGTTTATATACCCGCAATGGCTACATAATATTCATACTTAGGATACAAACTAATTTGAGCCAAATAATATGCGATAATCTTGCTAGTAAACAATTTCTCTTCATCTCCTTTGGGAATTGATAAATAAATAACCAGAGGAAAGAATTGATAATTAAACGACTTGTAAATTCGGGTCAGTTTCGGCCAAATTTATTCTGATGAAGAATTTATCGTTGCTATTCATGGCAAACGATTCGTTTCACACGGACAGTTAATGGCCAAATTGCAAGGAAATAGAAAATAAAACGAACTGGCATTTGCAATTTGTTGTAATGAGATGATTTCCAATTAGTGTTGACGAAACGCCGGTTGTAATTGGTTTATAAGGTCACAACTAAAGTTCCTTTGAAACTGTTAATAAGAGAGGTAAGGGGAAATACTCGTTTTGGGACATTCCATTTCTTTCTTGTACATTGTCAAGAAAAGAAAAAATAAATGTTTGGAAACTGTATTTCGATTAAAGATTTTTATTTTCTCATTATGAGAAAGAAAGCTAAATATTATCTAATCATGCAAATCTTTTTTGTTCTTTTAAAAATAAATTCTTCGATGTTTTAATCATGAAATTTAGGGTCGAGGGATCCCAGCTATTTTATGAGGCAAATGTTTTTTTAATAAGTTATTTAATTTATTTTTTATTTATCTATTCATTTATCTATTTTATTTTTTTATTCATTTATATTTTTGTATGTGTTATAAAAGAATCCCGACCATTTTTAATCGTTTTTGAAAAGAAATGCAACTATTTTTTTTTTAATCTTCGAATTTTTGTTTCTTTTGAAAAGAAAAACGTCTCTTCTTTTATCATGCAATTTTTATCATTCTCTTTGAAAAGAACGACAACTATTTTAATCATACAAATGTTTCTTGTTTGTTTTTTGTTTCTTGCTTTCTGGGGAGTTTGGTGTGGGGGAGGGGGGTAATTGTTTGCGGGGGTGGAAAGAACCCAACTATATTTAATCATGCAAATTTTTCTTGTTTCTCTAAAAAGAAAACAAAATGATTATTTTTTAATCAATGAAATTTTTATTTTTATCCTATTTAATTATTCATTTGTTTATTTATTTATTTGTTTGTTTATTTATTTGTCTTTTTTGTTTATTTGTTTATCTATTCATTCATTCATTTGGAAAGAAATTCAACTGTTTTAATCAGGCCCATTTTTATCCGTTTTCTAAAAGGAATCCAATTATTATTTTTTATCCTGCAAACTTTTATTTTGCATTGAAAGAAATCTAACAATTTTGTAATCATGCAAATTCTGAAGCGTTATATATTGTGTGTGCACATATTATTAGTTGGTTGGATTTTACGGCATGTCAACCACTGTTGGGTCATTTTATGCCGAAGACGTTTTTGTTTTATTCATTATTGATGGGTACTCAATTTTTTTTCAAACACATTTGTTTCTATTTAACCCATAAATAGGACCCTAACATGTACTACCACTAAAAAGCTAAATTGCATCAACGTATACAGGAACACATAAATAGCCAGTTAAAGGCCCGTGAAGAGTGAGGTGATTCTGTGTCATTGAGCCACAATACATCTATATATTAATACTCATGTTCCTTAATTGTACGACCGTTATCATCTTGTAACACTCTGGTTAATAATGGGATCGTCCAATACGAAATGCAAAAATCTAAATCATGATTATCTGACGTCGTTTATTCACCGAATTCTTATTTTTTGTGAGTGTCGTCACCTCATCTCGATAATGGACTACTCCGTTGTTATAAAAAAGGGAAGAAGAAGGACATGCTACACAGAAAGAATATGAGAAAAAAAGAGTTAGAGGAAGATAGAGAGAGTCAGTGGGTACGCGGAAGCTTATCATAATGAAAAGATTAAAAGCAGGAAAGAAAGAAAAAAGAGTGTAAGAAAATTAAATCAAAATTATTATACTGTTTACATATTGAGCTATTTGGCAATAGCTCTTAAGTAAACAAATCAAACTTTGTAATAATTAGATTATCATACTGTGATATATGCACAGGTTAAGACAATGATGTGATGAAAAAAATAAATTGTTGACATTATATATATATATATATACCAACCCCTCCGCATGGGTAGGATGTGAAACAAGTCAATTTATTAAGCGGAGTTTAACAGGTTTGAATTCAGAGTTTTCCTTCTCCTAGACCGGTTGCCTAACCAAGGTTAAAGAGCCCAGTCTGTCCTACTATTTATCCATAGCTGGGGGGGGAGTAGGATTCATACCTTTCCCAAGGGTATTAGCGCTAAGTGAAATGCAATTACCATATCCAGAATTTGAACTCGGGGCGACGAGTCCATTTCCCATGACTTTAACCATTACACCACGCGCTTCCAAATTGTCGACATATATAAGGACTCACAAGTAGCTCAGAGTTGAAGGCTCGTGTCATGTGAGGTAGTTCTATGTCATTGAGCTACAACACATTAAAATCATTGCTACTGTTATAGTTACATGTACAGTTTTTTTTTAATTATTATATTCTTTGCTTAAACATAAAAGTCACCCGGTGATTTTGTATTTATTTTCCCATTGAAAACACATCTTAACTAAATTCATCACAGTTTTCCACATTAACCTTTTTACAAATTTTGGATGGGGAAGTTACACTAAACGTCCCATCACAAGATAACAATCTGCCTAATTATCAGGGGGGGCGTGATGTAGTGGCTAACATGCTGGATTAAGACACGAGTTAAGTGAGTTCGTACTCTAGGCGTGCTACCGTGTTTCCCGAAAACGACCTACCTGCAAAAATAAGACCTAGCGGGATTTTTCAGAATGATTTTAATATAAACCAGCCCCTTAAAATAAGCCCTAGTTGAGAGCGATGATATGATTATTTTTAATGAACTATCGTTAATGAGTTTTTGAATAAAGTAAAATGTTAATGGTAAATAAATGTAGATCGTTTATCGTGTTTTCTTTTTATTTAGAAATTTCGTAATTTTACATTTCGTAATGTCGTTTTTCCATATATGAAGCATCAGACATCCCCAGAAAATAAATCCTAGTTTTATATTTCGGAGCGAAAATTAATCTAAGCCATGTCTTATTTTCGGGGAAACACTGTATTAACATTCGCTTTCGGACTAACACCCTGAAGAAAAGCATAAACCCCCTTGCTCTCCCAGCTATGGATGAGATAGTGTCACTAGAGTTCTACGATGATGGCTTTTGCATTAAATAACTCACGAAGTTTGATATGCCATTTAAACAACCCCCCTCCCAAATAACATTTTTTTCAACTGGTGCTTAGAATACGCTGACTATATCCCCTGTAGTGAGGTAAAAACCCTTAAAAAGTGGGATCCTGTGTATGACACTAAACTACATCTAACGGCAAGATGCCAGTTCTCTAGATTTAGAGAGTGTGGTATATTCATTCATTGATATAATTCTCAGGTCTACTCTGGCCCAGAGTGGCAGGGTCCCATCTATGGGTCAAAGAGATATGTTTAAAAATCAAGTATACTAGCAAGAATATGCACCCCCGAGCGTAAGTATTTAAGTTTTAATTTAAAAAATATATTACATTAGAAAGACAAAATTAAATAAGAGCGCATATAAAAGAATTACACTTATTTTAATTATATTTTAAGTGGTTTCTATATAAAATCATTCATATGATTGATTTTAATACGTTGGAGAATAAAATGATATTAGAGATTAATAACACCAAGTAATTATTTATTAAACCCGGTTTTGTCAAAACCAGTATGCAAATTAACTACACCATATATTATGTAAACCTTTATTTCTTAGTGATATATAACACATTACAGGAGTTTAAACGCACGGCTGTTTTGAGGCAAATCTAACTCAAATTTTTATAGAGATATTGTTAATATATAAGATTTATTCGATGTATTAACGATTTTCACTAAAAATTAAGTATCCGTAGTATTATGTTAAAACTGCATCTAATGGTGAAGTTCCAATTCTAGAGCTCAGGGGAGTGTGGAGTACCCTTCATCGCCATTACTCCCAGGTCCTCCCTAATCCGGAGTTGCAGTACTTATTAGGGTCCCATCTATGGGTTAAATAGTTTTAAAATGTTCTTAAAAAAGATTGAGTTTAATTTTTTTTTTAATTTGAATACCTATCAAGAATGAATAAAACAAAACATCTTCGGCGTAAAATAACCCTACAAGGTTAACATGCCATAAAATCTAAACAACAAACTTAAATACTCATTGATAAATTTACGCACTTCCTGGGGTATTGGGGCGTAAACAGTGATGTAATTTCAGTTACAGACAGACACCGAATCTCCATTATAATAAGATTCTATAAATTATAATACTTGACTGTGGGGTTCTAATAAAGCAATCAGGAATAAACATGTGCAAATAATATCCGTTTCCATGCTTACAATCCCTATATCAATAGTTCATTTGATTCCTACTTGGACGGAACCGACTCTTATTGCGCTTGCTATGGCAACAATGTGAATGAAAAACATGCCAATTTTTGACGGGCACTATGCAAATATAATGCTTTCATAAAGACACATGGGCAAATATTGTCCTTTTCCATCCTTGCAATCTCTTCATCAATATCTCATTTGCTTCCAACATGGAGGGAACAAGCTCATGCTGAGCGTGCTATGGAAACAATATGAATAAAAAATAGGAGAATATTTTAGTAGCTCTTCCTGTACACATTCTGCGCTCTGATTTCAATCATAGTTGCCCACAGCACAGCGCGTTATCTAAAACGCATTCAAGGGTTGAAAATACAGACGAACAAAAAGAACGTATACTTATATTTGTATGTATTCCTGAGATGAGGCTTAGTATGAATAATTTTGATATTTCAGACTGTTGACATCGGCATTATTGTGTATAAACACAACGTTCAGGCCACAGTAACCTCGGGCTCTGTTCGGGTGTTGTTGTTTTTTTTTAATTATCTTAAAATAAGTCATCTTCAGAATGAATTCAAACGTGGTTTCGGAGCTGAAATCGTTACCACTAATTTAAGGTACCTCAAATCAGTATAAACGCCACCAGATATATTGACAGAAATTACGTTTGAATTCATGGATAATCCTCTGAAGATTAATTATTTTAGGTAATTTAAAAATAAAAAAAACACGTGAACAGAGCTCGAGGTTACTGTGACCTGAACGTTGTGTTCATACACAATAAAGATGAGGACAACAGTCCGAAATATCAGAATTATTAAAAAAGAAAGTAGTATAACATTCAATTACATGTGCAACATGACACGGTGCTCGGAATTCGACTTAGGTCGCACATGATAATTAAAGGGTTAATAAAGACTTACTTTTTTATTAAAAAAAAAAAAAGGTTTTCTATTAGAAAAATAACCTTGAGAACGATTGTTTATTGTTTTAATATGGAGTGTCGTCATGCTGAGTTACTATTCCAAATTTGAAGTCTTTTCTAGTTTGTTTGATGATAATCTACATACAAAGGCTTGTGACATAAGTGAGCTGATTGATATACTACATTGTATCATTTTATATTTAGATATATAGATAGATAATGAAGAGTCTTAGATAGATAGATAGATAGATAGATAGATATATAGATAGATAATGATCTTAGATAGATAGATAGATAGATAGATAGATAGATAGATAGATAGATAAGGAAGGAGTCTTAGATAGATAGATAGATAGATAGATAGGAAGTCTTAGATAGATAGATAGATAGATAGATAGATAGGAAGGAGTCTTAGATAGATAGATAGATAGATAGATAGATAAGGAAGGAGTCTTAGATAGATAGATAGATAGATAGATAGATAAGGAAGGAGTCTTAGATAGATAGATAGATAGATAGATAGATAAGGAAGAGTCTTAGATAGATAGATAGATAGATAGATAGATAGATAGATAGATAGATAGAAGATAGATCTTAGATAGATAGATAGATAGATAGATAGATAGATAGATAAGGAAAGAGTCTTACATAGATAGATAGATAGATAGATAAGGAAAGAGTCTACATAGATAGATAGATAGATAGATAGATAAGGAAAGAGTCTTACATAGATAGACAGATAGATAGATAAGGAAAGAGTCTTACAGAGATAGACAGATAGATAGATAAGGAAAGAGTCTTACAGAGATAGACAGATAGATAGATAAGGAAAGAGTCTTACAGAGATAGACAGATAGATAGTTAAGGAAAGAGTCTTACAGAGATAGACAGATAGTTAAGGAAAGAGTCTTACAGAGATAGACAGATAGTTAAGGAAAGAGTCTTACAGAGATAGACAGATAGTTAAGGAAGAGTCTTACAGAGATAGACAGATAGTTAAGGAAAGAGTCTTACAGAGATAGACAGATACAGAGATAGACAGATAGTTAAGGAAAGAGTCTTACAGAGATAGACAGATAGTTAAGGAAAGAGTCTTACAGAGATAGACAGATAGTTTAAGGAAAGAGTCTTACAGAGATAGACAGATAGTTAAGGAAAGAGTCTTACAGAGATAGACAGATAGTTAAGGAAAGAGTCTTACAGAGATAGACAGATAGTTAAGGAAAGAGTCTTACAGAGATAGACAGATAGTTAAGGAAAGAGTCTTACAGAGATAGACAGATAGTTAAGGAAAGAGAGATTTACAGAGATAGACAGATAGTTAAGGAAAGAGTCTTACAGAGATAGACAGATAGTTAAGGAAAGAGTCTTACAGAGATAGACAGATAGTTAAGGAAAGAGTCTTACAGAGATAGACAGATAGTAAGGAAAGAGTCTTACAGAGATAGACAGATAGTTAAGGAAAGAGTCTTACAGAGATAGACAGATAGTTAAGGAAAGAGTCTTACAGAGATAGACAGATACAGATAGTTTAAGGAAAGAGTCTTACAGAGATAGACAGATAGTTAAGGAAAGAGTCTTACAGAGATAGACAGATAGATAAGGAAAGAGTCTTACAGAGATAGACAGATAGTTAAGGAAAGAGTCTTACAGAGATAGACAGATAGTTAAGGAAAGAGTCTTACAGAGATAGACAGATAGTTAAGGAAAGAGTCTTACAGAGATAGACAGATAGTTTAAGGAAAGAGTCTTACAGAGATAGACAGATAGTTAAGGAAAGAGTCTTACAGAGTAGACAGATAGTTAAGGAAAGAGTCTTACAGAGATAGACAGATAGTTAAGGAAAGAGTCTTACAGAGATAGACAGATAGTTAAGGGAAGAGTCTTACAGAGATAGACAGATAGTTAAGGGAAGAGTCTTACATAGATAGATAGATAGGAAGAGTCTTACATAGATATAGATATATAGATAGATAGATAAGAAAGAGATAGGTATCAGCCTGCGGAACCCAAAAGGCTGATTACTGTATATGTTTTGTTCCTCAGAAAAAAAAAATGGTTGCCATTGAATAATTCAGTAGCAATCATAAAATTCTACGACAGAGAAACTTGTTATTTATTGTTTCTGACAAAATCTTCCAAAATTGTTTCACGAACAAAAAACTCCAGCTGTAAAACCACCTGATCAAATTCACACAGTATTAAAATGGTCGTCCCTATTTTCAAATATCTTCATAACGTGGATTATTGGTACTAATGCAGAACAGCGCGCAAGAGATAATATCATTAGAATCGCATTTTACGTATAAATAGCATTAAGGGTACAAATGCAGAACAGTGCGCCAATAATAATATTCTTAGAATCATTTTACGTATAAATAGCATTAGGGGTACAAATGCAGAACAGTGCGCCAATAATAATATTCTTAGAATCATTTTACGTATAAATAGCATTAGGGGTACAAATGCAGAACAGTGCGCCAATAATAATATTCTTAGAATCATTTTACGTATAATAGCATTAGGGGTACAAATGCAGAACAGTGCGCCAATAATAATATTCTTAGAATCATTTTACGTATAAATAGCATTAGGGGTACAAATGCAGAACAGTGCGCCAATAATAATATTCTTAGAATCATTTTACGTATAAATAGCGTTAGAGGTACAAATGCAAAATAGCGCGGAAGAGATAATATCATTAGAATGGCATTTTACGTATAAATAGTATTAGATTACAGAAACTCCCCAGGTAACCTAATCCTAATGTTTCAAAGGTTTCTCTTATTTCCGTGAAATGTAATGAAATTCAATGCTTCTTATACGTAATCTAATGATATTATCTCTTGCGCGCTATCCTGCATTAGTAGCGAATTATTCTGAATGCTTTTGTTTGTTTTATTTTGGGGGGGGGTTGTGGAGGGGGTCATGGGCCATTTTGTAAGGTTTTACGAGATAGAGTAGCAAGTCCCTTGCATCTTCTTGTTTTGAAATCAGTGTATTCATTTTCCTAGACATGTTACCTTTGTATTATTCGGACTATTGTCCTCATCTTTATTGTTATACACACAACATTTTCGGCCGATGTTACTTTCTTCATGTGTTTAATGTCGAACTCTGAAACCTTCTTGTCAAACTTTGGAGTCTTCATGACGTAATTGGGAGCCTTAACGGAACTTTGAACCGAACTGTATATTAAATCCACCAGGGTAGACTGTTCGCATTCCGTTAACCCTGAACATTTTTCATGAAGTTAGAGTGGGTGTTCGTGTATCAAGTTATATCTATCAATTCATGTACGAAATGTTTGTTCGTGACGATAACACAAAATTCTATGAAATGTTACATGATGAAATTTACAGTTCAAAATTGGCTTATCTGTATTTTAAGTTTAAAATTCTAATAAATTATTTTCAAACAAACAGAAAATATCCCGATGTGTTATTTTATAGCTTATCAGTGGATGTTAAAATGTTTTCTTTATATATATGTATATATCTTATTATAATGGAGATTGTGTGTTTGTCTGTCTATAACCGAAACTATATTACTATACAAATCACAATTCCCTTCGTTATTTACATCACATTCTCCATGATTTTATCTTTATTTAACCCCAATTACTGATAAAATTGATTTACATCATTACGACTGTTGACCATATCTACATACACAGAACATGCAATTGTATTTATATATACAACAAAATAGCGGATTATAGTGTGAATGGGAAGGCTGATTTGCATATTGATCTAAAAAAATTGATTTTAATAAATATATGCTTAGTATTATTGATTTCTAATTGTTTGGTTTTATCTTTTTGAATATGAGCAAAAATCTCGAGGATAAATCTTAAAAGAAATCCATTAACAAGAAGAAATAACTAATATTATTCTTTACTTCCTATTTTAAGTAAATAGTTAAATTAGGAAAAGTTACCAATGAAAGAGGGGAGTAATGGAAAATGATGGAAGAGTTACTTTCAAAGTTGTTCTATTTTTCAATCATACCCCCTCTGTTCCAATTTTTTTATCTGCATTCTTATTCAGTTTCATTAGTCTTTCTAATTTAATATGATATTTTATTATATTAAAACTTAAATACTTGCACCCGAAGGGTGCATATATTTGCTAGTATATATAAGCAATGCTCTCATAATACGGATGGAGCTCTCCCTGACGCCCTTTTACATACATATGTATGTATTTATCAGTTAAATTATCGTCCCAGTTTGCGGGCGTGCTGATGGCCAGTGATTAAGAACTTTGACTGATGATAAATTAAGTGGGTTTCGTTCCCGGCTAGCCACACCAAGGAGACGTGATACGTTGAGACACGGTGTCTGCGGGTGTCTAAATATATATAATATATATATAACATATATAATATATATATATAGATAAAAGGATATGAAAACAACACAATATGCTGTTAAAGTGAAAACATTTTATAACATATTCATAGCTGATATTGAACAATATTTCGATTTTATCAAAATCATCTTCAGAGCTTGTTTATACTCCGTACTATCAAGAGCGGAGACGAAAGTGATATGAATTCAAAACGAAACCCTTGATGTTGCAAAAAAGTTATGTGGTAGTTGCAACATCAAGGTTTTTGTTAGATAGATAGACAGATAGATAGATAGAGAGGAATATAGATAGAGAGGAATATAGATAGAGAGAGAGATAGAGAGATAGAGAGGAAGAGAGGGAAGATAGAGAGGAAGAGAGGAAGATAGAGAGGAAGATAGAGAGAGAGAGGAAGATAGAGAGAGAGAGATGAAGATAGATAGAGAGATGAAGATAGATAGAGAGATGAAGATAGATAGAGAGATGAAGATAGATAGAGAGATAGAGATAGAGATAGAGAGATAGAGAGATAGAGATAGAGATAGAGAGATAGAGATAGAGAGATAGATAGAGATAGAGATAGAGAGATAGATAGAGATAGAGATAGAGATAGAGATAGAGATAGAGATAGAGAGAGAGAGAGAGATAGAGATCATGTACACAATGAGATAGATAGATGAAAAAAGACCGCCAAACAACATATTAAAGGTTATGAAGAATCTGTCTAAATTCAGTTTGATCTAAGTCAGTACAAAGGTGAGCGAACCAAATGTAACAGAAAGTATAATCATATTTCAAGTCGTTATGGTAATTGTTGTTATTGTATTACGGACTGATATTAAGTTGGATACAAATCGATTACTCGAGGGAGGGGGGGAGGACCTTTCCTGATTGGGCTAATTTATTTCCCGCTTGTAATAATCAAGAAAGAGAATATTTCATTTCCTGTATTGATCAATTAGATATGGCCTTCGTATTATAAAGGCTATCCCAGAATGCCTCATCGCTCGCCCAAATCGGTCATTCGTTTACAATTGGTTTATATATATATATATATTTATATATATATATATATATATATATATATATATATAGGCAATCCCACTGTAAATTATGTGTGTGGGATATTTTCAGGAATATCGGCGAATATATTATGTCTACAAAAAGAAATAGACACATTCAAAAATGTCATTCGGTTACAATTGGTTTATATATACATATATATATATGCGTGTGTGTGGGATATATATATATATATATATATATATATATATATATATATATATATATATATACACGATTTATGTATTTATCAGTTAAAACTCCCTTTCTAGCTGGTACCTGAAGACGGCCGAAGGGTTAAGGAATTGGACTGAGGAAATGTCAGTCGGTTTCCCTCTCGGCTAGAAGTAGTTGCTAAGTCTAGCCACACTGAAGAGATGTGAAACGACAAAACACGGTGTCTGTGGATGACTATATATCTTATAATTTATCAAATTTCCATCTGTACCACTATGGCTGCACCATTTTTAGCGGGATTTCAACTAAACTGTACTTGAAGTGACTTCAATTTCTAGAATATTAATTGTCTTTTTTTATCTAAACGATGTATGAATGGAGTATTGATATTTTAAAAATGAGAAATAAAATAGAAATGTTTCTATTATATTCGTGACGATTTATTTTATTACCTAGAGAAAGAGTTTACATTCCTACTCCAAGTAATGTTACGCTTAGTAGTGATGAGCAGCTGATACACTGTCTCTCTCTAGATACATATAATACATTTGAAATGGATTGTATATATATAAATGAATTAGGCGAATATATCTGTCCAAATGTAAGGCGTAAAAAATCGAGAAAAAGTCAATCTCTGTATGTACATTTGGGCCTATTATGCCTCATCAGCAGAGTTATAAACTGGAAGCCGATTTGTGTGTGATTCGAATCCTAACTAACAGGCTGTGATTCTAACCATTACACTAGCTGTTTTTCCCAGATTTCTTTTTTTTTTTTAAATTAGGTATGACTTCAATTAAGTATATATATATATATATATATATATATATATATATATATATATATATGTGAAGAAAAGGAAGTGAATCCGACGGTATGTAGTATATTAAGAAAATTGAAAAAACACAGGTTTAAATGAGTTGAGTGGTGAGTTTATTGGCCGACGCTGCAGTGTTTCGATCTATTAATTAGATTATCTTCAGGGCATTTGTTGGTATATGGAAAGGTGATAAAAAAAATTATCACAGAATAACGAGAAAAGCAAGTAATAGTCCTTGTTTATCATATATATATAGATAGATAGATAGATAGAGAGAGAGAGAGAAAATGTGGGGTAGAAATCATAATTAAAAGAAAATGGGAAGAGAAGAAAGAATTTATGAAAGAAAACGCAAGAGAGAGTGAGAGAGTGGTGGTAGAAGGAGAGAGAGAACGAGTTAAAGAAAAATGCGAGGAAAGTCAATACGTGAGGCTTACGCTGTATTAAAAGAAAATCATGTGTCGCATATTTCCAGTTCAGAAACAAATAAAGCTCCATTATCTGTCGTGCGTTTGGGTTTACCGTGTTGGTTTTGGCATATCGTAGGATGAAACGATACACTCAACCAATTATCGTTCTTTTACAGATATTTTATTATCAGAGTCTCACAGGGATTATTGTTGACGTCTTTTAAAACTTTTCTTACTATACGAGTTGTGTCCCTTTGAAGTGTTTCCTTTGAGATTTTTATTGCGTAGATATTCTTGGATTTCTTGAACTGTTGAAAGTGTCGTTTAAATTTGATTGGATATAGCTTTGTAGCTTTTCCATTCATTTAAGGCAATCACAATCTTAAATCGGAAGCCATCACTAAATTCTTTAATTTTAACCATGTTGACTTATTTGCTTCTGATGAGAACATCACTCCCAAAAGACACGATACCGTTCAAACGTTATTTACATTTATTTTAAAGAAAGTGATGAACTCTCTAATGCAAGAGAGTGTTGTATAGCGGGGCTTGTCAACGTGCTTCCAAGTTCACGCCACTAAAAAGGTATTTGGTACGCGGCGGTCGTCTTGTCGATAAAAAGATACAACAGAGAGGAAGAGATAAAGAGAAACCGTTAAATTACTGTAATCCTACATTAGGGACCAGAGGCCCGTCCGTACTCTACGCCCCGGAAAACAAAAAGAGATCGATCTTGTTCGTCGTTCCTCGTCACCACGTGATTAACGACAAAGTAAATATATATACACATTGGATATCACCAGAGCTTGGTTTTTGAGCAAAAATAATGAAGATTTTATTTATATTTGGGAAGATATTTAAAAATTCAAATTTGAAAAGTAACAGAAGGGAAAGTCATTGGCATGATATTTTGTATATCTTTCTTTTTTCTTTTTTTTCTTTTGTATGTTTTCTTTTTCACTTTGAAATATAACATTGATTGATTGAAAATTTCTTACTACATTGTTATACATTTCAGTGTGGATTCTTATGGGGCAACCAGCGAGGATCTCACTCGCGATAAGTAATAATGGATCTGCGAGACTAAGTTTAAAAAAATCCCCCCTCTACCCAGGCAACGCCAGGTAGCCACTTCTAGTTCTTAACTAAAATCATTTTTATCGTATTGTCTTCTTTTTTTCCTTATACATGTCTTTATTTCTCTTTTCCTTATGTCTTTACTTGCTGATACAGCCAGAGAGGCGGCCATTAAAATTAGCCATAGTTTCATAAGAAGCTTATTAGGTTTTAATTCGTCGCATATGTCAATCAAAAAGAAGGGGGAAATAACTTTTAATGCAGGAGGAAAAGTCGCTTGAAGTTGTCATTAACAATTCGAATAAGCTTAACCCTCGCATTCAATTGAAATTTTCTAATTTCAATCACATTACCAAATTCATTTGAAAATCAATATTTTTAATAAAGATTATTCCCTTAATAATACGAGTACCTTTGCACGAAAAATGGCGCATATTTTGTTTGTCACAGACGCACCAAAAATGTAAGCCAATCAATATATTTTTATTTTATCCTGGGAAATTTTTCTATAAATTCTTAATGATATTTTCATGTTGCGATGAGATTTATCGCCTTTGATGATGTCTAAAGAAAAAAAAACATTAATTGGAAACATTCCAGTAATGACATTATTTCTGTTTTATAATTTCGTAGATTTCCAAAACTCTTTTCATTTCTCTAGTTGAAACCCAAAGTGACCAGTATATTACCGCTTCAAGAGTAGCGGTTGCTTTTATAATACTACCATTCACTTACAATGCACAGCATCTCCCATTTTTAAAAAAAAAAAAACCTCTTCCACCTCCAGCACGTCAGTACCTTTTTTCTTTTTGTTATTGTTGGGTTTTTATATATAGTTATTTACTAAGCTTAGCTTAGATGTGGCACAAGGCCAGAAGTATTGGGCACCCAGTGAGAATCGAACTCACTAACAATGGTCTGCCATTCTAGCTTTTTATATATATATATATATATATATATGGCGTGTGGTAAATGATCACTTCTACTTATAGACTCGCCTAGAACCATGTGACCAACCTATTGACCAACCACTGGCAGTATTCTGCTGCTGATATCATTATTCATACTGTTCTGGTCATACCTAATCATTACTACTTGTATCAGATCCAATTTCCTTTTATTTTGTACATGACAAAAACAAGTCGTCCCAAAAATATGCATACGACTTAAGTTCGGTCTTGAACCGGTAAAACTTCAAAATGGGTTTTCCCTAAATATGAATTAAAGCAACGATTCCTTATATAGGCAGAGGCAAGTATTGCATAAACCCATATATCTTTTGGTAATTTAGACTCAATCAGCATACATCTAGCCATTGAAGATAAGGTGCGCCATGCTCTTTCAACTTTGCCCACCTGATGTGGGGAGTAGGGGCAGGAAAGTTCATGTTTAATCCTATTCTCAATTAATAAATTAGGAAAGTTCATGTTTAATCCTATTCTCAATTAATAAATTTTGAAAGTTTTCTGACAGAAATTCGCTTCCATTGTCGCCTCGTATGTACATACTCTATGTATTCTTCTGATCATCTTTGATATATTATATTCTTCTTCTAGCGTCAGGAATTTCGTCTTGGGGATTACGTGTCTGGTCTTCTATTAGGGATTTCTCGTCTATCAGAAGCCCTGGGTCATTAGTAGTTTTTGGATAAATAACCCAAGACTTAGATTTTCTTTATATTATATCTTATTTAGAAATCCCCATCCAGACTGCGCAGAGGGAATACGGCCCCACCGGGTGCGTGCTGAGCGCGACTTACTATCTCCGTGGCTCACCCAATAATAAACTAACTCTTTCCAATCAAAACCGGAAGAGCCCTAGTTTCTCATATCTCTACTAATTCTTACGGTATCTACCGGATAAGGGGTCAACATGAGTTTAACATGTGGCAATCAATCTTCCATGATATCGTACTCAAAAACTGCTAGCCGTAATTTCTAACAGCTATTTTAATTTCTACACTAACTGTACATAATTGTTAGGGTACTAACAATTATGTAACATTTTATTTCTTTGTGATTCAATAGTGTGTACCTTTCTATCGACAACCGGTATCATTAGATTTAGTTATCTATTAATAATGGAGATTCGCTTCCGGTTTTTGTCTGTAACAAAAATTACGTCACTGCTTACATCACATTACCCAAAATCGTCATAACATAGAATAAAATTTATTCTACGATTTTTGGCATGTTCAAATTTTGAGTGTATTTATTCAATAAATACACTCAAAATTTGAACATGCAACATTAGACAGTCCTCATTGGGTTTTTTAACAAGTTTTAATAAATACATTACTGGTATTATATATCTATATATAGTTTGTTTTATTTTAATACATATTTAAAGTTTACATTTCAAATTGTTTTATTTTTTAATCCTTTAATGAATTTGATGATTTTACTTACTTTGGGTAAAAACTCGCTGACATTGAATTTTTTACTCCCACCCCTCAGGCAATATGTTTCAAAAATCTATTTTTACATCGCCCGGAGGGTGTGTTTTATTTTGTGCTAATATCGATAAAGAAGAAAGTAACAATTATTCGAAGATTAATAAAAAGTAACAAATCAAGATTAATATTAAAAATTACCAAAAATAAAACATTGATAATGAAAAAGTAATTATTCAAAGATTCATAATGAAAACAGTAACAAGAAGTCGAAAATTGATAATGATAAAGGTAACCATAAAAATGAGGAAAAAGAACGTAGCACCATTAAACTAAATGTAGAAGTGTGTATTTATTCATATGGATGATACTATATTTCACATCAAACAAACCATTCTATCTATATATGGAACACCTGTAGGAAATGCGTGGTGTAATGGTTAAAGTCATAGGAAATGGACTCGTCGCCCCGAGTTCAAATCCTGAACGTGGTAATTGCATTTCACTTAGCGCTAATACCCTTTGGAAAGGTATGAATTCTACTCTCCCTCCAGCTATGGGTAAATAGTTGGACAGACTGGGCTCTTTAACCTTGTTAGGCAACCGGTCTAGGAGAAGGAAAACTCTGAATTCAAACCTGTTAAACTCCGCTTAATAAATTGACCTTGTGTCACATTCTGCTCATGCGTAGGGGTTGGCAAATATATATATTAACACCTGTGTTCCTTAAAAGTACGACCGTTATCACCTTGCAACATCCTCTGGTTAAAAATGAGACTGTCCAAATGAGTGTCACTACCTCAGCTAAATAAGGAAACATTTCGTTTTTATAATAAAGAAAGAAAGGGAAGAAAAAGGACACGCTACATAGAAAAAATAAGAAGAGTAGGCGAAATACGGAGAGACGGTGAGCGCGCAGAATCGATAATGCTAATCTGTTTCAACCAAGCATAATGAAAAATATGAAAAGAAGGAAAGAGAAAAAAAGGAGTGAGAGAGAGCTAAATCAAGATTATTGTACTTTTTTTTACATATTGAACTATATTACAATAGTTCTTAAATAAAGATATCAAACGTTGTAATAATTAAATTATTATGCTGTGTTATAGGTCCTGCTAGTACTTAGTATTGTTTAACCTGCAGTTTAAACAACATTTAGATTGTGACAGCAGTCTGACCAGATAATAGAATTTACGCCACAACTAAACGTGTATTTTATAAAAGAAAATACTACGGCCATGATTCTGTTGGAGAAAATCGTGTGGTAATTGCAGATAAATATTTGTTATTTACAAAAACCTATTCGATTATCAATTTCGTGGTATTTGACAAAATTCGATTTGGAGCCCCCAGTAAACAAAAAGCGTTAGGGGAATCAAATCTCGGTTGAATTTAATCTTGGGTGTACGTGCGAATTTGCTTCCTTCTTTCTGGAAGGTTTTCAACAATATACTAAGACTTATATTACCCAATTTATTTGCTTCTTTCGAAGTGTTTTTTATTTAATCGAAAAAAAAAAAAAAAAAAAAAAAAGAAAACTTTGTCACTTGATCTCGTAGAATCTCGTCTCCCGCTCTTAACAACGTAGAGGACAATTCTTCCTTTACAAACTAAATTGTTTATATATCTATATATTAATACGTTTGTTCCTTAATTGTACGACTGTTATCTTTCAACACCCCTGGTTAAAAATGACACCATCCAAATCGCCCAAGACGAAATGTAAAAATGTAAATCCTGATTATCTGGTGTTGTTTATCTGCAGAATTCTTATTTCTTATGAGTACCGTCACTTCAACTAAATAATGGACCATTCCGTTTTTACTATAAAGAAAAAAGGGGGAAAAGAACACGCTACCCAGAAAAAATATAAGAAAGAAAGAAAGTAGGAGATAGATGGGGGGGGGGCGATAAAGTTCATCTGTTTTAATCAAATTTAATGAAAAGAAGGAAAGAAAGAAAGAAAAAAGATTGAGAGAGAGAGGGAGAGTTTAATCAAGATTATTATACTTTTTACATATTGAACTATTTAGTAATAGCTCTTATATAAACATAATTGACCATTTCGTTTTATCATAAAGAACGAAAGGGAAGGGAAAGGATATGCTACACATTAAAAAATATAATAAGAAAGAAAGAACGAGAACAGGGGAAATATAAAGAGAGGGATGAGCGCTTGAAAGTGATGATAATCTGTTTTAATCGAACATAATGAAAAGAAGAAAGGAGGAAAGAAAGAAAAATGAGTGAGAGAGAGTTAAATCAAGATTATTATACTTTTTACAAATTGAACTATTTTTCAATAGCTCTTAAGTAAACATATCAAATGCGGTAATATTGAAATGATCATACTGTGACATATCCACAGGTTTTACTAGTAATATATATATATATACACCCCCCGCCCACACGAGTAGCATGTGACACTAAGTTCATTTCTTAAGCGCAGTTTAACAGGTCTTAATTCTGAGTTTTCTTTCTCCTAGACAGTTTGCCTAACCATGGTTAAAGAGCCTAGTCTGTCCTACTATTTACCTATATCTGGAGGGAGAATGATCAGATTAATACCTTTCCTAAGGGCATTATGTGCTAGAAGGCGGTGGTTGAGGGTCTTATTATCATACTATAGTATATCCACAGGTCCTGCTAGTTACTGAAATCACACTTAAGGTTTATAGACTTAATTATGTGTAACAAGGCTCTAAATTCTTGTATTTAAATGCAAAGTAGATACGGAAAAATAATGTCCGTTTTTCTACTCAACTAATTACGCAGTCGGTTTACCAACTGAAATTGAATTATTTCCCTTCCATTAACCTTGAAAGACCGGCCATTGCTTGAGACGTTTTACTAAATGAATCAAATTGTAAACTAAATATGTTATGCACGGATGGGTGAAAGTTTGTGTGTATTTTCTATAAAAGAAAGAAAAACATCTCATAAGAATTCAAACTGTAAATCTGTTATCTCTCAGATTAGGCACAGGAATCATTATATATATATATATATTACTCGTATTCCTTAATTGTAAAACGTTATCATCTTGCAACACCCTCTGCTTAAAAAGGAGTGTCAAAACCGTCCAAGATTAAATGCAAAAATGTAAATCATAATTATCTGGTGTTGTTTATCCGCCGAAGTCTTATTTTTGAGTGTCGTCACCTCAGCTAACTAATGGACCATTTCGTTTTTTAGATAAAAAAAGAAAGGGAAGAAAAGGGACATGCTACCCAAAAAAAATATAATAAGAAAGAAAAAAGAGAGTAGATGAAAGAGTGGGTGTGAGTGCACGGAAGCGATAATGCTAATTCAGTTTCAATCGAACATAATGGAAAGATAAAAAGAAGGAAAGAAAGAAAAAGAAGTGTGGGTGAGAAAGAGAGAATTAAAATCAAGATTATTATACTTTTTACTTATTGAAATATTTCCAATAGCTCTTAAGTAAACATACCAAACGTTGTAATAATAAATTATCATACAGTGGTATATCCATAGGTCCTGCTAGATTTTATCATTTCTTCATTTTACCGCGATATCTCAGATTAGACAGAGGATCATTTACCATTCCTTCATTTTACCGTTACCTCCTTTTTGCCATTACCGCGTATTAACTTTAGTTTCCTATTAGTTAATTCTTTTGCCTACTCTAAACCGCTCACAGCGGCTCTCCCACCACTGTGATGATACCGTAAACCGCTGGCAGCAGCGCTCGGACGTTTCACTTGTTTACACATGAAATCACTCCTATCATCTTATTTTGAATAGAATGAGTTGAATAGATTGTGAACTTTGAAATATCCCATCACGGGAGTAAAAACATAAACAAGAAAATTTGGTACATTCGAAGGGGAAAATTTGGTAAGCAATATCACAATAAATATAATTATTATAACAATAATAACTATCACAATAAATATAATTATAATAATAATGATGATAATAACATACCTACACACACACACACACACTTATCCACAGTAATGGTGATAGATTTTTGTTTAGTGCATCCTGGGAAGCACATATTTGCTTTGGATGAATCCCCGGGAAAATTTATGGGTCCCAACTAAAGTTTAATAAATTGTAGAGTTTTTATTTATGATCTGGGGAAACAGCGGTCTAACTCCTACCTTGTAACCTATCCTGAGTAATTCATTTCTTAAGAAACCTGTTCAAATGTATTCACTGTTAGCTTGAGATGGTGAGGGAAGAAAAAGAAAAACACTGGGGTGCATGAATATGATTTAGATAGAAACATAAAGCAACAGTATGCTTTTAAAATAAGTTCAATACAATTGCATCATTATTTAAATGATATCCGTTATTATAAAAACTGCACGGATATATTTAATGTTTGTTTGTTTTATAAGGGGGGGGGAGATTTAAAAAAAATAAAAAAACATATATATAATATATATTATTTCCTGTGCGTGTTCCCATACATGTGCTAGCACCAAAACGACCAACATAATGTTAAATTGTTATTCTCACTCTTTTTTCCTTTCTTACCTTTTTTTTTTTAAACTTTATGTTCGATTAAAAACAATTAGACTTTTCGCTTCCGCACGCTCATGCACTCTTTCTTTCTCTATCCTTCTCCTACACACTTTCTCTCTTTCTTTCATCTTATACTTTTTCTATGTAGCATGTCCTTTTTCTTTTATTTCTTTTTATAATAAAAACGGAATGGCCTTATTTAGTTGACGGCGACGACTATAAAGATAAGAATTTGGAGGTTAGAAAACAGATAATCAGGATTCACATTTTTAAATTTCATGTTGGACGATTTGGACGGACTCATTTTTAATGAAAGTTTAACAGATGAAAGGTTGTCAATTAAGGAACACGAGTAATTTATATATAATATATATATATTTGTTCATTGACATGGTTTCAAATTGAAACCTTATCTTGAAAAAAAATATCGTGATAAAATGGGGGTATTACGACTAGTAGCATTATGGAGATATTTTGTTAAACATATTTTAATTAAAATCTCATTTTTAAGTCCTTCCAATCGAATGGAAACAATCTCTCTCTCTAACCTCTCTCCTCTCTCTCTCTCCTAAAACTCTAAGCATCTAAAACTTGACCATGCTTTCTTTCTCTCCCTTTTTTGTATTTTCCTTTCGCCGGAGTTTCGCCGTCGGGCAAGTGATGTGTAACTGTACAGCCATAATGATTAATTTTGTTGTTTGTTGTTTATTTTAATCTCATTTCACTTTAAACAACTCACTGATTAAAAACACTATTTTTAACTCAATAACTCATTCAATGATTTTATTTCTTCACTCACTAATGCACTTGTTCATTTATTCAGAGCAGATTTTTTTTTTTAATAACAGCCTTTCTGTGATTCTAAACATTTTACTTAACGAATTAAATTGTAAACTAAACCATATGCACTTGAAGGGATAAAACTTTGTATTTTTCATAAATGTTATACGATTATATATATATATATATATATATATATATATATATAATATATATATAATTTGGTGCGGTACCAGTTTCTTGGTACAGGTGATTCTAGGTGGGTCCTAGTTCTCTACCAGTCGTTTTGTTGTAGAGTTCAGGTTCGGTATGAGAGCTCAATGTTTAATTATTGTAAACAGAGCCAAGTTATTTGTAAAAAAAAAAAAGGGCCTTAAATACCATGGGTATCGTGGTTATGGACCATTTCCACTCGTGAGTATGCCCACGAGCTTCTTCAGAACCACTGATATCTTTAATTTAGACAGGCACATGGCCAAACTCATCTTATATTCATACACTTCCCCGCTTCCGGGTGATCATATTGCATTTTTTTCTTTTCAAGTGTCTTTTTATTGGTGGAATTTTCTTTTTTTTTTTTATCCTTTGCATGGTTGGCGGTGTTTTTATGTGTCTGCCTAGTCTGCATACTCACGAGTGGAAATGGTCCATAACCACGATACCCATGGTATTTAAGGCCTTTTTTTACAAATAAATATATATATATGTGTGTGTGTGTGTGTGTGTGTGTGTGTGTAGAAAAAGTGGAAGTGAATCCGACAGTATGTAATATAATGAAAAATTGAAAGAACGCAAGTTCATAAAACGAGTAATGTTTATTTCGCCTGCGCTGCAGTGTTTCGATCTGTTTCCATAGATCTTCATCAGGGCTTTTGTTAATTGGAGGAAAAAATAAATTTATCACAGAGAATAAGAAAACTGTGAGAGTCTTTTGCTTTGTCGGTCAGTCTATTAAAAATTGTTGAATGAAAAACGAGCGTTCTTGGATGTTTTGAAAAAATACAACGAACGCTGAACAACGGTTGATGTAGATATGAAATGTAAACAGAAGCTCATTTACGTTGGGTGTGTGTGTGTGTGTATGTATGACAATGTAAACAGACGCTCACTTTCGCTCTGTGTGTGTGTGTGTGTAAGTAATTGCAAAATCACCGTTCTGGCATGTAGCTAACCCTCACTTTGTTTACAAAGTTCGAGGACTCTAGTGAATTCATTTCCGCTTAGAAATGTATCAATTTAAATATTCTTCTATATTTGACAGCCGCTAAGAGACTTGGCGAACTAAAATTCATTCAGGTCTCAAACCCGACCAGGGGTAGCTGTTAACGTGTAGCCACACTGATGAGAGGTAAACCTCGAAACATGTGTGTGGATAACACACACTATATTATATATATTTCATGATCATGTATAAATAGATATATTATGATATATAAAAAAATGTGATTAATGTGATAATATAAATATGCTTAATATAGGCTTATTCACTAAGCTTAATTCATTTTACTAAGCTTAGTTTACGGCAAGTTTACAAGTATGTGTCACCCAGTGAGAAACGAACTTTGTACAGTAGTTGTTTTCCAGCAAGGCTAACTTGATATTCTCTGTTCCGTGACAATATTCCATCTATACATCTAAATGTTTTAAGACATTTTTAGAAAAAAATTTCAAATATGTCCAATATTTCCTAAAGTAATCATTTACAAAGTTAACTTGATTGGGCACAAGGTCACAATAAAGAGCAGCTAGTGAAAATTTAACAATTTATAATAGTCCATTATCCTCCCTCGTATATATAGGGAATAATTTACAAAGTTTAACAGATTGGTACAAGGTCAGATATAGGGAGCACCAGTGAAGATCGAACAAAACCAGCATTGGTGTGCTACCGGTCCATATATATATATATGTGTGTAAATAACATGGAAATTAATCCGAACAGAATGAATTTAACATTTTGAAAAAACAATTAGATTAATCTGCTGACAGAAATCTGTTTTCGACGCCTTAGTAGAAGGGTCATCATCAACGAGCAAAAAAATATGTAAAAGAGAGAAGGGATAAAAACCGTTGGGAAGAGAATAGGGGGGTCAAACACACGCTGGATGCTTGAATTTTTCAAATGCGCATACTGTTTCAAAATAAATATAATTTTATTTTTAAAAATCAGAAGCATTTTTTTTAATCCAAAATAAAAAACAAATATAACGGATTTTTACACCTCCGAAGATTATTCTACGAACACTACAAAAAAAAAAAAAAGTTACCTACAACCACAACTTTTTGAAATTTTAACATCTTTTCTTTTCAAATTGTACTGTGGGATATGTAAACAACTTAATGCTGGATATTATTTTGAACATTTTTGATAATCTCTTACACTTTCTTATATATTTACAGCCAATCTCTTTTTGAGTTTATTTTTGGATTAAAAATGCTTTCTTGAATTTTTTAAAATATAAATTTATTTTTTTTTGGAAACAGTATGCGCAATTTGAAAAAATTCAAGCATTCCAGCGTGTGTTTGTACCCCTATTCTCTTCCAACGGTTTTATCCCTTCTCTCTTTTACATATTTTTTGCTCGTTGATGATGACCCTTTCTACTAAGGCGTCGAAACAGATTCTCTGTCAGCAGATAATAATTACTAATTGTTTTTTCAAAAATGTTAAATTCATATATATATATATATATATATATTATATATATGCAGCATTTTTTTCTTTTAAACATGTTTTGTTAAAGTTGACAATTCTTGTCAGACGAGTTTTTGGTTCGATCCTTTCTGATGATGATACAAAGCCGTGCAGAAAGCGCTCGTGAAATAACCTTTTGTGGATTGCTACACCAATTCCACCCAGATATCAAATGATGGCCAATAGTTCAGAAAGGATCGAACAAAACTCGTCCGACAAGATTATCAGTAGAGTTAACAAACAAATATATTATGTGTGTGTGTGTGTTGTGTGTGTGTGTGTGGAAAATGGAAGGAATTGAATCCGACAATATGAGGAAAAATTAGTAAGAAAAGAAATGTAGGATCGATAAAACGAATTTAATTCGATATCAAACATACACATGTTGTTTCGGGTCAGTTTTATGTGTGTGAAATATTTCGCACCATGAAGATTTTTGACCTTCATCCAGAGTGGAAATCATTCAAAATTAATGTTACGTCTGTGACAGGTCGAATCTTCTATGTGTGGCGCAAATATTTTCAACACATAAACTGACTGAAACCTGTGTAAGTGATACGATTTAATGTGATATCGATTAAATTCATTTATCATCTACATTTCTTTTCTTTACTCATTTTTCCCTCTTATATTATATATATATATATATAAAATATATGCGCGTAGTGTTGAAATATTTTCCTAGGCTTTAAATTTAGATTGGAGCACAAGGTTATAAATAAGGATGCACCCAGTTAGAAGTCAAACACTGAAGATTATTTGCTATCACTTTACTTCTTCTAAATATAAAAATTCATTCAATTACAAGAAATTAAATTTTCACTTTCTTTTTTTTGTTAATACAGAAAAAACGAAACATCCATGGTTGTTGACAGAGCATACAATTAATAAGAAAATAAAAATATTAAAGAAATATTGCTGCCCAGACGGAATTTAATTCAATTTTTTACCATTGGTTGAGGCAATTTGAGAACTAAATTGATTTGTGATCTGTCTGAAACAAGTTAATTGATCGTCTATCCGCATATAATCTGATTATAATTACGCTCCATGACAAGAATGTAACTTTTCTTCGCGGGATTTCAATAATTATTTGATAACTCAGACACAACAGTCCAGTAGCCGGTTTAAAAATATGTTTCATTGAATGGCACAAAGATATGCCGGTGGTTCACCTGTTGACAAACTTGACACTATGTAACAAGATGTTTATATTTCACTGAACACGGCCAAGAGAACATGTGCATGAGCGTAATTATATCAGATTATAACTGGCGGTAGAGATCAATTAACTTGTTCAGACATCACGAAAAATCAATTTGTTCTCATTGCCTTCAAATGGCTAAAAAATTGAATTAAATTCCGTCTGGGAGCCAGAATATTCTTTAATATTTTTATTTCTTATAATTGTTATGACTCTGTCAACAACATTGTATGTTTCGTTTTTCTGTTATCAAAAAAAAGAAAGTGAAATTTATTCTTATTGAATGAATTATATTTAGAAGAAGGTAAAGGATAGCAAATAATCTTCAGTGTTTGATTCTAATGGGTGCTCTTATTTATAACCTTGTGCCAATCTAATTTAAACTAGGAAATGATTTCACCACGCGCATCATATATATATTATATATATATATATGAGGAAAAATGAGTAAAGAAAAGAAATTGTAGATGGATAAATGAATTTAAATCGATATCAAATTAATCGATCATCACTTACATCATGTTTCAGTCAGTTTATGTGTGTGAAAATATTTGCACACATAGAAAGATTCGACCTTTTCAATCAGAAGTGACACATTTATTTTGAATGATTTCACTCTGATGAAGTGGTCAAATCTTCTATGTGTGCGAAAATATTTCACACACATAACTGACCGAAACACATGTGTATGTGATATCGATTAAATTCGTTTTTTATCGACAACATTTCTTTTCTTTACTAAATTTTTCCTCATATTGTCCGGATTCAATTCTTTCCATTTTTCACACACACACACACACACACACACCACAACATATATATAATTTGTTTTGTTAAACTCTACTGATAATTCTTGTCGGACGAGTTTTTTGTTCGATCCTTTTCTAACTATCGGGCCATCATTTTGATATCTGGGTGGAATTGGTGTAGCAATCCACAAAGGTTTATTTACGAGCGCTTTCTGCACGGCTTTGTATCATCATCAGAAAGGATCGAACAAAAACTCGTCTGACAAGAATTGTCAGACTTTAACAAAACATGTTTAAAAGAAAAAAATGCTGCATATATATATATATATATAATATATTATTATATATGAATTTAAACATTTGAAAACAATTAGTAATTATTATCTGCTGACAGAAATCTGTTTCGACGCTTAGTAGAAGGGCATCATCAACGAGCAAAAAATATGTAAAAGAGAGAAGGGATAAAACCGTTGGAAGAGAATAGGGGTACAAACACACGCTGGAATGCTTGAATTTTTTTCAAATGCGCATAACTGTTTCAAAAATAAAATAAATTTTATTTTTTAAAAAATCAGAGCATTTTTAATCCAAAATAATAAACTCAAAAAGAGTTTGGGTGTAAATATATAAGAAAGTGTAAGGAGATTATCAAAAATGTTCAAAATATGATCCAGCATTAAGTTGTTTACATATCCACAAGTACAATTGAAAGAAGATGTTAAAATTTCAAAAAGTTTTTGGTGGTGTAGGTAACTTTTTTTTTTTTTGTAGTGTCGGAAAATCTTCGGAGGTGTAAAAATCCGTATATTTTGTTTTTTATTTTTGGATAAAATGCTTCTGATTTTTTTAAAAATAAAATACAGTTATTTTATTTTTGAAACAGTATGCGCATTTGAAAAAATTCAAGCATTCCAGCGTGTGTTTGTACCCCCTATTCTCTTCCAACGGTTTTATCCTCTCTCTTTTACATATTTTTTGCTCGTTGGATGATTGACCTGCTTCTACTAAGGCGTCGAAACAGATTTCTGTCAGCAGATATTACTAATTGTTTTTTAAAATGTTAAATCATTCTGTCGGATTAATTTCCATTTATTTACACACATATATATATATATGGACGGTAGCACACATTGCTGGTTTTGTTCGATCTTCACTGGTGCCTCCCTATATCTGACCTTGTACCAATCTGTGTAAACTTTGTAAATTATTCCCTATATATACGAGGGGATAATGGACTATTATAAATGTTAAATTTTTCACTAGCTGGCTTTTATTCTGACCTTGTTGCCAATCAAGTTAACTTTGTAATGATTACTTAGAAATATTGGACATTTTGAACATTTTTTCTAAAAATGTCTTAAACATTTAGATGTATAGATGGAATATTTGTCACGGAACAGAGAATATCAGTTAGCCTTGCTGGAAACAACTACTGTACAAAGTTCGTTTCTCACTGGGTGACACATCCTTGTAAACTTGCCGTAAACTAAGCTTAGGTAAAATGAATAAGCTTAGTGAATAAGCCTATTATTTGCATATTTAATATTTATATCATATCACATTTTTTTATATATCATAATATATCTATTTATACATGATCATGAAATATAATATATATATGTGTGTGTGTTAATCACACACACAATGTTTCGAGGTTTACCTCTCATCAGTGTGGCTACACGTTAACAGCTACCCCTGGTCGGGTTTGAGACTGAATGAATTTTAGTTCGCCAAGTCTCTTAGCGCTGTCAAATATAGAAGAATATTTAATTGATACATTTTCTAAGCGGAATGAATTCACTAGAGTCCTCGAACTTTGTAAACAAGTGATGGGTTAGCTACATGCCAGAACGGTGAATTTTGCAATTACTTTACAACAACACAGATCACAGAGCGAAAGTGAGCGTCTGTTTAACTTGTCATACATACACACACACACACACCCAACGTAAATGAGCTTCTGTTTACATTTCATATCTACACAACCGTTGTTTCAGGCGTTCGTTGTATTTTTCAAACATCCAGAGACGCTCGTTTTTATTCAATCACTTTTATAATAGCTGACCGACAAAGCAAAGACTCTCACAGTTTTTCTTATTCTCTGTGCTAATTTATTTTTTCCTCCAATTAAACAAAAAGCCCTGATGAAGATCCTATGGAAACAGATCGAAACACTGCGCGGCAAGGGCGAAATAAACATTACTCGTTTATGAACTTGCGTTCTTTCAATTTTTCATTATAAATTACATACTGTTCGGATTCACTTCCACTTTTTCTACACACACACACACACACATACACATGTTATATATATTATATATTTATTTGTAAAAAAAGGCCTTAAAATACATGGGTATCGTGGTTATGGACCATTTTCCCCCTCGTGAGTATGCAGACTAGGCGACACATAAAAACACCAAACCATGCAAAAGGATAAAAAAAAAGAAATTCCCAATAAAAAGACACTTGAAAAGAAAAAAAATGCAATATGATCACCCCGGAAGCGGGGGAAGTGTATGAATATAAGATGAGTTTTGGCCATGTGCCTGTCTAAATAAAGATATCAGTGGTCTGAAGAAGCTCGTGGGCGCCATACTCACGAGTGGAAATGGTCATAACCACGATACCCATGGTATTTAAGGCCCTTTTTTTTTTTACAAATACTTGGCTCTGTTTACAATAATTAAACATTGATCTCATACGAACCTGAACTCTACAACAAACGACTGGTAAGAAATAGGACCACCTAGAATCACCTTGTACCAAGAAACTTGGTACAGCACCAAAACGTATATTAATATAATATATATAAATATATATATATATATATATAATATAATCGTATAACATTTATGAAAAATACAAAGTTTTTATCCCTTCAAGTGCATATGGTTTAGTTTACAATTTAATTCGTTAAGTAAAATGTTTTAGAATCACAGAAAGGCTGTGTATTAAAAAAAAATCTGCTCTGAATAAATGAACAATGCATTAGTGAGTGAAGAATAAATCATTGAATGAGTTATTGAGTTAAAAATAGTGTTTTTAATCAGTGAGTTTGTTTAAAGTGAAATGTGATAAAATAAAACACAAACATAACAAAATTAATCATTATGGCTGTACAGTTACACATCATTGCCCGACGGCGAAACTCGGGCGAAAGGAAATACAAAAAAGGGAGAGAAAGAAAGCATGGTCAAGTTTAGATGCTTAGAGTTTTAAGGGAGAGAGAGAGGTAGAGAGAGGTAGAGAGAGGAGATTGTTTCCCATTCGATTGAGAAGGACTTAAAATGGATTTTAATTAAAAATATGTTTAACAAATATCTCCATAATGCTACTAGTCGTAATACCCCATTTTATCACGATATTTTTTTCAAGATAAGGTTTCAATTTGAAACCATGTCAATGAACAATATATATATATATATAAATTACTCGTGTTCCTTAATTGTACAACTTTCATCTGTTAAACTTTCATTAAAAATGAGTCCGTCCAAATCGTCCAACATGAAATTAAAAAATGTGAATCCTGATTATCTGTTGTTTCTAACCCCTCCAAATTCTTATCTGTTATTAGTCGTCGCGTCAACTAAATAAGGGGCCATTCCGTTTTTATTATAAAGAAATAAAGAAAAAAGGACATGCTACATAGAAAGTATAAGATGAAAGAAGAGAGAGAAAGTGTGTAGGAGAAGGATAGAGAAAGAAAGAGTGCATGAGCGTGCGGAAGCGAAAAGTCTAATCTGTTTTTAATCGAACATAAAGTTTTAAAAAAAAAAGGTAAGAAAGGAAAAAAGAGTGAGAATAACATTTAACATTATGTTGGTCGTTTTTGGTGCTAGCACATTATGGGAACACGCACAGGAAATATATAAAATTATATATATAATGTTTTTATTATTTTTTTTTTAAATCTCCCCCCCCCCTTATAAAACAAACAAACATTAAATATATCCGTGCAGTTTTATAATAACGGATACATTTAAATAATGATGCAATTGTATTGAACTTATTTTAAAGCATACTGTTGCTTTATGTTTCTATCTAAATCATATTCATGCACCCCAGTGTTTTTCTTTTTTCTTCCCTCACCATCTCAAGCTAACAGTGAATACATTTGAACAGTTTTCTTAGAAATGAATTACTCAGGATAGGTTACAAGGTAGGAGTTAGACGCTGTTTCCCCAGATCATAAATAAAAACTCTACAATTTATTAAACTTTAGTTGGGACCCATAAATTTTCCCGGGGATTCATCCAAAGCAAATATGTGCTTCCCAGGATGCACTAAAACAAAAAATCTATCACCATTACTGTGGATAAGTGTTGTGTGTGTGTGTGTGTTAGGTTATGTTATTATCATCATTATTATTATAATTATATTTATTGTGATAGTTATTATTGTTATAATAATTATATTATTGTGATATTGCTTACCAAATTTCCCCTTCGAATGTACCAAATTTTTCTTGTTATGTTTTTTACTCCCGTGATGGGATATTTCAAAGTTCACCAATCTATTCAACTCATTCTATTCAAATAAGTGATAGGAGTGATTTTCATGTGTAAACAAGTGAAACGTCCGAGCGCTGCTGCCAGCGGTTTACGGTATCATCACAGTGGTGGGAGAGCCGCTGTGAGCGGTTTAGAGTAGGCAAAAGAATTAATTAATAGGAAACTAAAGTTAATACGCGGTAATGGCAAAAAGGAGGTAACGGTAAAATGAAGGAATGGTAAATGATCCTCTGTCTAATCTGAGATATCGCGGTAAAATGAAGAAATGATAAAATCTAGTCAGGACCTATGGATATACCACTGTATGATAATTTTTAATTATTACAACGTTTTGGTATGTTTTACTTAAGAGCTATTGGAAATATTTTTCAATAAGTAAAAAGTATAATAATCTTGATTTAATTCTCTCTTTCTCACCCACACTTCTTTTTTCTTTTCTTTCCTTCTTTTTATCTTTTCCATTAGTTCGATTGAAACTGAATTAGCATTTATCGCTTCCGTGCACTCACACCCAACTCTTCATCTACTCTCTTTTTTCTTTCTTATTATATTTTTTTGGGTAGCATGTCCCTTTTCTTCCCTTTCTTTTTATCTAAAAAACGAAATGGTCATTAGTTAGCTGAGGTGACGACACTCAAAAATAAGACTTCGGCGGGATAAAAACACCAGATAATTATGATTTACATTTTTGCATTTAATCTTGGACGGTTTTTGACACTCCTTTTAAGCAGAGGGTGTTTGCAAAGATGATAACGTTTTACAATTAAGGAATACGAGTAATATATATATATATAATGATTCCGTGCCTAATCTGAGAGATAACAGATTTACAGTTTGAATTCTTATGAGATGTTTTTCTTTCTTTTATAGAAAATACACACAAACTTTCACCCATCGTGCATAACATATTTAGTTTACAATTTGATTTCATTTAGTAAAACGTCTCAAGCAATGGCCGGTCTTTCAAGGTAATGGAAGGGAAATAATTCATTTTCAGTTGGTAAACCGACTGCGTAATTAGTTTGAGTAGAAAAACGGACATTATTTTTCCGGTATCTACTTTGCATTTAAATACAAGAATTTAGAGCCTTGTTACACATATTAGTCTATAAACCTTAAGTGTGATTTCAAGTAACTAGCAGGACCTGTGGATATACTTAGTATGATATATAAGACCCTCAACCACCGCCTTCTAGCACATAATGCCCTTAGGAAAGGTATTAATCTGATTCATTCTCCTCCAGATATAGGTAAATAGTAGGACAGACTAGGCTCTTTAACATGGTTAGGCAAACTGTCTAGGAGAAAGAAAACTCAGAATTAAGACCTGTTAAACTGCGCTTAAGAATGAACTTAGTGTCACATGCTTACTCGTGTGGGCGGGGGGTGTATTATATATATAATTACTAGTAAACCTGTGGATATGTCACAGTATGATCATTTCAATATTACCGCATTTGATATGTTTACTTAAGAGCTATTGAAAAATAGTTCAATTTGGTAAAAAGTATAATAATCTTGATTTAACTCTCTCTCACTCATTTTTCTTTCTTTCCTCCTTTCTTTTTTCAATTATGTTCGATTAAAACAGATTATCATCACTTTCAAGCGCTCATCCCTCTCTTTATATTCCCCTGTTCTCTGTTCTTTCTTTCTTATTTATATTTTTTAAATGTGTAGCATATCCTTTCCCTTTCCCTTTCGTTCTTTATGATAAAACGAAATGGTCAATTATGTTTATATAAGAGCTATTACTAAATAGTTTCAATATGTAAAAAGTATAATAATCTTGATTAAACTCTCCCTCTCTCTTCAATCTTTTTTCTTTCTTTCTTTCCTTCTTTTCATTAATTTTGATTAAACAGATGAACTTTATCGCCCCCCCCCATCTATCTCCTACTTCTTTCTTTCTTAATATTTTTCTGGGTAGCGTGTTCTTTTTCCCCCTTTTTTCTTTATAGTAAAAACGGAATGGTCCATTATTTAGTTGAAGTGACGTACTCATAAGAAATAAGAATTCTGCAGATAAACAACACAAAGATAATCAGGATTTACATTTTTACATTTCGTCTTGGCGATTTGGATGGTGTCATTTTAACCAGGGGTGTTGAAAGATAACAGTCCGTACAATTAAGGAACACGTATTAATATATACGATTGATATAAACATTTAGTTTGTAAGGAAAATTGTCCCTCTACGTTGTTAAGAGCGGGAGACGAGATTCTAAGAGATCAAGTGACAAAGTTTCTTTTTTTTTTTTTTTTTTTTTTTTTTTTTTTTTTTTTTCGATTAAATAAAAAACACTTCGAAAGAAGCAAATAAATTGGTAATATAAGTTCTTAGTATATTGTTGAAAACCTCCAGAAGAAGGAAGCAAATTCGCACGTACACCCAAGATTAAATTCAACCGAAGATTTGATTCCTCTAACGCTTTTTGTTTACTGGGGGCTCCAAATCGAATTTTGTCAATAACCACGAAATTGATAATCGAATAGGTTTTTGTAATAAAAATATTTATCTGCAATTACCACAACGATTTTCTCCAACAGAATCATGGCCGTAGTATTTCTTTTTATAAAAATACACGTTTAGTTGTGGCGTAAATTCTATTATCTGGTCAGACTGCTGTCACAATCTAAATTTGTTGTTTAAACTGCAGGTTAAACAATACTAAGTACTAGGCAGGACTAAATAACACAGCATAATAATTTAATTATTACAACGTTTTGATATCTTTATTTAAGAACTATTGTAATATAGTTCATATGTAAAAAAAAGTACAATAATCTTGATTTAGCTTCTCTCTCACTCCTTTTTTTTTTCTCTTCCTTCTTTTCATATTTTCATTATGCTTGGGTTGAAACAGATTAGCATTATCGATTCTGCGCGCTCACCGTCTCTCCGTATTTCGCCTAACTCTTCTTACTTTTTTCTATGTAGCGTTGTCCTTTTTCTTCCCTTTCTTTCTTAATTATAAAACGAAATGTTTCCTTATTTTAGCTGAGGTAGTGACACTCATTTGGGACGTCTCATTTTTAACCAGAAGGATGTTGCAAGGTGATAACGGTCGTTACTTATTAAGGAACACAGGTGTTTAATATATATATTGCCAACCCTAGCACGATGAGCAGAATGTGACAAGGTCCCAATTTATTAAGCGGAGTTTAACAGGTTTGAATTCAGAGTTTTCTTCTCCTAGACGGTTGCCTAACAGGTTAAAGAGCCCAGTCTGTCCACTATTTACCCATAGCTGGAGGGAGAAGTAGAATTCATACCTTTCCAAAGGGTATTAGCGCTAAGTGAAATGCAATTACCACGTTCAGGATTTGAACTCGGGGCGACGAGTCCATTTCCTATGACTTTAACCATTACACCACGCATTTCCTACAGGTGTTCCATATATAGATAGAAGGTTTGTTTGATGTGAAATATATGTATCATCCATATGATAAATACACACTTCTACATTTAGTTTAATGGTGCTACGTTCTTTTTCCTCATTTTTATGGTTACCTTTATCATTATCAATTTTCGACTTCTTGTACTGTTTTCATTATGAATCTTTGAATAATTTACTTTTCTTATCAATGTTTTACATTTATTGTAATTTTTAATATTAATCTGATTTGTTACTTTTTATTAATCTTCGAATATGTTACTTTCTCTTTATCGATATTAGCACAAAATAAAACACACCCTCGGGCGATGTAAAAATAAATTTTTGAAACATATTGGCCTGAGGGGTGGGAGTAAAAAATTCATGTCAGCGAGTTTTTTACCCAAGTAAGTAAAATCATCAAAATTCCTTAAAGATTAAAAATAAAACAATTTTGAAATGTAAACCTTTAAATATGTATTAAAATCAAAACAACTATATATAGATATATAATACCAGTAATGTTATTATATTAAACTTGGTTAAAAAACCAATGAGGACTGTCTAATGTTGCATGTTCAAATTTTGAGTGTATTTCTATTGAATAATACACTCAAAAATTTGAACATGCCAAAAATCGTAGAATAAATTTTATTCTATGTTATGACGATTTTGGGTAATGCTGATGTAAGCAGTGACGTAATTTTGTTACAGACAAAACCGGAAGCGAATCTCCATTATTAATAGATAACTAAATCTAATGATACCGGTTGTCGATAGAAAGGTACACACTATTGAATTCACAAAGAAATAAAATGTTACATAATTGTTAGTACCCTAACAATTATGTACAGTTAGTGTAGAAAATTAAAATAGGTTAGAATTACGGCTAGCAGTTTTTGAGTACGATATCATGAAGATTGATTGCCACATGTTAAACTCATGTTGACCCCTTTCCGGTAGATACCGTAAGAAATTAGTAGAGATATGAGAAACTAGGGGCTCTTCGGTTTTGATTGGAAAGAGTTAGTTTATTATTGGGTGAGCCACGGAGATAGTAAGTCGCGCTCAGCACGCACCCGGTGGGCCGGTATTCCTCTGCGCAGTCTGGCCTGGGGATTTTCTAAATAAGATATAAATATAAAGAAATCTAAGTCTTGGTTTATTTATCCAAAAACTACTAATGACCCAGGGCTTCCTGATAGACGAGAAATCCCTAATAGACAGACCAGACACGTAATCCCCAGACGAAATTCCTGACGCTAGAAGAAGAATATAATATATCAAAGATGATCAGAAGAATACATAGAGTAATGTACATACGAGGCGACAAATGGAAGCGAATTTCTGTCAGAAAACTTTCAAAATTTATTAATTGAGAATAGGATAAACATGCTTTCCTATTTATTTCATTGAGAATAGGATTAACATAACTTCCTGCCCTACTCCCACATCAGGTGGGCAAAGTTGAAAGAGCATGGGCGCACCTTATCTTCAATGGCTAGATGTATGCTGATTGAGTCTAAATTACCAAAGATATATGGGTTTATGCAATACTTGCCTCTGCCTATATAAGGAATCGTTGCTTTAATTCATATTTAGGGAAAACCCATTTTGAAGTTTACCGGTTAAGACCGAACTTAAGTTCGTATGCATTATTTTTGGGACGACTTGTTTTTTGTCAGTACAAAATTAAAAGGAAATGGGATCTGATACAAGTAGTAATGACTTAGGTTATGACCAGAACAGTATGAATAAGTGATATCAGCAGCAGAATACTTGCAGTGGTTGGTCAATAGGTTGTACATGGCTATCTAGGCGAGTCTATAAGTAGAATGATCTTTACACACGCCATATATATATATAAATATATATATAATAAAAAGCTTAGAATGCGCAGACCATTGTTAGTGAGTTCGGATTTCAACTGGGGTGCCCCAATACTTTCTGGCCTGTGCCCACATCTAACGCTAAGTTAGAAAATAACTATAATATAAAAACCAACAATAACAAAAAGAAAAGGTACTGACGTGCTGAAGTGGAAGAGGTTTTTTTTTTAAATGGGAGATAGATGATAATGATAAGATAGAATAGATAGATATATAATAAAGAGAGATATATAACTTTGAAGCGGTAATATACTGGTCACTTTGGGTTTCAACTAGTAGAAATGAAAAGAGTTTTGGAAATACTACGAAATTATAAAACAGAAATAAATGTCAATTACTGGAATGTCTTCCAATTTTAATGTTTTTTTTTCTTTAGACATTCATAAAGGCGTAAATCTCATCGGCAACATGAAACATATCATTAAGAATTTTAAGAAAAATTTCCGCAGGATAAAATAAAATCTATTGATTGGCTTACATTTTTTGGTGCGTCTGTGACAAACAAAATATGCGCCATTTTTCGCATAGAAAAGGTACACATAAAAAATTAAGGAATAATCTTTCATTAAAAAATTTGATTTTCACATGAATTTGGTATGTGATTGAAATTAGAAAATTTAATTGAATGCGAGGTTAGCTATTCGCATTGTTATTATGACAACTTTCAAGCGACTTTTTCCTCCTGCATTAAAAGTTATTTCCCCCTTCTTTTTGATTGACATATTGCGACGAATTAAAACCTAATAAGCTTTCTTATGAAACTATGGCAATTTTTAATGGCCGCCTCTCTGGCTGTATTCAGCAAGTAAGACATAAGGAAAAGAGAAATAAAGACATGTATAAGGAAAAAAGACAGACAATACGATAAAAAATGATTTTAGTTAAGAAATAGAAAGTGGCTACCTGGCGGGTTGCCTGGGTAGAGGGGGGGATTTTTTTAAAACTTAGTCTCCGCAGATCCATTATTTTATTATTCGCGAGAGAGATCCTCGCTGGTTGCCCCATAAGAAATAATAGAAAATAATATAAAAAACATAGATATATATATATATATATTATAATAATTATATTTCAAAGTGAAAAAGAAACAACAAAAGACAAAAAGAAAAAGAAAGAATATACAAAATATCATGCCAATGACCTTTCCCCTTCTGTTTACTTTCAAAATTTGATTTTTAAATATCTTCCCAAATTAAATAAACATCTTCCATTATTTTTGCTCAAAAACCACGCTCTGGTGATATCCCAATGTATATATAATAATATAATATAGATAGAGATATAACAACGGTGGTGACGAGGAACGACGAACAAGATCGATCCTCTTTTGTTTTCCGGCGGTAGAAGTACGGACGGGCCTCTGGTCCCTAAATGTAGGATTACGTAATTTAACGGTTTTCTCTTTATCTCTTCCTCTCTAAAGATATAGTATATATAATAATATATAAGACAAGACGACGCCTGCCGTAACCAAATTACCTTTTTAGGTGGCGTGAAACTTGGAAGCACGTTGACCAGAAAAGACTATCACAACCACTCCATCTCTGCCATTACAAAGAGAGCTTCATAACCACTTTCTTATAATAAACTGCTAACATAACGTTTGCAAGTTCACCGTAAGTCCACTCTTTGAGGCTCACTCAGATATACACTAACGAAGAATAAAGAAAAAATAACATGAAATTAAAATTAAAAATATAAATAAAGTGATGGCTTCCGATTTAAGATTGTGAATTGCCTTAAATGATGGAAAAAGCTACAAAGCTACTATCCATAATCAAATTATAAACGACACTTTCAACAGTTTCACGAATCCAAGAATATTCCTAGCAATAAAATCGCACAGGGAAACACTTCACAGGGATCACAACTTCGTTAGTAAGAAAAGTTTTAAAGACGTCAAGCAATAATTTCCGCTGTAGACTCTGATAATAAAATATCTGTAAAAGGAAACGATAATTGGTTGAGTGTATCGTTCAATCCTACGATATGCAAACCAACACGGTAACCCAAACGTCCACGACAGATAATGGAGGCTTTATTTGTTTCTGAAACTGGAATATGCGACCACATTGATTTTCTTTTAATAAGAGAAATACTGATAAATATTAATATAGGACATATAATATATCTTATTATATATATAGATATATTATCACACATACTTGACTCAACACAATAACCACTCACCTACACATAATCATATAATATAGAATAATTAATATACATATTAATAATATATATATATATATACCATATAATTTAATATATATAGAATTTTCTACCAAAACCACATTTTTCTCTCTCATCTCTATTATCTATCTATATATATATTATGATAACAAGGACTAATATATATGAGATATTTGAGATTATTATAGAAAGTTATAATATATATAATTTATACTTTCCATATACCAAAAATGCCCTGAGAATATTCTAATTAAATAGAGAGAGAGAGAGAAGAAGTAGAGATAACAATATAATACATATTATGATATGATATATATAATATATCATTTATATATAACAATAATAAGAGTAATTCCATTATATACACATATATCCAATAAGAAAAAAATATATATATATATATTATCGTATATATATATATATATCGCTTAATTGAGTCAATACACTATTTAAACCAAAAAAGAAATCTTGGGAAAAACAGCTAGTGTAATGGTTAGAATCACAGCCTGTTAGTTAGGTCGAATCACACACAAATCGGCTTCGCAGTTTTATAACTCTGCTGATTGAGGCATAAATAGGCCCAAATGTACATACGAGATTGGACTTTTTCCTCCGATTTAAAAATTTACGATATATAATAGAGAAAATATAAATATAAAATATAATAATATAATATATAAATAACAATAACATTTCAACTAGATATTCATCTGTACTCTGAGCAAGACAAGAACAGATAGTTAACAGTGATATAATATACAGGATAATATATATAGAAGTAGAATAGTATAATATATCTAGATATATATAGAGAAGATATTATAAGATATACATATATATATATATATATATTATATAAATATATACATAATATAATAATAGATCATCATAGTAAGAGACAAAATTAATTCTGAATTAGAGTATATTACGTCTAGTTAGATCATAAATAAGGTAAGAAACAGACATAGGGATAGATAGGTTATGATTATAAGATATATGTCATACACACAGACCCGTGTTTTGTCGTTATACAAATCAATACAATTACAAAGATGATGAGGATAGATCTACTACACAACAATAATCTAGCCGAGAGGGAAACCGACTGACATTTTCCTCAGTCCCAATTCTTAACCTTCGGCCTCTTCCAGGTACCACGTAAGAACGGGAGTTTTTAACTGATAAATACATAAATCGGTGTATATATATATATATATATAATATATATATATATATATATATATCTATATATCCCACACACACGGCAATATATATATATGTTACTATAAACCAATTGTAAACCGAATGACATTTTTGAATGTGTCTATTTCTTTTGTAGACATAATATATTCGCCATATTCTGAATATCCCACACACATAATTTACAGTGGGATTGGCCTATATATATATATATATTATATTTATATATATATAAATATAATACATATAAATATAAAAAAAACCAATTGTAAACGAATGACGCGATTTGGCGAGCGATGAGGCATTCTGGGATACCCTTTATAATACGAAGGCCATATAATAATACGATAATAAACAGAAACCATGAGATAACATTACACATTTATATTCGATATATATAGAGAGATAATATATAAAGGGAAGAAAAGATATAAATACCTCCAGAGATATAGATTTGTATTTCTATAATATCAGTAACAGAATTAAAATAATAATTTAAGAGAGATATAGACCAATATAGATATATCACATTATACTAGATATATATAAATATATAGATAGATATTTGTACTGACTTAGATCAAACTGAATATATTAGATATATATATACATATTTTAATATATATATATATATATGACAGATAATAATATATATATATAAATATATATATATATAGATAATGAATCTATAATATAATAATATATATATATAATATATAATATATATATACATATATATCATATATATATATATATATACATAATAATAAAATAAAATTAATCTAAATAAATTATTCTCTATCTTCTATCTCTCTATCTCTATCTCTATCTCTCTATCTATCTTCATCTCTCCTATCTATCTTCATCTCTCTTATCTATCTTCATCTCTCCTATCTATCTTCCTCTCTCTCTCTCTAATCTTCCTCTCTTCTCTCATATCTTCCTCTCTAATCTTCGCCTCTCTTCCTCTCTCTATCTCCTCTCTTCCTGCTCTATTCTCTATGCTTCTCTCTCTATCTATATTCCTTTGACTCTATATTTCCTCTTCTATCTATCTAATCATGTCTATCTATCTCAAAAACTGATGTTGCAACTACCACAATAACTTTTTGCCACATGCAAGGGTTTGTTTTGAATTCATATCACTTTCGTCTCCGCTCTTGATAGGTACGGAGTATAAACCAAGCTCTGAAGATGATTTTGATAAAATCGAAATATTTGTTCAATATCAGCTATGAATATGTTATAAATGTTTTTCAATATTAACAGCGATATTAGTGTTGTTTTTCATATCCTTTTTATTCTAATATATATCTAAAAAATATAAAAATAAATAAAAAATATATTTATATATATATTAGACACCGCAGACACCGTGTCTCAACGTATCACGTCTCCTTGTGTGGCTAGCGCGGAACGAAGACCCACTTAATTTTATCAGTCAAAAGTTCTTAATCACTGCCATCAGGCAACGCCGCAAAAACTGGGACGATAATTTAACTGATAAATACATACATATGTATGTAAAAGGGCGTAGGGAAGAGCTCCATCCGTATTAATGAGAAGCATTGCTTATATATACTAGCAAAATATAATGCACCCTTCGGGTGCAAGTATTTAAGTTTTATACTACATAAAATATCATATTAAATTAGAAAGACTAATCGAAACTGAATAGAGAATGCAGATAAAAAAATTGGAACAGAGGGGGTATGAATTGAAAAATAGAAGCAACTTGAAAGTAATCTTGCGATCATTTTCCATTCTCCCCTCCTTTCATTGGGTAACTTTTCTAATTTAACTATTTACTTAAATAGGAATTAAGAATATATATTAGTTATTTCTTCTTGTTAATGGATTTCTTTTTAAGATTTATCCTCGAGTTTTTTGCTCATATTCAAAAAGATAAACCCCAAACAATTAGAAATTCAATAATACTAAGCATCATATTTATTACATCAATTTTTTTAGATAAAATATGCAAATGCAGCCTTCCCATTCACACTATATTATCCGCTATTTTGTTTAGTATATTTAAAAATACAATTGGCATGTTCTGTGTATGTAGATATGGTCAACAGTCGTAAATGATGTAAATCAATTTTATCAGTAATTGGGGTTAAATAAAAAGATAAATCATGGAGAAGTGTGATTGTAAAATAACGAAGGGATTGTGATGTTGTAATATAGTATATAGTTTCGGTTATAGCACAGACAAACACACAATCTCCATTATAAAGCTATATCATATATTATAAAGAAAACATTTTAACATCCACTGATAGTCTAATAAAATACACATCCGGGATATTTTTCTGGTTTGTTTGAAAATAATTTATTTAGATTTTAAACTTAAAATACAGATAAGCCAATTTTGAACTGTAACTTTCATCTGTAACATTTCATAGAATTTTGTGTTATCGTCACGAACAAACATTTCCGTACATGAATTGATAGATATAACTTGAATACACGAACACCCACTCTAACTTATGAAAAATGTTCAGGGTAACGGAATGCGAACAGTCTACCCTGGTGGATTTAATATACAGTTCGGTTCAAAGTTCCGGGTTAGGCTCCAATTACGTCATGTAAGACTCCAAATTGTTTGACAAGAAGTTTTCAGAGTTCGACCATTAACCACATGAAGAAAGTAACATCCGGCCCGACAAAATGTTGTGTTGTAATAACAATAAGATGAGGCATAGTCCGAATAATACAAAGGTAACATGTCCTAGGAAATGAATACACTGATTCAAAACAAGAAGTGCAAGGGACTTGCTACTCTATCTCGTAAAACCTTACAAAATGGCCCATTGACCCCCTCCACAAACCCCCCAAAAATAAAACAAACAAAAGCATTCAGAATAATTCGCTTACTATGCAGGATAGCGGGGGCGCAAGAGATAATTTCATTAGATACGTATAAGAAGGCATTGGAATTTCATTACATTTCACGAAATAAAGAGAAACCTTTGAAACATTAGGATTAGGTTACCTGGGGAAGTTTCTGTAATCTAATACTATTTATAACGTAAATGCCATTCTATGATATTATTCTTTCCGCGCTATTTTTGCATTTGTAACCTCAACGCTATTTATACGTAAAATGATCTAAGAATATTATTATTGGCGACACTGTCTGCATTTGTTACCTAATGCTATCTATACAAGTAAAAATGAATTCCTAAGAATATTATTTTGGCGCACTGTTTTCTGCATTGTACGCCCTAATGCCATTTATACGTAAAATGATTCTAAGAACTATTATTATTGGCGCACTGTTCTGCATTTGTACCCTAATGCTATTTATACGTAAAATGATTCTAAGAATATTATATTGGCGCAACTGTTCTGCATTTTGTACCCCTAATGCCTATTTAAATACGTAAAAATGATTCTAAGATATTATTATTGGCGCACTGTTCTGCATTTGTACCCTTAATGCTAATTTATACGTAAAATGCGATTCTAATGATCATTATCTCTTGCGCGCTGTTCTGCGCATTAGTACCATAATCCACGTTATGAAGAATATTTTGAAAATAGGGACGACCATTTAATATGTGTGAATTTGATCGGTGGTTTTACAGCTGGAGTTTTTTTTTCGTGAACATTTCTGGAAGATTTTGTCAGAAACAATAAATAACAAGTTTCTTCTGTCGTAGAATTTTAATGATTGCTACTGAAATGTAATTCAATGGCAACCATTTTTTTTTCTGAGGAACAACATATACAGTAAATCAGCCTTTCTGGGTTCCGCAGGCTGATACTGCTATCTCTTTCTTATCTATCTATCTATATATCTATATCTTATGTAAGACTCTTTCCTATCTATCTATCTAGTAAAGACTCTTCCCTTCAAACTATCTGTCTATCTCTGTAAGACTCTTCCCCTTAAAGCTATCCTGTCTATCTCTTGTAAGACTCTTTTCCTTAACTATCTGTTATCTCTGGTAAGACTCTTTCCTTCTATCTGTCTATCTCTGTAAAGACTCTTTCTTAAAACTTTCTGTTATCTCTGTAATACTCTTCCTTAAACTATCTGTCTATCTCTGTAAGCACTCTTTCCTTAACTATCTGTCTATCTCTGTAGGACTCTTTCCTTAACCTATCTGTCTATCTCTCTGTAAGACTTCTTTCTTAAAAACTATCTGTCTATCCTCTGTAAGACTTCTTTCCTTATCTTTAATCTTGTCTATCTTGTAGAGACTACTCTTTCCTTAAAACTATTTCTCCTGTCTATTCTTCTGGGTTAAGACTCTTTCCTTAACTATTCTGTCTTATCTCTGTAAGACTCTTTCCTAACTATTCTGTCTATCTCTGTAAGACTTTTCCTTAACTATATGTCTATCTCTGTAAGACTCTTTCCTTTAACTATTTTATCTCTGTAAGACTTTTTCCTTTATCTATCTGTCTATCTCTGTAAGACTCTTTACCTTAACTATCTGTCTATCTCTCTGTAGAGACTGCTTTCCTAAAACTATTCTGTCATCTCTGTCAGACGCTTTCCTTAATAATTGGTCTATCTCTGTTATAGACTCTTTCCTTAAACTATCTGTCTAATCTGCTGTAAGCTCTTTTCCTTAAACTTCTGTTTCTCTGTTACAGATCTTTCTTAACTAATCTGTCTAATCTCTGGTTAGACTTCTTTCCTGAACTATCTTCCTGTCTAATCTCTGTAAGACTCTTTCCCTTAACTCATCTGTCTCTCTCTGTAAGACTCTTCCTTACTCTATTGTCTATCTCTGTACCGAAAAGACACCATTTTTTTCCTTATAAATGTGTCCTATCTCTGTAATA
>CM042137.1:130870239-130883754 GCA_023376005.1 Doryteuthis pealeii | reverse complement strand
ACGATCTCGAGAAACTCTTTGTTTTCGCCCGTGAAAAAGGTTAAAAGAAGCTCCTTCATATTTTGATTTTCTTTCTTTGATTTACAATAACACAGCAATCGGCTATTTCTGGAAGAAAAAAAAAGAATATTTTTTTTTGACTAAAATTGAGTATTCTGACTTCCGATATCAAGAGATCGGTTTAAATGAAATGTTCAGATTTCGGTAGTTGTACTGAAAAATTAATGACTAAACCAACCAATCCTTCAATTAGACTCAATGGAACCAGAGAGATTTGCAATGATGCAAGTTGCACCGATCGTTATGGAATAAACTATCTAAAATCAATTTTGTTGACTACATATAATATATATATATAATATTATTATATAATATAAATATAATTGAAAGCGCTGTCGTAATGGTTTAATCGTGGGGAATGGACTCGTCGCCCATTGGATTTAGATAGTTTTAAATCCTGGACTATAATTGGCATTTTCACTTAGCCTAATACCTTTGAAATGTATGAATCTTACTCTCCCTCCAGCAATGTGTAAATAGTAGACAGACCGGGCTCTTTAACCTTGTTAGCAACCGGTCTAGGAGAAGGAAACTCTGAATTCAAACCTGTTAAACTCTGCTTTAAAAATACCTTTGTTGTCGCATTCCTGCTCGGCGATGGTTGGTAAGTAAGTAAAAAAAAAAAAAAAAAAATTATATATAGTCTCATTGACACCATTGGGGTAAGTCGATTTTATAGCGTGTGTTAATATACAGTTCTAATGACAGACTTTTCTCTGCGCAGGTCAATCCTGGTGAACGGCGACAGTAACATAGAATAAAATTACAAGCATTAACCCAATTATGTTAATATATAAAATATATATATATTATCTTATTCTAATAATGGAGATTGTGTGTTTCTGTCTTAACCGAAACTAAATCACTAACAATTACAATCCTCTTAACATTGACATTCACTTAACACCATGAATTATCCTTTATTTTAACTCAATATTATAAATTTTTTACATTATTTATACTGTTACTATATCTACATACTAATGAAATGCAATGTATTTATATATCACAAACACAATCAGTTGTTTTACAGTGTGAACAGAGGCTAATTTGCATATTCGATATTAAAAATTGTAATTTTAATAAATATATGCTTAGTTTATTGGTTTCTAACTGTTTGGTTTTATTTTAATGAATAAATCAAAAATCTCTTCAATGAATCTTAATGAAATCCATTAACAAAAAAAAAAACTTTTCATTTTATTCTTATTCCTCTATAACTAAATTACTTTTAAATTAGAAAAAATAACAAGAAAACGAGATGATGAAGAGTTAAGTTCAGTTGTCTATTTTTCATCATATCCCCTCTTTTCAAATTTATCTGCATTCTTATTTAGTTTCATTAGGTTTCAATTTAATACGATATTTCATTACATTAAAACTTAAACAAACTTCACCCGGAGGGCATATATTTTGCTATATAATAATGAATCATCGACAATAGAGTCTTACACGTTTCGATCTTAAACAGCAGGACACTAGATAGTGCTATTTAGTTATATTTCGAAGAAATCTATCTAGATATCTTTTTATTTTTATTCTTAGAGATTCTTAGGGTACAAAGGAAATATATATAACCGAACCAGAAGTTGAAAATATATATAAACCGTAACGAAAAACCTTTGTAGCGAATAAAAGGTTTTTACAAATAGAGATTCATTGTAAACAAGTTACAAAAATGTAAAATATAATTTCTTTCGTTTGTCGATTGTTTTGAAACAATTTTTTATAATTCTTCTGTTTTCTTATTAAATAAACAAATATAAGGAGTTTGTTTGGAACCCAAATTATCGCTTCTACCCGAGGCAATTCTGTGTAGAAAACTTTCATATAACATCTTTTGCAATTTTTCTAACTTTTTGTCACCATAAACCTGTTTTTTTTTTCCCTTACGCTTTATAATATATTTTCATTTTGTACCACACAAGAAAAAAAAGACAATATTTAAACTTCTCATAACAAATGCATTAAATATTATATATATATATATATTATATAAGATGAAAGATCAGATAAGGAAAAATGCGAGTAAATGTTAAGGAAACACAGTGGATAAAAAACTATAATATATATTTATATATATATTTATATTATATATATAATGGTGTGTGTTATGTAATAGTCTCATATGTCCATTCAATTGTGTGTGTGTGTATGTACATGTCTCGATATGTGGATTCACTTGTGGTGTGTGTGGTGTTATGTACATGCCGATATAGTCATCATTGTGTGTGGTGTGTGTATGTACATGTCTCGATGTGTCATTCATGTGTATTGGTGTGTTATGTACATGTCTCGGATGTGTCATTCAATTGTGTGTGTGTGTGTGTTTTTATGTACATGTCTCGATGTGTCATTCAATTTGATTTTGTGAAGTCTTGGTTCGCGCTGAACGTCATTTTATAATCGTCTGAATTCTGAGTATAACGGAACTATCTATGAAATGCTAATAGAATTCCTTGACCACTTGCTAAATAGAAACTTTAATATAATCACAGAGCGCTGTACAACGAGAAGAGAAGGCAACGATGTGTACAGCCATTGGAGCGAATTTAATAGTAACTTACCGGTCGTTTGAATTCCTCTTCAAAGTAATTCTGTTTTCCTTTCAGCTTTGCTATGTTGTGCGCCACAGAACAATGGATCCTTTCAGCATTTTCTTTCACTTTCACGGTAGATTATTCAGACACCCTCATCTGCCCTGTCCCTACTAATCACAACAGCCTCTACATCCACCCACTGCTGACCAGACGTGGACACATCTGTCGGCACGTCAAACGGCTTTTTCGCCAGGACCCCAGTTTTTCATGATTTAGACCTAATCAAAGTTATTGAGCATTTGATTTGCCCCCCCCCTTTATTGAGGCCAGCAATAAGTTTCCCGCCAAAATGGTCTTTTTCATTTTCCCACCAGACAACGAAGCTAAACGATTACTGAACGGATGAAAGGGCAGGTTTCCAATAGGCATCCAGTACTCACGAGATTATTTATGTAGGAAGGGAATTATGTCTTACTGAGAGCTTGAAGTGGTTTTATTTTGACTAGCAGCTTAGGCAGTGTCCTGGGTATGACGTTAAATCTATCTGATGATGAAGTTCCAAGTTTCTAGAGCTCTGGGGAATGTGAAAGTACCCTTCTGTTGCCTTTTATCCCCGTTCACTCTACCGGAGTGGTTAGTAGCTGTTAGGATCCCATCTAATGTTAAATAAAGTTTAAAAAAGATTTTTAAAATTTGTTTAAAAATTGAGTTTGAAAAAATTAAGAACCATCTCAAGAATGAATAAAAATAAAATGTCTTTGGCATAAAAACCTAAAAAAAACCCCCAAGAACCAGCCAACCAGCTTTGGAAACATTGTTGTGTGTGTAGAGGGGGTGGGGGAGATCTTAGACATGCAGAAACTGCAGTTTTTTTATACACCCTTGTCCAGATCTGAATGCAAATATAGTAATATGAGACTGGCACTAATAGAAAAATATAACTATATTTCAATGTTTCACCACCAGGCTACAAACTTATTGGTATATCTCTTATTATAATGGAGATTATGTGCTCTCTGTCTGTAACCGAAAATCTGTCACCACTAAACGTCCAATTCCCTTAGTTGTTTAACAATTATTCTCAATGCTTATTAAATATCATCAATCTAATTTTAATGAGCATCTCATTTATTAACAATGTCTATTAAAGTCTATCAGTGATAGATTTGCCTCAAAAAGCCCACGTTATTAATGTGTTTAAAATTCTGCAATGCGTATTATATATCAAGAATAAAGGTCTACATAGTATGGTATAGCCCGATTGTGTGTATTGTAAATGTGGTATGAATAAATTTTCCTACCGGCTTTTAACAAAACTGGGTTTAATAAATAATTTCTTGGTGTTATTGATTTCTGATATTTTTATTCTCAAACGTATTATAAGCAATCTCAAGTATTGAAATCAATTCGAATGAAGTAAAAAAAAAAATAAGTGTAATCTTTTTATATGCGTTCTTATCTAATTTCATTAGTCTTTCTAATTCAATATAATATTCAATTATATTAAAAATTAAATATTTTTGCCCAGAGGGTTCATATGTTTTCTAGTCTAGACATTTTTATTTATTTTTCATTCTTAGACAACAGACGTATCTGAGTACCAAAGTAGATACAGACAGACACAAACATCCACCCCCCACAATTAACCAACACTAAACACCCCCCACCCCCACAATTAGCCAACACCACACACACACACAACATACCCCCACAATTAACCAACACTAAATAACCCCCACCCACCCCAAAAAATAACCAATACTAAATACACACACACACACACACACATATAGATATAAACAATAAGATTCTTCATAAACATCTCTATAAACCTATTTTTTACTCCTCGATCAATAGAATCGAAAGATTACTACTATGTATTATCTATGACCAAAATCTAATGCTTATAGATTTTGATAAAAAATAATAACTTTTCTGATTGTATAATGCTCTACTAGAATTAATAGAATCGTGGGATCTTGATTTGAGAAAAATACTTTTTACAAAATTGTTAAAATGTCGTTATTTTTTATGCGATACTCTGTATGCATCTATCTTTATATATATATATATATAGTTGAATGAAGTGACAAATAAAAGTTTTAGCTTTTATTCATTCATTTGGGAACGATATTACTACCAATGGTTTCCTGCTCAAGCATTCATCAGGTAAACGAAATTTAAAATTTTTTTTTTTTAAATGACAAATGGTGTAAATGTTTAAATGTGTGCGTTTTTTAATTGTATTCTCGTGTTACGTGTTTACGTGATGTCGAATGCTCTTTTTGTTTGTACGTGTGCGTATTTTTGTTTGTGCGTATGTGCATGATGTCATGCGCGTGTGCGTGGAAATGCGTGAAGGCTGTGATGATATGATTGTTTCCACGCGCGTGTGTGCGTATTTTTGTTTGTGCGTATGATGTTTTAATATATATATATATATATATATATATAGGGTGTGTGTATGTGTAAGAGGTAAAAAATCTAAGACTAATATGTGTTTAGTGAATATAGGCCTGTTCGGCATCCAAAGGGAGATTATATACAATTTAAAAAAAAATATAAGCAAAAAATACATTGAAAATGTAAATAAACAACCGTAATAAAAGTAGATAGAAGGAATTTGTATAAAAAATCAAAGAATAACAGGAAAGAAAACAATGTTGAACGATCAAAAAGAAAGAAGTACGCAGATTCGAATAACTATTTCTCGAAAATAAATTCATTGAATTATCGTCTAGCTAGATGAGTTGTTGTGTATGAGTTTTCAAATAACAACATTGAAATCCAGAACAAAAGGTTAATTGGTATCACCGTCACTTTCTGTAGATGAGATATTACTACCAAGTTATGTAAACGGGTCTACTAATTTTATTCGAATGCTTTAATCTTTCAAATCCGTGATATAACAGAGATAACAATGAAATACAAATTAGAATTCTTCATTCTTTTCCTAAATAAAAGTACTAGCATCATCAGGGACCACTGTTATAACTGGAACCCACCGAGCCCACGGATCGTCTAATACACCATAAACATGTATTTTCCCAGACGCTTTCTTCCTTAGCTTGTCTGGTTTTTATCTTTTCAATCCCCAACCCTTATAATTATTCTTCGATTCTTTCTTGCGTGCTTCCTTCCTTTACCCGGTCGTCCCAATTCAGTTCCGACTTGCGTCCCCACCCCTCTAAGAATCAAATATATTTTGTGTATCCTTGACATTAGCTGACACCCGATCTTCACCCGAGCCCTCAAACAAAGATACAAATGGTACAAAGATGTATAATTAAACAGTCCAACGCGCAGTGTTTCCACAACAGTAATCAATTCTCTGTAGCAACTAGCTACTACTCGAACGCGACTACTCGACTGTGTAGTCCTTATTATTCATGTATTTCTTTGGACGAGTCCAACTTTCCTGTAGGGGAAAATATCTTCCTTTAGAACATGAGTTTAAAACTTTACTTCATTTGTCACTGAGGCCCACGAACAAGGTCTCTTAAAAAGGAATTAATCCACTACCATATTGAATGTTCTGCAAATAGATCATGCTATCTTAACTTCATGCTAGATAACTGATCTATTACAGATAATCAAGAAGTTGATAAGGTCAAGTTGAGATAATGTCAAGAGTTTTGAGATCTCATTAACGTTCAAAGGATTAGTCTGTATTAAAACAGTTGATACTAATTTGGTTTTACTCTATCGAAGAAAGAGACCGAAAACTGTGTATGTTTCTTTATAGTCTGATAGATAAGAAGGTGGACCGGGAAAATTGTTACCAAGCTAAATTTGGTATTTTTTGAAAACTTAGGGTATCCTCTTTTGAAATTTGAAAACTCCTCTTTTTGATCCCCAAGGGAATTTTTTTAATTGCGGTGTGTGTGTGTGTGTGTGTGTGTGTATGAAAACCAGATATATATATATTTACCAACCCCTCCGCACGAGCAGGATGCGACACAAGATCAATTTCTTAAGAGGAGTTTAACAGGTTTGAATTCAGAGTTTTCCTTCTCCTAGACCGGTTGCCTAACCAAGGTTAAAGAGCCTAGTCTGTCCTACTATTTACCCATTGCTGGAGGGAGAGTAAGATTCATACCTTTCCCAAAGGTATTAGCGCTAAGTGAAATGCAATTACCACGACCAGGATTTGAACTCGGAGCGACGAGTCCATTTCCCATGACTTTAACCATTGCACCACGCGCTTCCAGATATAGTCTGGTAGATAAGGTGGACCGGGAAAAATTACTACCAATCTAAATTTGGTATTCTTTGAAAGCTTTGGGTATCCTTTTTTGAAATTTGAAAACTCCTCTTTTTGATCCCATGGGGACATTTTTTTCTTTGTGGAGGGAGTATGCAAACCAGATCTATAATAGAATTCCATCGAGACCACCCAGATAACAACATTTTTGAGTCCTGGAGAATAAAAACTTGGAACTGTAAAATCCACTAGAAAACAACAGAACACAGAGGGAAAGTGAATGAAGGTAATAAGGTGAATAAATGTCTGGACCTTGCCAGAGAACTGAAAAGGTTGTGAAACACGAAGGTTACAGTGATACCAATCGTAGTTGGGGTCCTTGGAACATTCCAAGAACCTGGTAAATAGTCTGGGAGAACTGGTGAATAGAGGAAGAACTGAACCCACCCAGAACAAAGCACGACAAAAATCAGCTCGGATACTTAGAAGAGTCCTGGAGATATGAAGAGACTTGCGGTCACTCAGATAGTCTGTGAGTAAAATGGAGAGCATTTGCTATAAGAAAACTGTGAATTGGTAAAAAATTTTCAAACACTGATTAGGGAAGAGGTCCAATTCTTTGCCACTCTTAATGAATATAAAGTATAGTGGCCTATTGTCGGTATCATCCAAACAGAAAGGGAGTCTGTCCCCTTTTCACTAGCGCTAGACCTGTGAGATTGTTGAAGCGCCACGCCTACTATCAGCTCCCCACTTTACCGCAAAGACCAGATTACCAAAACTGTGCTATTCATGCGCAATGTTGGCGGGAACCGTTATTGAACCCGGAATATTGCGATTACTAGACAGGTGCTCTACTGACTGTGCTAAACCTACCTTCTTAGTTCGAGGAATATCTACCCATCAAAAATGTGAAATACATAAATGTTAATGTGTTACAAAGATAAGTATAATTGGTCCTTATGTTTGGTTAAAATTCTCGAAAGTGTTAATAATGCCAAAATCATCTGGATTGTAAAAAAGAACTATACATAATATATAAGGAAAAATAGAAATGAATCCGACAGTGTGTTAGCATATAATGAATGCGAAAACAAGGTATTCTAATGGTTGATACTTTAATGTAGTACCCGACGTTCTATCGTTTCAGTTTTTTTGAAAACCATCGTCAGGGCATTCATCTATATGACCTAAAAGACAAAACAAAATCCAGTAGTTTGTAAGTTTTGTTTTTCCTTATGTGATTTTGGCCTTGATTTTGATAAGCGCAAAATATCGTGTACAACTGACGTTGCCGTAGTCATGGCAAGGTTTAGAAAAGAAATCTTACCTGAGCATCAACAGTGTTTAGCTCATGCATCAAATTATTTCTTAGGTTTTGCAAATTGACCAGGATGAGAAGGATATTAATAAAGAATCGGAATAATCAGTAAAAGACAGTGAAAGACGAAGAAGAAAAATCTTCTGTCACATTCAATGAAATTTCAAATCAAAATGAAGAGAAACAGATGAAGAATTAAAAAAATCATTTTTCTAATATCTTGCTTCTAGAATTGCGAAGAAATTGCGAAGACAACTTCTATGCTGGAATAAATAAAGTTAGAAGAATTTGTCGTTTTTTGTTGAAAACAAGAAGCTCCATTTTGTATTATTTGGATTATTGCCATCGTCCTTATTGTTATATGCACACCACTTCGGCCAATTTGCCCTCCGGTCTTCTCCAGGTGTTTTTGTCGAACTAGGGAACATTATTCTTTTGGGAGCCTTCATGTTGTAATCGAGGGCCTTCACGGAACTTTGAACAGAACTCTTTATTCACGGGTGTAGACTGTTCTCACTCCGTTAACCCTGATCGTAAACATGAAACACCCGAAGAAGACGGAAGGGCACATCGGCTGAAACGTTGTGTATATAACAATAAAGATGAGAACAACAGTCCGAATAATCCAAATAATCCAAATCATTAAACCTCATCTCAAAAATTGAGACAAATAAGAAACTCAAATATTTTGTAAAATACCCGTTTAACGGGAGATACTAAAACTAAAACTGAACTGCAATACAAGAACTGTTGGTATCTTTCCATCTGTTAAAGAGGATGGCGTAGTGTCCATTTTTAAAATGCATCTGCGCCAGTGGCTGAACAGGCTAATTTTTGAATGACAGTCTCTGGTGTATCGACTGCAAACAAACAGTGATGCTTGCTGGAGTTGCTGTTGTCTCTCCTTCCTTCTGACTCTTTTCTGTGGCAGGTTTTTTCTTCTGTTTCACTCCTTTTTGTCGCTTGTCTGATAACGACGCGCCAGACCGCTCGGTTTTCTGCACCAACCTCCCATTTGTTGGTGTTGATGTGGCATGTCTTCATGTCCGTCTTGCAGACGTCTTTAAAGCGTAAGCGTGGTCTCCATACCAGTCGGGTGCTTTTAACTAATTTTTCATACAGTATGTCTTTGGGGATGCGGCCTTTGTCCATCCTCCTGACATAACCAAGCCAGCGCAGGCGTCTCTGGCAAATGATGGTGAACATGCTGTTCATGTTTGCTGAATTACAATACAAGATAGAATACTCTTTTAAGCATGATGTATTTCTTAAGATAAAACTCTGCATATCTAAAGCATTGAGGATAATTCATTCCCCTGAAACAATCAAGAGTAAGAACATTTTCGAAAACATCTGTTATGTTTTGTGCCTTTGAGATAGCTCTTAAAGGTCTGTATTCAAGAGATGCACCACGTTTGACCGCTGAAATCTCCTTTAAATTGTTTGTAAAGGGACTTTTCCGCCCTGTCATCTGGGGCGTTAGAATGCACCTACTGCACCTCTGCAGAGGGGTAAGACTCCCCCAATGGGGCCACTTGTTGGCCGTGGGTGGCGACTCGTGATGCTTAAGGATAGAGCCCAGGTGGATGAGCAGTTCATGACATGCAATACTCCACTTTGGCCCTATCTTGGGCTAGACGGGCGGTCGGAGAGGCCCCTTCCGATCAATCGGCTAGTCACGGCAATCCCTAGCGCCTATATGATTTTCCCAACTCTATTGCCCTTATGGCAAGCCCCAAACCCTTTTTATCATATGGGTGCTAGAAGGCGGTGGCTGCGGGTCTACATGTCCTGGGAATGACGTTAAACTATCTGATGGTGAGGTTCCAGTTTTGGAGGTTTGGGGGATGTGGAGCACCCCTTCATCACCGTTGCTCCCTGGTCCACTCTGACCCGGAGTGGTAGTACCTGTTAGGGTCCCATCTATGGGTTAAATAGAAAAATGTATTATCCATTAAGAATTGATTTATTTCAAAACTTTATCGGCATTAAATGACCCACTGAGGTTGATATGCCACAAAACAAACCAAACCAAACTAAAGGGACTTTTAGAGAAGGATACCACACTGGTAAATTTATAAAAAGAAATCTGAAGTAATCATTATTCGCCAAGAAGACAAACAGATATTTATACCTTCATGACCCTAGAACTTTGAAAAATCAGGACGATGAGCATTTTTCTTCATCTTCTAAATTTGTACTCAAGAAATCTGCAGATATAGACTTTTTAAAAGGCTTTTCCCCGTAAATAGTCTACAATTGGATCAGCACGAAACACGTGTAAGCCAACAAGAACTTGGCTGCTTTAAAGGTACAACCGGAATAGAAACTAGAAAAAGGGCAAATTATGAGCCATTGTTCGTAGAATATTTGCAAGAAATAGAACAGTTACAGCCGATTCCACTGAGAAAAGAACCTTCTGGAACTAAAGAGGTTTTGAAGTATGTTTCACTATAATACATTACTTTCAAGTGCGCCTACAAGGGAATACTCGGAAAAGGCGTTTTTAGCAACAGGGTTGTGTATATAACAAAGATGAGGACAACGGTCCGAAAAATCCAAATGATACACATTAATAAAAATTCTTTATACTAACTAGCAAAATATATGCACCTTCCGGATGCAAGTATTTAAGATTTAATAAAGTATTATATTAAATTAGAAAGGCTAATGAAACTAAATAAGAATGCAGATTAAAAGATTTGAAACAGTGTGTGTGTGGGGGGTATAATCGAAAATAGAACAACTGAAACTTACTCTTCCATCACTTCCATCTTTCATTGCATAGTCATCCACAGCCACCGTGGTTCGACGTATCACGTCTCTTCAGTGTGGCTAGACATTTGTAAGCTACCCTCATATATATATATATATATATATATATACACATCCACTACATACAATACTGATGATTATTTTCAGAAAGTACGAGTGTGTTGGTCTTTTCGTTTTTTGAATTCTTTCTTCTCCAGTTTGAAAAAAAAGGGCTGAAAAACTGTATTATCTGGGTTTTTCCACACCGGTAGAGTTTAGAAGAGAAAAAAACTCTGGTTATTATCATCGAGTACTTTAAAGTTCTATGTGTTATGGAACAAACGAACCCACCTACTCCTTTAATAAGCTCCTATCCGAATTCACAGTATTAAGAAAAATAGAATCTTTTATATATAATATGAAATGGAAGGCATATTTTCTAAAGAATAATAATTCTCAAGCAGAATCCTAAAATAAGGAAGAAAAATATAGATTTAAAACTAATACTCAACCCCCTCACACATAAAAGAATTAGATAATTTGGAAGCAAATTATTTGTATTAAGAATAGTTACTTGAAATTCCAAGGATTATTATTTGTTACTTGAAACCATATATCTTGGGGAAAAAGGAAACTGACTTTAATATTAAATAAGCCAATAAAAACAAAATTTAAGAAAAACACATTTTTTGAAATTTAATAACCACGTGAGAAAGAAACGGAAAAATATTTAAACTACATATTTACTTATTTAAAATCATGAAAGATTGTTGGCTGAAAAACATTTATGAATTAAAATGAATAAATGATTAATCTTCAAAATGTTTACGTTTCTGTTTAAAACAATTACTCTATGGAGCACACATTTTGTTCTTGTTATGTTATTTCTTAATTGATTATGTTGTAAAAGTATAGAAAATGGTCATTATTCACTTCATACTTTGCTTTTAAGCCCCGGATAAGACAGATTTTGTCCCTGGGTGATAAGCGTTATTTCTTAATTGCTTATGTTATAAAAGTCTGGAAAATAGTCATTACTCACTTTAGACTTGGGCCATGGAATTTGGAAAAAATTCTATTTTCTATGTAAAATGGGATGATTTGTATATTTTTATTTAGATTTAAATAATTTCAGTATAAGGTTGGATTCAGCCAACCCATTAGGATATGACGAAAGGCTGCAAATATGGGGCATCTAGCGTGGATCGAACTCGATATTGATAAATCCACAGGACTGGCTTGCTAACTATTACACCACAATGGAACGACTAGTTCATCACAAGGTTTGAATAAAATAACATATTAATCAAAATTTACATTTATAACTAAAGTTATACAAAAATGAACAAATATATGTTTAGATGAGTGTAGTTTTTCGAAATTTGCAATTGAGTGGCTTCTCTTCCTTTAATGGAGACACACACACACACACACACACATACATATATATATATATATATATATATATATATATATGTGTGTGTGTGTGATTAAAAATAGATAGAAAAACAAATGATAATATTAGTATGCTGACAGATATGTTTCAACCTTTTAATAAAATGGTCTTTCTCAAGAGCAAGAAAGAGGGAATATATAAACACACACACACACACACATATATATATATATATATATATATATATATATTGTGTGTGTGTGCGGGTGTGTATATAAAATTTTCAAAAAATGCATTATTCAGTCTAAAGAATGACGTTACTTAATGTAAACCACTTTCTCGCATCATGTACTCTACGTATAAATGGTTTAATTTGAACATTTAATTATCCAGGTTACATAAGCAAAACCTGAAGAGGAAAATAGTTTTTCTGACATTTTCTCTAGTTCTAAGCAATTAGGAAATAACACTTTCTGTCAAGCAACAAGAAAAAAGTAAAAGAAATGTTGTTACATAGTGTTATTAAAGCAAAACTGAATTGTCCATCTCTTCAATCTTTTTGTATTGTGCACCAACATGAAAGGGTTACAAAAGGAAAAACATTATGAACGTTATTCTGAAAATGTTCAATTTTTTTTTATCCGGACAAAAACGTCTCAAAAAGAAACCGTTTTACTTCTTTTCTATTCACAATGGATAAAATGAATGTGGAGAATTGTTGTATCAAAGTGGAATGGGGTGCTTCAGTCGAGGAAATGTTTTGAAAAGGGTTTGGTGCTTTCATAGAATTTCTATTGTAGATGAAAAGGAAATAAAAAGATGTTCAAGAACTTAGTGAACCCAATTTGGTGTAAGTAACCTTGTGTTCTTCACTGATTTCATAGACCATTATAATATACAAAATATTGATGGGGTGGGGTTGGGTAAATGTAATGTCGTTTAAGAATAACACCGAGTGATTTCCTACGACAGTAACCGTTACGCCCAATGTGCCACTTAATATTTATGAAGTAAATTTTTATAAAATAAGTGTCTTTCTTTTTTTTTTCTTTTTTTTTTTTACTTGATGCTTGTGAAATATTTGGTCAATCAGCTAAATTTGTATTTGAATAATGAATATAATAAATAATGATTAAATAATATTTTAATTAGTGATTTTCAGCTTCATGTTGAGAAGCTGATATTTCCGAACCGAACGCATATACCCCATTATCAATAATTGTGAACTCGATGTACAATA